>VWZS01010687.1:332671-733949 GCA_013397075.1 Rhabdornis inornatus
CCTTGCTATAAGCTCTAGTGCAGAGCTGTGGAATTGTTTTTAATACCTTACCTTTGGAATTTGTCCCAGGCTTCATCATAATATTCTGCCAAGCAGATATCTGTGTCTAATAAAATAAATAAAAAAAATCACTGTGAATTGATAAGCAATTGCAGCTCTCCAGTATTTCTACAAGAATTGCAAATATTTCAGAGGCCTTGTTGTGAGCATGTCAATGTATATGTTATAACAATGTTATGACTATTGATCTGCTTGTTCCCAAGGAAGTCTTTACCACTCATGTACCAAAGTTTTCCCTGCAGTACAATTCTGCTGCAGTCAATGAAGTTGAATTGTATCTTCAGTAGATTTTGTTTCCTCTGTAGTACATCTTGGGCTCTGTGGTGGTTTTTTTTTTGTTTTTTTTTTGGGTGATCTGCAGTAATTTAAACTGCAGTTGAGATAATTTATGTGCATGTTTTTCTTTATTTCTTTGTGAAATCCATAAAGAAGGAGAAGTCTTTGAGTCAACATTAAATTTTAAATCTCTGAACTGAGCTAGACTAAGAGGGTTTTCAATAAGGTAATTTGATGTCTTCAAGCTTCAGGTTCTGAAATCCTAAGTTTTGTCTTGATTGAAATAAGGTCTTAGGAAAACCAAATTTGACATCTTGATGAAGAACAATTTCTTGAGAACATAAGGTGGCCTGTGACTATCAGCGGTACATGAGCCTTGGTTACCAAACTGTTCCTACTCTGTTTCAACTTTGTTGTTGCTCCTCTGCTCATTTTAGTGGTGTTATTCTTGCCTTGCAGCACTGTGAGCAAGAAGAATCATGCCTGGTCTCCCCCACCATCTAATCATTGTAGAGACTTTATCTGTGTAAGTAGCATAAATGTTGAGAATATTAGGCATATTTGTCATTGCTGCTGAGAAAATCCAGGCATTTTTCCCCCTCTGTTGAATTACAGCTGATTTAATGGTAGCTCTACTACAGTGGCCTTAGAGGCTGATGATCAATTCTATCTGTAAAAGTTGTTTTTCTTCTCCAGGCACTACATTTAAAAAGTAAGACTAAATTTTGTGTCTGGAAAATTCAAGCAACCCTCAGTGAAATTCAAGTATGTTACAAAATATATGAAAACTTCTTCAGTTGCCAGTTAGAGAGCGACCATCCTCTATGGCAAACCTGGCTTGCTTTTGTCAGTAATAAATTAGCTGATGCTTCAAAGTGAAAGTCAGAAACACTTCTAAAAAATCATTTTTCAATGGCTTTTACTTGGGTAGTTGAATTTGTCTAAATAAAAAAAAAAAGGAGAAAAAGGGTATATTCCAGTTTCCATTACTTTTGCCTCATTCATGTAGCTGTTTAGGACCCAGTCCTAGAAGTCTCAGGGACATAAAAGGCCATATTTAAAAGGGTGTAGATAAGAGAAATCTTTTACCATAGCAGGAGTTGAATTTCAGAGTCTTTATATGAATAAAGAAAATTAGCATGGATTTTGGAAGAGTTAATAAGCAAGGAGGATGATTTTGGAATATTTGTTTGATAAATGGGACAAAATAACCATATATTTGTTTTGTTTTGTTGAATGGAAAGCTAGCAAATACTTTTTAAAAAAAATTATAGTGTTTGAAGTTAATCAGAGAAATAAAGGAGGGGCTTTCCTTGTTGCTTGCAAATTGTAAATTGCAGTTATTTGCAATCATGCTTATAACTGGCATGGGTTCATGTGCCTAATCAGCTGCTTTTTGAATACATGTTCTATTGTTCTGTTTTATTTATGGATTCAGCTGTGATGAGAAAGATCTTATGAAGCTGTTTGGAAGAATTCTTGGAATTGTCTTTTAAGAGTTTTGAAAGTCAGTGAGTGCCTGGAGTTTGGGTACAAACCAGGACTAGTGGTAGTGAGTAGCACTGAAAATTTAGATGAGAAAGTGGAAGGATTTTCAGCCTCAAAATGGAATGTCAATTTTTGGTTCCAGACTTTGAGGTGCATGAACCAGCAAAATTCTGTACTGGCACAGTGACACAGACATGCTGTTTCTGTCCAGTTGAAATACAGCAAGATCCAAAAGCCCTGAGGTCAGGAGTCATCCCACTAATTTCAGCACCTGGATCTGTTATCGGTCTGATGTGACCCTCTCCTGGTGGAAGAGGAGGCTGAATTTCCACCTCCAGTCTCCTTGCACAAATGATGTGGCAGAAGACTTTTAGTGATAATTATTAGTGTTGCCCTTTTGACTGGTGCGAGTTTGCTGACAAAATTATTTTTCTTTATACCTATATTTATCATCATAGAATCATAGAATGCTCTCAGTTGGAAGGGACCCACAAGGATCATCAAGCCCAGCTCCTGGCCCTGTACAGGACATCCCCAAGAGCCACACCATGTGACCAGGAACATTGTCCAGAAACTTCTTGAACTCTGTCAGGTTTGGGGCTGTGACCACTGCCCTGGGGAACCTGTTCAGTGCCCAGTCACCCTCTGGGTGAAAAACCTTTTTCTAACATCCAACCTAAACCTCCCCTGACACAACTTCAGGCCATTCCTTCAGGTTCTGTCACTGTCACCAGAGAGCAGATCAGTGCCTGCCCCTCCTCTGTGTTTGTAAATACACAGTGATGCAGGACTGCAGTCTTTTTGGGACCACTGGCAATGCTGAACATGTATCATTGTAATTTCCCTCTATTCTCAGTGACAGATTTTTTTCTTTTACCTATGTACCTTTCAATAAAAGCAGTATCTTGGCTGAAAGCAAGAGACAGGAGATGAACTTTACCATCACTCAGGTCTTGCTGGATCTCTGTGGAAGGCACAATGAATATTTTTTGTGCATAGTAACATGCACAGAGTGTGCTGTCTTCTCAGCCTTGTGTGGGAAAGTGCCTTTTGCTCAGACTTCCCACATAAACTTCTTTGCTTGGGTCTCTCTCCCTCCTCCTGTCCAGTGGGAACCGCTATTTTAACTCTGTTTTGTTAGGTGAATCACCACATTCCAATAGATCTCCAGAAGATGTGCATATGGCAGAACAACACTGTGCCATGTGCAGCTGCAAACACTTTCTGGGTAGGGTTAAAATTCAGCATTAGCTCTCTTAAAAATCATCAGTTTTTCAATAACAAAGAAATAAACTGGTTGGTTAGGTACCGTGCAGGGAGCTTTTATTTAAAAGATGTTTAAATCTTTTTAAATCTGCTTCTCTCAACTGTCAAAGAATTGAATCCATGAATTATGTTTACTACAGTTGTTGTTGGGGTTTTTTTAGTAACACTGTGAAGTTCTCTTTGTGCAGTGCTGTAGGGGATGGATGTAGCTACTGACAGATTCAAACACAGCTGGCTGAGAACACTGCTGGTGATGGATGAGCAATGTCTCTGTTAATGCCTTTTATACATAAATGATGGGCTTGCTTTATTTATTTATAAGATGTATCCAATTACACATCTCAGAGCAAATGTCCACTGTTCAGTAAAGCACACAATATTGGCATTAAAAAGACAATCCCTGAAATCAGTGATCAATGTATTTTCCTCATTTGCTGGAGAGAGACTGAAAGAAGTAAACCTAAAATTCAGCAAATTCAAGTAGTTATTTAGGGACCTAGTGCTTGTCTGTAAGAAGCGACTGAACTCAGTGAGGGATGATGTTGTCTCTGCTCTGGCCAGCTGCAGAGCACCACATTCACCTGAGATTTTGCTTCCATGTGGCCAGGGTGGATCAGTCACACCTGTACAGCAGCTCAGAGTCTGTCATCCCACGGGGCTGGCTAAAGCTCACTGGGCTGTAACCTGCTGGAATGTGTTTCAGTGAAGAGAGCCATCTTATTTACTCAGAGAGGAGGAGTATGAATGGTTTTGCCCTTCATGTAGCTTCAGCATAGGTTTTTGGGTGCTTTTACTGTGTGTCTGTATGTGTGTTTGTACTCATAAGTGGATCCAATTTAGAATGTGAGTTGTCTAACCAATGTTAGAAATTGTACAGTGTAAATTAGGGTTTTTTTATTAAGTAGGTTAAGTATATGCTGAAATAATTCTTAGTATTTTGCTACAAAAGAATTAGTCTGGATTAGGGTGGGTGTGCAGATAGCATGTTAGACAATTTTAGGAGATCTGGTTTGGCCTCTTGGAAGACACCTAACTCAGCAGATAGTGGGGTAAATTCTTACTTGTGTGTGGTCTGTATTAAATAGCAAATGCACTGTAAATTTACCCCCACGTTCCTGATAACTTATTGAGTTACAGTGATGGAATGAATTTATAATGTAGCCAAAACCTGAAGGTTCTGACCTAGCAAGGAGTAAATCTCCCATCCATTCCTGGATTCCAAATACAGGCTTTTGGGAAGTTGTGGAGCAGAAGCCCTGAGACAAAGAGCTGGCATGCAGATGGCAGTGCAGGAAGCAGCTGAGCTAAGATGTGTTTGCTGTTCTCACAGGGGTGGCTGCTGTTTGGCTTTGGCATGTTTATGTTGCCCACTGTCCTTCCCTGATGGTGGGAGCCCAGCAGTGGGTTCAGCCCCTTTCCAGAGGCACTGGAGAGCAAGCCTGACTCATTCTTTGGTTTGAACTGCTGGGAAGTGCAGCCAGTGTGTTTGTTTCTCATCCTGCCTTGCTGTCTGCCTCTGAAATGTGTTGTTTTCATGTTGGACGTGGTAGTTCTGCAAGAATTTATATTTGCAACAAGGTTTAGCAAGACAAAATTGTGACTACCAGGCAAATAATTTAAGAGTTTAGTTTGGTTTCTAGGAACAGAAGCTTACTAGTTATTTTTCACTGGTTTCTGTGCTATTATGTTGTTGTGATAATCTTGGCAGGAATCTGTCACTGTGTTGGTATAATTGAAACTTGTTTTCCCTGAGGAATCACACTGCTGTTTGTTTTATTTGTTTACTGACATTGACAGAGATCCTAAGGGCTTTTAAAACCCAATTTGTGCATCACTGAATATCCTCCAAAGAGGAAAATAAAATTAAATTTATCAGTAAAATAGGGTCTCCCATGCAATGCTTTGTCTGGGTCTTGGGCTCCACCTGAGCACCCAGATGGAGGTCTGGAAGTGGTGTGGTGAGCTGCATCTTCTGATTATTTCTAATTGTGTCTTCAGGCCATTAAGATACTTGAAAGGATAAATGACAATGAGTTATTTAGGGCATCTGTGTAAGTTGCCCAACTTTGCCTTGTGAGAAATAAATTATCTTTAGCTTTTATTAAAAAGGAAGTTAAGATAACAAAACAATAACCACAGTGAAGTTTCCCTTTTGGGAGGGTATACATGATGGTATCACTTATTATTGTTGTAAATCAGGGTAATCAAGTGTTTAGTTTTTTTTTTTTTTAATGTGAGATATGAAAGTGTTTATGCATTTATTTTGTTTTAAGCCTTTGAAGAATGACAGTGAGACCATTTGGACTATTTATGTTGGTAATGCCTTGCTGAATTGTGATTATGGATAGATATGTGCCTGGTTGCATGCTGTGCTCCAGAGGAGCATGCACACAAATAAATGGTGAGGCAGACATTCAGGAATGTAGAAGAAAGGATGGGTTTCTTTAAGCCTAAAGAACACAGGATATATTATTTGAACTCCCTCAAAGCTGTGCATTTGCACTGGATGAAGATGCAGATTTTTTTTTTTTATTTCAGTGATTTAGACCATCTCTATTTGCCTTTTGACACACTTCCTTGTCTTTCAAGCACATAGGGATTGCCCAGGTTTCAGTGAAATCTGACTGTGAACGTCATGAGGAGATAAGTTTGGAAAATACTGCTGATTTTAAAGGTTATCTGTCAGTTTGTATATATACAGCTATGAGCCAAACCAATCTGACCTCAAACCAGAGCTGTAATATAATAACACTGCCTTTCTTACTCTGTATCTTCTTTGCAAATCTCCATGACATTGATAGTACTACAATAATAATGGATCTGCAATATTTATTTTGCCTCTTCTAAGGAAATGTTCTAATGTGCCTTGGAAAAGTGGGTAATTAGTGTTATCTCCTTTTTTACAGAAAGTAAATTAGAGGTACAGAGAGAGAACCCTGACTCCCACCTCTTTATTCTCACTGTACTTGGTTCAGTAGCATAAATCTTGACCATATGCACTATCAGTCTGATTTGTACTTTTTATTGCATTGCAGTGCCCAGAACAAGGATTTTGGCTACTGGTGGAGCATCCCACAATAAAAAGATCTTACAGGTAAGTAGAAAATTAAATCCTGAACTGAACTTGCAGTTACATCTCCATTTTTATTTTGTTGTACTGAATCCAAGTCACTGCAGCTGCACAGGAAGGTGTGGATACGGAATTGTGAATCCGCTGCAGATCTTTGGACTTTTTCTTCAGATTCAGTGTGAAGACCTTTAGCCCAGTGCTAATTTTACATTGAACTTAGAGGATTTTTCACACTTTACTGGTTTTATGAGTGTGTATCTGAAGCACTGGTGATTTCCATGTCTCATCACTTAAATCAATCAGCAAAGAAATCACAAAGAAATTTCTTATATAATACCTGAATTTTTTTTTTTCTCGTTCAGGTCAAAGTCGAACCACTGGTTTCTTTAAACTGAAGGGGAATTATGCTGGTGTTAAACATTGAGAAAACCCAGCAACAAACAAACACCCTGATACAAACCTCAACCCTCTGCCTTTGTGTTGCTTATTAGCATCACATCAATTGCTGGGAGGAGGCTGCACTTTTGTAGGGTTGTTCCTCTCTTTTCCCAAGCTCCTCTTTTGCTGCTGCAGCACATCCAGCCTGGGTAAGATCCTTCATCCATCTTTGGAGAGCAGAGAACCGTGTGCTCTCTGTTTCTGCCCACTGAGACTTGGCAAATCCTCACTCACAAATGGTGAGAGGCCTCTCACCTGGCTTGTGACAGCACAGAGTGAGACATCTGGATTGGGATTCATCCTGCCCAAACCCAGTCATCTGTGATGTGATGTCTGTTCACGATCTGTCAACCCTGTCGTAGTCGGGGGAGATCCCGTCTGTTGCAGTGCAGAGGAAAACGGATGGTGTTGTAACTTAAATGTAAATGTCTCCTTCTGGGTGATCCAAGGAGATTTCTGGGCTCCAAGGGCTGCCTTGACAAGCTCCCCTTTAACCACAGGCTCCAACGCTGACCTGGAGGTACACATGTACACCACAAGTCCTAATCCTGGGCCAGCTCTTCTCACTGATGGTAGTGAACACAGGGTGAAATGTTTCCTGGAGATTCCAATCTCTTCCCATCAGCTCCAGAGAGTAGAGGCCAGCCTCAGCTGCACACCATTCTCTTTGACAATTGCAGTCAATTCTCTGCTCCACAAAACCTGAGCTGGATTAAATGGAGGTTGAAGAGCAAAAAAGCAAAAAGCTGTTTTCTCCTAAGGCATCTAAACCACGTGTGTTGCTGTTTGTACAGTTGATAGGGGAGCAGCAAATTTGGCATGTTTTGCCTACAGATGTCACTTCTCTTCATCTGCTTTGGTTACTTTGCCTAAGAATGTGACATTGGAAAATTAACTGATAGGTTAATTGGTTAAAACATTGGTCCTTACTGGACTAATTCTGCTGAGGGTACATCAGGAAAGATTGGATTCACAGATGAATTTGTTTTTAAAGCTGTATTTCCAGTTTGGGTGCCAGGAGGATCTCCTTGCTATGGAATGAAGCTGAGAAACAAACATTACTAAAATATGTAATTTGGTAATATACACAGCTGAAAAATCATGGGATTGGGAGAGTGGTGGCTGGGGTGCCTGCTCTTCATGTATAACAATCCAGCTGGTTTTAAAACTCATTAGAAGTGCTTTAAAATAATATGATCAATACAGTGTCATTCACTTAATTCAATCACTGGTTAATTGGATCTTTCTTTTTAATTTAATCAAAACCTCAGAAACCGTATCAGTTGCATAAAGAATAACAGCTTCCACCCTTATCATGGTCAATTTTGGATAATTTGTTCCAGGGCTACAAAAGACTATCATTTAATTAATCAACGTTCAGGAACTCCTATATTTTACACCACAAAGGAGACAACTTAGAAAAATCTGTTAAAAAAATTTAGTAGGGCAGCTTTCTCCACAGTTCCAGGAAGCATTTTACAACATATGTGGTGCTTGATTAATGACCACATGGAACACAGTGAATTATCTTTACCAGTAGAACCTCTAACAGTTTATTTTTAAATTATTTGTGAGAGATACCACAGTTCCAAATGACTTACCAAATGTATGAACTTTAAATAATTTTTATTTTATAATAGTAGTAAAAAAGTGTTATTTGTTAAATTGTTAAAATGTTATTTGTAGTATTACAACACTTCTTAGCAATCAGGACAGAGTAGAGCTGCATTGTATGAGGCTCTTCAGAGATGCAAAAAAAAGAAAATTGCTGTCCAAAAGATTGTGCAATTTAAACTTAAGACAAGAAATGCCTGCTAGAGATGAGGTGAAGATGCAGATGGGGAATGTGTTGAAACAAAGTGGTAGCATTGGCTGGCAGGATGGGCAGTGGGACTAGAGCTGTGACCTTATAATTTCCAGAGGACTTTTTAATAGATAACCACGATTAATTTTTCATTTGTTCTCTAGCATTGAAGCTCATGTGTTGCTCAATGCTTGCCTGCAAATAAAATTAGCCAATCCTGACTTCTCTGTCGTACCAGAAAACAGTGTATAAGCTCAGGCTTCCATTGGGTTCTAGTTAGCAAACAGCCACTTTCACTAAAATTTTGAAAATCAGTGATTTTTCAAAGGGTTTTTTTGAAGATTTTCCACAAAATTTCAGAAAAAGAAAAATCCTTTAGAAATTTCATGTACTATATATTTCTGTAGATGATATGGATTGAATTTCTTAGTCATTTTTTATGAAGCCTTGGGGTCCATCCACAGCAGGGTTATAAATTCCAGGATCAGGGTTGCCTTACACCAATCCAAATGGTTTGGAATGCTGGACATTCCGGCTTTATTTTCGACTCAATTGCATGGATTTAAGTCAGGTGAGACACTTTTCCCTTTGGCAAAAGTAATAAACTCAGCACAGTTTATATCTGAATTGTTTCCTGCTCCTGTCGCTCAGCCTGAGGGGCACCTGCAGTCCTAGAAGTGATGAAACCAAAAGGGAAAGCATTTGTTGAAAATGTTTTTGGAAAGGAGTTATTGAACCTCCTATGTCCCTATACAAATAGGTCTTAATTGCCCCCCTTTTTTAATGTTTTTCTGAACCTAAACTGTGGGGAGGAGCACATGTACTCAGTGGATGTGAGGTGCTGATTTCAATGCAAAATGATGTATAGTTGAATAACTTCAGTATCTGTTGGATACCATAGTAAATCCTTTGCCTGTAAAATTTTATTTGTATTATTCAAGCCAAGCGTCTCAATATATATTCATAGCTAAGGTTCCCTTAAAAACAGGAAAACTGGTAAATTTAGAGACTATGTAATCAGCTCCTGTGTCATTCTCCCTGCTGATCCTAATAGGATGGTAATGGAGATGAAGAAGAAAGGTTTAGCAGGCCTTCATATTGCTGGAGGTTTATTTTTATCCAAGTTTAGAACTGAGGAGCCATGACTGGTTCTTCTGTCTTTCCTTCCTACTTGAACCAGCCTTAACACAATGGAAGAAAACAAGCTCCAGTTCCTGAGCAGGTCTCCTTGCCCTGACATGAGCCTTTAGCACGGGCTGATTGTGTGAGCTTTTGAGAGATGATGCTTGAACCAGGGCTCCTCTGAACTTGTGACCAAGAGCTCTGGAGAGAAATGGGACTTTATTTCCTGGCTGGTTACATCCGCAGCTCAGAATTGCCAATACCCTGTTGTGTGACAAGTTCATGCCTCATTGTTGCCTGCAGTGCTTCTTTCCACAGGTTCCTGAGTGTTTGGCTGGGGCTTGGGAGAGCTGCTTATTTTCCTTGAGCAGTGATGAAGGATTTCTTTTTTCCTTGTGTTTCATGGATGCTTTGATGCTCCTCAGGTCCTGTCTGATGTGTTCAATGCTCCCGTGTTCACCATCGACACGGCCAACTCTGCTTGTCTGGGAAGTGCTTACAGAGCAATCCATGGTAAGACTGCCAGGAGATGCTTGTGAGCAGTCAGGGAATTTAATTTCACTTGGTTAATACTTGGGATTAATGTTACTGGGCATGAGGGGGGAGTAAAGCTGTGCACATCTGACTGGGAGGTCACACGGGTCAAAGAGGGATTTTTGCTCTTAGGACACTCGGATTAGACCAGAGAATATAATTTACATTGTAATTCCAAGCCTGGTGGCTGCTTCTCAACCAAGGGATGGTGTGGGAGGTGTTGGTACTGCCCAGGGAAGGTTGAGGATCTTCACATGTTAAGTTGCTACATCTATGGAAGAATACAGCCAGCTGAAGGTGCTGGTGCAGCCTGCTGCCCCAGTTTGTGAACTGGACTGTAAACTGGGCTGCTGAAGTGACCAAACCAAACAAAAGGTTGATTCCAGCAAAGACGACCAATGAGGGCAGGGACAACAAGACCTATAATACTGCTGGCAGTATTAAACCTACATTTATCTTCCAGCTTTAAAACATCATGTTGAAAGATATGCAAGGTGTCCTGGGTTCCATGCACTTTGTCTTGTAAAAGCATGGACCTTGGGATACTCTTAGGTTGACCAGTCGTCTTGCTTGCTTGCTGTACTGCATCACTCACTGTAATATAACAGTCCAAGCCCCAGGATTTACATGTTAATTAACTTATATCTAGTAATGCATGTGGGTGTGTGTTAAGGATGGTCCATCAGCTATTTAAGACTTGAATCCCAACCATGAATTTTTATCCATGTATTTTAAAATGGTTTCTAATATCTTCCACACTCCTTGAATTGTTTAGTTGTAAGTCCTTGTTTAGGTCAACTTCATTTAGCCTCAGTTTTTCTGATTTGAATCTTTAGGATTTGGGCCTTAAGACATGGGTAACTTTTCTACAAGTTCATATAAGACCACGGGATTGCAACAAGCATGGAAAAGATAGCATCAGCCATCAGAAGAAATCAAGTTTTAATTTTAGAAACAAATTCTGCTGTCACATTATAGCATCTAAAGACTACACAATCTCTTGCATTTGAAAACAGCAGAGTAAATTGCACGACCAAAACCTGAATTGGTGTGTTTAATGCACGCAGCATGCTCTCCTCTTTATCTCCAGAAAAGGCACAAGGGTTCTGTCAGGCTTTTGCAGGACAGTGGAAACGCTTGGGTTATCTGTATATTTGAAGCCACAATGGGACCATTTTTGCACCTCATGGGTCGAGTTTCCAAACTGTTTTTCTTTATACTCAAACTTTCCCTTCTGCTTCAGAAGCCTCCCAGCCCCTAATGCTGCAGGCAAATTCCTTGTCCGTGAATGCCTGTGAAATGTGGAGCCATCATGAAAGTTTGTGAGGATATTTTGTGTCTGTGAGATGTGTACTCCCTCTGCCAGTCTGGCATATGAGATGTGGAGGCTTGGCTGACAGAGCATTTGAGTGAGGATTTCGGATGCCGTGCTGATGGAGGCACTCCTTGGCTCACATCCTCTGCCAGCCCAGCCCCAGGGGGTTTGCTGTGTGTGTTCCTAAATGGCATTTTTGATTGATGATTTCAGCTGCCTCGCTCTTGGCCAGGCAAAGGAATTGAGGAAAAGTGAGGACTTGCTAATATAAATGAAATACTGATGGCAAGGGCTCTTTAATAATATTGCAATGTGCATCTGGGGTATTTCACAGTTAGCCTGGGGTTCTTAGAAGGTGTGCAGTGAGCTCCTGAATGCTGTGATTTGCTCACAAAGCAAAATGCTGTCATAGCAGAACTCCCCTGTTATTCTGCTTCTTTTCATATAAATATATATAATAATTTGTGGCATATTTTCTTGAAAGTGTTTTAATTTCTCTTCATTTTTATGTTTAGTCACATTTTGTCCTTGAATCCCTTGCTTCCATGTATTTTCACTGCTGTTTACTGTATTGTTGTAACCATAAATAATTACTGATATTGTTGAGTAGCATTTCTGCTGCTTACCTGTTCCCCAGGGTACGAATTGAGTGATTGGCAAAAACTCAATCACAGAGTCTCCACTTCCCAGGCTAGCTCATAGGAATGTAAGATCTTCTGCCATTTATCCTTCAATCCTGAATGCTGACCTGACCAGGGAAGATCAATATAATGTATTAATTTGCCAGGGAGTCAAGGCACATCCCTCATGGTGTTTTTTTGCATTGATCAGGATTGTGATTCTCATTGCAGGACTTGTAGCTGAGAGGAATGTGTCCTTGGCTGATGTTGTGAAATTAGCACCAGAGCCCAGATTGGCTGTTACACCCACCCCAGGGGCTGAGGAGGTGAGCAAGTTTGGGAACACCATTTTTCTTTTCATTTCCTGTCTGCTTCAAAATGTTGAGGTTTGCTAATTCTTCTGGTAAAATAGATTAATTTAGGAAACACTTGGTTATACAGTTCTTATTCCTTGTTGTAAAGAGAGATTTGATTCTGAGAGATATTTGGTGTTGTAATGATGCAATAATCTGATCCCACCATCCTGGTCTGAGAGAATGAATTTTCCTAACAAGGTGTGAGCAGAGAACAAAACCTCTTAAGGGACAGGAAAAGTTCTAAAATAGGTTGAATTTGGGTACAGTTCAGTCAGGTTGTAGCTGATAATCTTGACAAAATAATCTGGACTTGTTTGCAGCAAGCGTCATGGAAAAAAGGGTGGTGACTGTGCTTTCTGGCTTCTTGGAAAACAGCTCCAAAAATCCTTCCTGTCTGTAAACAGTGGTCAGCACATCGTATATAATCACGGGTAGCTCCCACTTGGAAACCATGCCAGCTGGGAGGATGCAGTAGGCACAGGTCTTTGGTTCTGTGCCCATCCTGTGAATTTTGGCACGTCTGAAGGTGAGGCTTGTGCTTTATGGCCCACAAAGACAAAGCAGAAGGGATAATCATTGTTGGTAACTATGGGATTCCATCTCTTGTAAAACCAAGGAAGGAATCATTGTCTCAGGCTCTCCAGTGCAACCCTGCACGTCTCACTCTCAGCCAAAGGCTTTAGTTTACAACAGCTTTTGAAATATAATGCACAGTAATAAATAAACAATACAATATAGCAAGATTCCTGGAGAACACGTGTTTAAATAACAGAGGTGAATCTCACCAAGGTCTTCAGCTGTGCAAAAACTTTTTACATCAGCACAGCCTTACACGCTCTGCCACTTATGAGATCTGGAAGTGGCCTAACTACAGGCAACAAGGTTTTAAAGCTTTTATTTAAACTGGGAAATTAATGATCTGCCAAAACTACTAACTCCCAGCTACATGTGTAGAGGAGCACCAGATATCATAATGAGTAATAATAGAAATGATCATGCTGCATTGTGCCTGCCAGCGTATTATTTAATTATTAACTGAGATGGAGGAGCTCAGTAATCGAATAGAAGTCCCCTTCAGAAATATTAAGACATTGAATAATTTAAACTTGATTGATCTGATCTCATTTACTCAACCTTCCCCCCTCATTTTAAAAGATAAAATAATTAACAGCAGTGGCCTGTGCCACGTGTGCTGCAGCTGAAGCTCTCTGCAGGGAGCACAGCATAGGAGCAGCTCCCCAGTGTCTGATTCAACCTCACGTTGCTGCCCTGTTCCCCCCCAAAATGCTGTGTGCTGAAAAGCTGCCAGCCTGGCTGGGCTGGAGGTGGGGAGTGCTCAGAGACCTGCTTCTGACCCCCTGGTGCTGCTTCAGCTATAAAACTCAAGGGCAGAGAATACAGCTGTCACTCACAGGGGCCTCGCAAGCACCTTGTACCCCTGCAGGGGCCAAGCAAACCTGACTGGAGAGATCACTGGAGAATTCAGCTACCTCTTTCTATTTTGCTGTCTCCATAAAATGGCCTGGAAGCTAAAAGAGTTAATTATCTCTTTCTCAATACTTTCCTTTTCCACATGATTAGACCTGGCTCTCCTTGCACATCTTTGTTATTGGTTTTAAGTGATCTACAGTAGTGAGTTGTTGCCCCAGTAGATAGGAATGAATGATGAATGACAGGGAGGCAGTGGCCAAACAGCATGGGAAGGAATAACCATTCCTGCTCCTTAGCTTAGCTTTCCAGCTTCATTCCATTAAAATCAGCTTCTCACAGTTACATATTCCACACCATTTCTTTTTTCTTCCTGCCTTGTAATTTTGCAGTTGATGGTGGATTCCCTGGCTAGTTTCATGGCTGTGAAACTGCAGAAAGCCAGAGGGCCTGTCAGTAACACAGTGTTAGCATGAACAGTGCAGTAAAAATTCATAATGCAATGAGTCAGTTTGATTCTGTTTTTTACAGGGCTGCATCTCCCTGTCCATCCAATTTCATTCTGTTGAGGTTAGAGCCTTTCACTTAAATGATAGTTCTTTTTATAAACTTCAAAGTCATCCTGAGGTTAAGTCCTGTCTTGCTGAGGAGCTCTTCTGAAAGAGTCTGGCTCACCAATGTGAAATTCCCCCAGCCAGTTCTTTACATTTTTTGGACGGCTACAGCTAGATCTTGGCAGGGTGGAGAGAAAACAGGTCACAACACAGCAATCTGCTCTGGTTTCATCCTTTCTTCCTGCTATAGGTTGGAGACAACGTGTTAGATCATTGGAGAGAGGAAAACCTCCTGTAGACAGAGGTCAAATGGGACAGTTTGATGTAGCTTCTCCTTCATTGCCAAGGCCTGTGCCCGCAGCAGGGGTTTCCAGGAACCAAAAATGCAAAAAAGCGTTTCTTTGATTTCTGAGGGATCATTTGTGATAATGAATGTGATTTAAAAAAGCAAGGGCAGGACGCACAAAGCAGCTCTTCTGGTTCAATTAAACTGATGGGCAGGTAAAACAGAATAAAGTCATAAGAAGGGGAACATAGAGCTTGTGGTGGGTGATCAATCAGTCCTTAGTGGAAGCTGAAGTCTCAAAAGTTCCAACTTGCCTGACAACAATGTGACTTTATCCTGTAGCAGACCATCCTGCCTTGCAGAGAGCATTTCAAAGAGGATGAATCCCTCTCTGTGGGTATGACCCCAAGTCTCTTAGCTGAACCTGATTTCCCAGTATTTTTGTAGGATATGGATATAAATCTGAGCTTGTTTCTAATTCTGTCAATACCCAAACGGGTCATGAGGTGTTCTGGTGGAAAGCACTTTGCTGATAGTCCTTGCTCACTCACTCAACCAGACTAGCTCAAGTCAGTCATCTGTGGGTTAATCTGATGAATCCTTCTTCCTTTTTTTTCAGAGTAGCAAAAATTAAAGAGTCATCTCACCTCATTGGGGCCTTCTCTCTTCCCTGAGGAAAAAGATTAATCAGAACCACTAAGCATGAAAAAATAACCAGGAGATTCTAGAGCAATAAATATATGTTAACAGACAGAAATAATCTGTTATTTCAGCATTAGAATTCAGATCTATTTTAGTAATCTATTAAAACAGGGATGGTTGGCTAGTTGGTTAATTAAGCAAAAATAAAACATGAGAGAGAACGTGACTGTCTGGGAGTTGGTCACTTTTATTTATATAAGCCCTGTGCCTGTGACAGAGTGCCAGATTGGTTGTGATATTGTCCTGTGGGGTTTTATAGGGAGAAGGCATAGAGCAGCTCACTACCTCTGCATGTGTGATTTTTGATTGCATTATTGACTCTGCTGAGATGTATTAATCTTGCAAAAATTCAGGAAGGGAAAACGTAAACCTAACAGGTTTTCTTGACTTCGGTGAATTGCCTTGAAAATGGGTGGACTTATAGAAGTGACCCTATTACCCAGGAAAGTTATAATGACCTATTTATTGATTTAAAATAATTATATTTTGTTGAGTTAGCTTTTGGAGGGGGAAGGTTGTTTTCTAGAATTGTTTTAGGTTGGTAATTTAATGCAAAGTATATAATAATAATACAACCACAAAAATATAATAGATATTGATAGAAGTTTGATTAAGGTGATTTGTGTAGCCAATAATTTTTTAACCTGTTAAACTGATTAAGATAGGCTTGCAGAATGGATATCTGCAGTAAAGAGTGTAGTTGTTTCAGGTGTGGTTCCTTGGAGAAGTCTTCAGAGTATTTCAGAACACTTTTATTGTTTGTGCTTTATGAGTATTCTTTCTCTGTTAAGAAAGGTGAACAAATGCTATGATTGGAAAAATAAAGCAATTCTTGATTTCTTAGACAAATCTCTATGAGTAATTTGCCTTTGGTTTAAAGAAAGGAACCTATCAAAAGTAGCAAGTGTTTGTGAGAGACTGATTAATTTTAATCTATTCAGGGTAGATTAAATGTACTCGGGTAGATTAAAATTAGATAATCATCAGCATCATCTTTGTAATTTCTAAATTTTGAATTGCTCCAGTGATTGGCTAATGGAGCATTGCAGGAGATAAGAGGATCCATGTGGATTGTCACTTGTGGTAATAATTTGTAGCTGCTCTTGCTCTTAGAAGGTGGCAGGGGCAGTGTGAACAGTAAAAGCCCTATTGAGTACATAGGCTGGTAATGTGGTGAGATGTAGTAACAGGATGACACATTTCATTTGTTCTAGAGAACAAGGTAGCATTGTACAAATGCATTTTTCAGAGAGGGCAGGTTAAATTATTCCCTGCTATAATGTATTATTTATCATTAGCATTTTCTTTAGTTGTGGGACTGTCAGAATGTGACCAAATTGTCCCAGGAGAGAAGTTTAGGGTTTGTAAATGAAGCAGTCAGAGTACTATCAATGTTGTGGAGTAGGGTATAAAGATAAGCTGGAGAAAGGGCCATAATTAAGCAAGGACAATTAAATTATGGACAATAATAAGGTTTGTGTTGTGATACATGTAATTACTTTTGTTAAATATCATGTTTTGATAGATTAGGTGTGAGGCTGTGGCAGAGAGGGATTTTATGTCCTTGGGTTTTTATGCATTATTGAGAGTCCTTTATTCCCTCTGGACCTCAATTATAAAAACACATCTATATAATTGCCTCAGGAAAGACACTCCCAGAATTGCACAGGAGGAGTTGCCCAAGGTTCTGTGGAGGCACTTCAGTCATGACAGATGTGGAGAATCACCTTCCACAGACATACCTGAGTGCCCACTCAGGCCATGCTCTGGGTTGGTGCTGTTTGGCTTCTATTCTCTGTGTTTCATGGGAGCTGCACTTCTCCAGCCCCAAACCTCAGCTGGCATGAAAAATGCTGCTTGTGAAAAGCCTGTGGTACTGCTGCACTTATCACCTATGATGTACTGGTGGTATTACAGCCAAATTCCCTGAGGAGGAGGAATTTAAGGCTTTGCTTATCTCTCTGAGCTGTGCCACTTTTTACCCCAAAGAACAGGAGTAGAGTACAGGAAATAGTCTTAATTATTTGTTTGCAAATTTTTTTCATATGGTCCATAATGCAGGATTTATTTACATTAATGACTGAGAAGCTTATTACAAATGCCTGAATTTTCTCAATTAGCAAGCTAAGTGCTTAAGTCCAATAAACAGGAAAAGAAACTGTGTCAGTAAATGTGGTTGTTCATTTATTTTGACACATTTTAATTTAGAGTGATGTATTAACAATAATACTTCCCAGCCTTCTGGTAAATGCGTTGTGTGTATTTTGTAAAAATACTGATGGGCAAGTAATATGGAGACTGCTTTCTCAGTGTCTGAGCTCACTTACCAACACAGCTTTGCTGTGCTGAATCTTTGCTGAGAAGCACTTAGGGTTTATCAAATTTACAGAATACTGAAGTAAGAAATAGCCAATCTTCATTACAGATGCTTCAGTGACTATAAGAGCTGCTTTTGTCTGAAATATTGATACTCCCAATATAGCCATAGTTGCCTGCTCAATGTTTTGTTTACTCTGATGTGCATATTTACCAGAAATGGAGCAATAATATTCTTTGGGAACATGAAAAGGATATATGTATATATACTTTGAGCCCTCCAGGCCCTCATGTAGTTAGTTAAAAATACCATGCTGACTAATGTGACACTTCATAATAGTGGTGCATTTTATTTTCTAACCCCATAAATCTGCATAAACCTCCAGGATCTCAGTATCACTGTCCTGTGGAGAAGAGGAGCTGGGGCACACACATGTTAAATGCGTGGCCTGGGGTCACTGAATGAGTCTGTTCAGAGGCAGGAGTGAGTAGGATTCTCTGCTTTAATCAGTGGAAGGCACTGTAAGACTCAGTCACTGTGAGATGGCTTTAAAAACCATTTTATGATGTCTTGTCTCTTTCCACTTGCTGTGGATGCTCCTTCTCTTCTACCCCTTCATTTACTTAATCTGTTATAGAAATGTAGAAATGAAACTTTAATTTCTATAGCATCTGGTGTGTAAAAAGGAGTTGATCAAAACTAGATCCATCCGCAGAATGTGTCCATTAAGTCACTTCCACCTGCTGTTGTGGAAGGTGGAAATGGGAATGAAGAGAGAAATCCAGTTTTCACTGGCCAGGCTTAAACTATCATTTAGGAGAAGGGAAACATAAAAACTGATTTTGCTATCAGTTGAAAGACAAAACGAAAACCTGTTATTTTTTATTTCCTAGATGAGAAAATTTTGTGATTTCTTTTTTTAATCTGGGAAGGTGTGGCTGTTACAGACACTGAGGCTGCTGCAGGACTGTACAGAGACCTGCACAAGAACAAGCCAGTCTCCTACTACATCCCCATAGCTTACACCTGAAATCTTTTCCTCCTGAATTTTTCATACATGTACACACTGTTATTGGCTGTCCTGAAAAGGATAAAATGCATTGAAATGCTAGATCTTGCTTACTGATGAGAGCAGTAATTCAGTTTGCTGGGAATGATTCATTATGTCTCTATAACCTCCCTGAACCTGGAGCCAGGACCGAGGCTGCCCTGATTATGAGTCAGTGCAGAGGGCTTGTAGACCAGACTGGCAGCCTCTAGGATTCACTGTGGCAGGGATATGACCTTATGGCATCCTCCTAAGGACTCCTCAAACCTGTACCAGACCCTGCACTGGCTCCTGGCAGTCCGTTCTTTGTGCTCGAGCCAGCGAATGTGCAGAGCTGTCCCGCTATGGCTTGTCACAGTCCTGATTTCATTAGAGGGACAGTTAACTCCAGAGGGAGGAGATAAGGAGAAAGGTGCATCTCCAAGATCTAGGTGAAGTACAGTTTTTGGTTGGAGCCAGAGTAGAGATTAATTCAGGGTTTCTCATGTCATGGATCTCACCCATACCCAAAAGCGCAGGATGTGTCTGAGTGTGGGGTTTTGAATGCATTGAGTCTTGATTTGTCTTTTTATGGCTGTAACAATACTGTATCTAAAAACTCCTGGAAATTCTAGCTAGGAAAATACAAAAAAAGCTCAGATACTCGGTGTAGTTGTGGGTAGAAGCTGGGTCTGCATTTGATTTGTCCCTGTGAACGTGGGGAGGAACATGGTCATGGAGCAGACTGTGGATGGGAAAGGCTGTGGCTGTGAAAGATGTGTACTAGAGAAGCAGCTCAAACAGGTACAGGAGTGTGAAGTGCATTTTGGAAGGCCCTGGTCAGCACATTGGCTAAGGAAGAGCTGTCTGGCTGTGCTGGAGGGGGCAGTGGGGTGATTAGTGAGGCAGAGGAGGAGGGGACAGAGGCAGTGATCCATCCTGGGGCAGTGGAGGGAGGCAAGGACAGGAGTTCTGCCTGGGTGATTAGCACAGCTATTACTGAGGGGGCATGTCACACTGGGAGAGGTGACTTTAGCTGAGCTGCTTCTGCTGGAAGTAATGACTTCTGCTTATAGCAAGAACGCAGTCACAATAAGAACAACTTGTGCGTGTCATAAAATTAAGCTGTAAAGACGATGGTAAAAAGGACTGTGACATTTAAAGAGGAAAAACTCCGCAGCACTTTGAGCAAATTGGGGAAAAACCAGCCCAAACCTTCAGGTACCTGTGAAGATGCCACATTTTTCATGTCTGAAGATGCTTTTTAACTGCAGTGTAATTTAAAAATCTAATTTTTCAATGAGACATATTTATTTCTTTTTTCTTTTTAGCTCTATCGTCCGCTTCTGAAAAGATATGCTGAACTTGAACAGAAGGTTATCTACAACCCAGCCTCTTCTTGTCTTGTGAAATAGAAGCAAACAAAATTTATATGTTGGCTGAGTGAGCTCCCAAGGAGAAGATCAGAAGAGATTTGCTCAGAATTTACTGGAGCTGTTTAAATCATTTTGTTTCTCTTTGTAGACAAATAATTTTTAAATGTCTGTGTTTGAGTGTGTTGGTGGGGAAAAAATTACATTGTGATTGAAAACCTGATTAAAAAAGCATCATATTGTTCTGTGTGTTTGTGGCCTCAATTTTTCTTAGGTATTTTTCAGACTGTGTTTGCTGTTTTGGAGGAGCTGGGTGACAAAGTCAAGTTCCTTGTGTATGTGAGTCACTCTACCCATCTCTGTCAGCTTTGATTCCACGTGTTTGGCATGCCAGCCTCTGCATACCTGTCTAGCAAAGTATCTTAGTCTCAAAACATTTAAGTAAGAGAAATTGAGGAATTATCTTTCTGTTCATCTGTAACTTGGTGATGTTTATATCTTTGCCTACACAGAAAGCATAAGCACACTGACTTAATCCCATCTTTCTTTAATATGTGGAGGAGGCTGATTAAAGTCTTTAAAGACTCCCTGGGATCCTCTGAGAAGGGAAATTCTTGTCACATGACACTATGGAAAGCCTGTTGTGTGATAAAACATGATATGACAGGGGTTTATAGATTGTGGAAAGCAGAGAGATCTTACGTGGTACAGACACCACTGCACAATGTTTTACTTGACATCATTTTTGTAAAAAAGAAAATAAGAGACCAAACATGAGAAGTTGCATACATCTCCTTTCTGCTTCAAAAAGCAGAGTTAGTTCTTCTGCACACAAGCTTGGGGTTACTCTTTTTTTCCTCCTCCTTGTCATGGCTGTGAAATTTTGTGTTGTGCTCTGCTCTCAACAGGGCAGGAAGGTAAATTTTTTTCTTACACCTCTGTTTTGGTTCAAGTTTGTTTTTCCCGGCCAACGCACCAAATAATGTCATGGTTTTGATTTGCCAATTTAAAGATACTAATTTTCTGTTGTGAGGCAGAACCAGGAGTAGAAGCAAGGCAGGCCTAAAACTTAAGAGGGAATAAAAAGAAATTTATTAACTACACAAAGAAGGAAAGAGAAAAAAAAAAAGAATTCAGAATAAGATTTTCAGACCACTCTTTCCTTCCCTTTCTCAACCTTCATAACAACAAAAGAAACACACAAAACAACTGCTTCAATCAGTTTCCAACTCAAACAGTCCCTTTTCCATTCACTTTGGAGGGAGAAGCTTCCTCTTGTTAGGCTATAGGGATTTTTCCACAAGAAGGCAGAAAACAGTCGTCTTGTGGTTTCATTTTCATGATTTTGCATCTGCCTGGAAATCTGCAATCGTGGCACTTCTCCCAACTCCACAGCCTTCCCAGAGCTGTACTTGTGGGCCATGTCAAGTTCATGGGGTATTACTTTTAAGAATGAAATGTTCCAAAGCAAAGGTTCTCTTCATCTCTTTTCTCTCTGTTCAAGCTTCATCCTCAGAAAACCGAGACTCCCCTTCTTTCCTTGGGACAAAAGATTCTCAACACAGGTGCTTTTGGTCAAATGACTATCAAATGGAACGTTTCCAACCCCCCATGTCTTTCTCCATGGTTTATAGGAATATTCAGTACATCAGTTCATCCCTACAATTTTACAAAAGGACTTTTCAGCCATCTTCACAGCATCTCCCCATTCTCCTTCCATCTAAAAAAACCCTTAGACTTAGCTCTTGCTTCACTGACTTCAGAATATCTGCTTTTTCCCTTTCACTCCAGGGAGGATTGAAAAAGTCTGCAAGTCTCATCCAAGCATTGAAAGAGTTAAGATTTTGCACAGGGGAAAGAAAAAAAAAAACAAAGCTACAGTGCTGGAGCTTTACCAGGATCTTGGAAACCAGCCACGCTGGGAAAGGCGGTGGGGGGAAGCGGTTGGGATTTTTACATCACTCTGAGTCTCTCTGGTCACTGTCCATGGCCACCCCCTCTCTCTCTCTCTCTTTCTCTCTCTGCCAGGACATGCCAGCTCCCCAGACAGGGGGCCCAGCCCGGCCTCCCTGCCAGGCCCACAGGCCTGCAGTGGAGCCAGGCCAGGGCCCTGTTACCTGCACTGCTGCCAGAAAAGCGAGGAGAGATCAGTTCCGGATTACCTCCTTCAAAATGTGTGTTCACGGGGCGAACTAACTTTCTCCAATTGGTTCTTCACACTGTCAATAACCAAACCAGCCTCCAACTGGTCACTATCAACTCCCAGGGGAGTACTCACAGAAAAAACTTCTGAGTTTCTCTTCCCCAGGTCAAACTAGCACAACCCCCAATATCCAATTTCTTTCTTAGGATCCTGAATAGAACAGCTTGATTGTCTTTCTCTGTTGCTACTGTTTCACTTCAAATGTTTTAGATTAAGTAGCCTTTAGCTGAGAAAATCTTAGAAAATGTGAGCCAGGAGATCTACAAAGATGTGTGGAAGTTGCAGAATTTGAATGAACATCCCTGTGCAAGTGGGAACACTTTACTGCATTCTGTGGAGGTGGTATCTTTCCCTTAGGATAAAATTTCTCCTGGGAATAAAGCAGATTGTTTAATGAAAGTCATTGAAGCCTTTCTGCCCTTCTTGTAGAAGCTGCAATCTATCTTGGGAATAAGCCAGGGAATGGTAGAGAGTAGAGGATCTCTTTATTGACTGAGAGCTGGATCGTGCCCCTGCCTGGAGTTAGGTAACTCAAATTAATATTCTTCACATTTTGGGGGCATAGAAGCACTCTCCCTATCCCTGCCCCATCTCTGTTGAGAGTGGGAACCCGTTGCCACGGCTCACCTCTGGAGTGGCCAGGGAATACTCACATTCCTCCTTTGGTCTCTTTTATATTTAAGTGCTTCACTTTTGAGTATGGTCAGTACCTTTTTTTGTTCACAACTTCTCCTGATATTAGCATGATTACTCAGGAAGGTCAAGAATTACATTTCTGAGTTGCTAAAGCAGGCTTCTTTTAAGCAATTGCTTTAAAAGGTGGCATTAGAAATACACATCTATCTCTTTTATGCGCTTGTTATTCTGGGTCTAAAAGGTACAGTGCTAAAACATATAATACTTCTTGCAGGCCTCCACTGTCAGCAATTGCTTTGTCATTGAGCAACACTGTAGAGAAATGCATAAGGATTAATTGATACAAGTTAAACAGTGCCTGCTAGTTTAAGCAGCATTACCATCATCATTAGCATGAAGTTCTGCCAGGTTCCTGGTTTGATGTCAAAGTTAACTACCCAGGGAAGGGGTTTGGAGAGGTCACAATCACAGAATGGTCAGGTTGGAAGGGGGCCATAGGGGTCATCTGATCCCACCTTCCAAGAGGGTAATCCCAGAGCATGTGGCACAGGATTGTGTCCAGATGGTTCTGGAATATCTCCAGTGAGAGAGGCTCCACACCCTTTCTGAGTGATCTGTTCCAGAGCTTGGTCACTGCCCAGTAAAGAGGTTCTTACTCATGTTCGGGTGGAGCTTTCTGGGCATCAGTTTCTGCCCATTCCTCCTGTCCCATTGCTGGGCACCACTGAGGAAAGCCTGGTCTGTGTCAAGGCTGAACAGACCCAGCTCCCTCACCTTTCCATTGTAAGAGAGATTCTCCAGACCCCTGATGTCCAGAGGAAGGTCTTCTTTCTGACGTATATCCTGGTGTCCTGGGTCAGAGAGTCCTGAGGGTTGGTCTTATTGCTGAAGAGTGATGAAAGGAAGGCATTTGATACCTCTGCCTTCTCTACATCTTTCAGCTTTGTGCAGTTTTGGTGACAATTTCTTGAGTAGCTCATTTGTTTTGTCAGGGTGAGATAATTATTTTCTCTTGTAGCTTTGTGGCTTTATTTGCTTGTGAAATGGGAGGCTCAAGATCAGTTTCTTACTCAGCTGAGGAAGATTAAAACTCACATTTCCCAGCTCATAGCACATTACAGAACATTTCTAGTTGATATCTTGGCTCCCAGCAAAGTATTATGTGGTGCTAGCAGGATATTGTCTGCATGATTTAACTACTTTCTGGGCCTGAGCTCTTCTCTGGATTGTCTGTTAGGCTGGGGCTCTCTGACATGTCCCAAATTAGCATTAAAGCACTGTGTCCTCAGGGCAGCTGATGCACTCTGTGTTTGCTGCAGGAGTCCCTGAGAAAAGACACAGATGCGGGGCTCTGAAGAGTGAGCCACCACTGAATTATAGTATTGCTGTGGTGATGGGTTTATTAGGGCTGTTCTCTGAGGAACAGTGTCTGGAGTACAAGAATTTATAGACAAGCTCTTTTTTTTCCAGCTCACCCAAGTTGCACATGTTCACTGACTAGTGTCTGATAGAATAAGACTCAATAAATCTCCCCCTTGAAAGGTCCTTTGAAGAAATTCTGCTGTAAGACTTCTACTACTCTTTTATTGTTGTCCTTCTAGGAATGCACATTAGCTCACCAAGGAAATACAGGCTTCTTCCTCTCATGTGTACATCCCTTTAAAAAAGTCCCCAGTGACGGAAGAATCTGGTGCCCTTTGATTTCCAAAACCATGTGGGCTTTTTGCCAGCTTGTCTACCTTATGGTACTCTGGATGTCCAGAGTAGAGGTGGTGTTATGGTGTCAGCTGGACTTGATGATTGTGGAGCTGTTTTCCAAGCTCAGTGATTCTGTGATTTCGTCAACAGCTTAGCTAAGAGAAATCTAAAGGCAAGGCAACAGGTTCTACCTCTCAGTATTTCATAGAAATTGATTCCCTCTCTCCTCCACAGAGGATTTTACTGTTCTTCAAGGTGAGCAACATGGCATGCCTCTCTTGCCTAGATGAAAGTTCAGCTTCTCTGTTTAAATGTCTGGTGAATTATTCCAGTCTAGAATAACTCGATGGAAAATTGATCTCACGTCCTGTTAAAAAATATACAAACCCTTGATTGCCACAAAGAGATTGTTCACTGCTGTCTCTCCTGCAGCTCCTGTCCTGCACAAGCAAAGCTACTCTGGGTTGGAGGTGGGTCATGGAGTTACATGGAAAAATCCAAGCACCTTCCCTAGCTCGATGGCCCTGTGCTCTCACCAGTCAATCAGATCTTCAGTGGATTCACCCACAAGCTCCTGCTGTACAACAACTCAAAGACAAACAGTTTTCTTTGCAGCCTGAAGTCTTTAAAGTCTTTTGTGATGCAGCTGGAAACAAACAGTGAAAGATGTTTGCTTTTTCTTAAGGGATCAGTCTGAGAGAGTTGGAGCTCTGATTGAATAAGTAATGTACTGAAAAAAATCTATGCTGTGTTGGTGCTTTAATAAGTAATTGAGCTGAATACCACCATGTGCGATCCCAGGGGGACCTGTTTGTTTTTCAGCTTGCTTTTCCTTTGGAGTTGAGCTACCACCACAGATCACAGAGCAGTGCAGTGAAGGATGTGTATCTAAAGCCACAAAAAGCCAAAGCAGGGCTTTGAGCAAGTAATTTGTTTTATCCTCGTTTCTATTACCTTGGTCCCCAGACTGCTGCATGCAGGTTAGGGGGTGAGGGAAAAAAAAGACCAATATTTTAGATAACTAATCTGTCTGGTCTCGTTGTCATCAATGCAAGGCCAGTTTAGAACCTCCTCCTTAGGAGAAAGGGACTAATTGGGAATTTTCTTCTCCTCAGCTGATGATGTTTCATATAACCTCTCTGATTTTGGTTTTGGTGAAATCTTTACCCTCATGTTAAAATAGGCTTAAATTGCCAAACAAATGGCAAAGGAAAATTGGCAGAACATTCACTCATCTGATACCAGGGCATCACTGTTCTGTGAGGAGCATTTCCTTAACCAGCTTCTCTGAAGGTGACTGTAGTCCTGATTCCATGTGGCTTGGAATTTTATACTCCTGTGCAAATTGGGCACAAATCATGTCTGCACCAAAGAATCTTACCTTTTATTACTTTAAGCTAATTTTGTGCAGGTCAAAAGCACTATGTGATGTGCAAGGCAAAAGAAGTCTGAATTAATTCTTTGGGTAACCCCTGCCCACCTTCCATACTTTCCTGTCTGGATCAAACCTCTTTGGCTGTTCAGTTCAACTGGTTTTGTTTTCCAAGCCATCACAGCTTACATTGCCAGAATATAATATTTTTTGATTATTTTTCTCCCTATGTATTTGTTTTAGTTTAGGGCAAATTTGGGAGGATACTTTTGAATGGGGTCCCTCTAGGAAACAAATTCAGGTGGCCTTACCCTCAGCTGATTTGGGAAAAGATTTCCTCACAGAGAAGTGGAAAAATTTGTTTATTTAATAGGCAAGGCACTCTCCAGCACAAAAATTGAACAATACTAAATAATAAAACTTTTTGCTGCTTTGAAGAGATGACAAATTTAATATGTCCCTTTCAGGGGTTGCAGCCTGGCTCACTCAGGCTGTTCTCAGTCCCTCTGGCATTGGGAAATGCTCAGGCCAGGCCTCAGTGGGCTACAGGTGTGAGCTCCTGGTGCTCTTCTGGGTTTTCAGTCCAGAGCAGGTCCAAACAGTTCTAAGAAAAAGGAAAAAAAGCACAATCCAGGGAACTTCTCTGCCTCATCTATCCAAAAACTAAGAGCAAAGGAGAGCTCTCTCCTGCTGTCCACTGCAGACAGCACAGTCTGTGTGAAGGATGTGGGGGAGCAAGTGCAGTCTCTGATAACAAACTCTGCACCTCTGCTCTCCCCCTTCATTCCTGGAACCAGTCTTAAAGCTGCAGAACTCAATGTCCAACACCAACAGAACAGACAATTTGGGGATAGCAGCATCATAAAGTCACCCCGGGACACCCTAGAACCAGTTTTTTCTTCTTTTGCAGCAGATAACTACCTTTTCTTGTAGATGATTTACTGTGTTGGCTGTTTCCACTTCTGAGGGATGCTGAGAACTTCTCTTATTTGACACGCTGCTGAAATCCAGCCCCAAGAGTCATTTTGCTTTTCTTATTCCTTTGCTTCTCTGCTGCTTATAAAAGTTGGCCTCTACAAACAGAACAATGTTTCTGTGGTAATCCCAGATTCTGGGAACATCTCAACCACTGTGGGAACTCAGTGTCTTGGTTCAGTGTTCTTGAAGCACATACCCTGAGGGGAAGGGCGAAGAAGCAGCTATCACTGCCTGTGGATACTGCTACAAGCTCTGATTCCAGACTTTCACTGATTTACCTCGTTGACTGATGTGTCAGCCTGCCCATTAGCCCATTAGACATGATGTTCAATCACCACCCTGACTACTTTGGGGATATTAATACTTGCGTGCAATGCCTTTTGCTGTAACATCTTTAGATGACAGGTATTTGTGACACATTCTTAAGAAGCTTTTGTTTGGTGTATGTTGGCAGAGCACTCTGTAATGCATCCATCTGGTTGTTGTTCCTCTTTTAGCATCTCATCAGCTAAACAGGAGTCTGGCCACTCAGGTGTGGGATTCATCTGACCAGTGTAGACATCTCTGTCTACTATCATATGGGCTCCTTTAGTAATCAAAGGAGAGGACCACGAGGGAGAGGAGTTTCTGGCTGTTGTTCATCTTACCTTGTGGCAGATGTCTACAACAGATCAGGTGATTTGTCTCCTGAGTGAGCAGTTTCTCCCTACTGAGTAGAAAGGCAGTGGTGTGGAGAAGAGGACAGAAAAAGCCGATTTCTCTTCTTGTGCCAAAACTCCTGAAGACTTGATTGAAAGCTTGTCTCAACTTTGGAGACAAGATTTGTCCCCAGTTTTACCACTGTACAGCTGGAAAGCTTTCTTGTTCCAGGACTGCTCTGTTTTTACTGTCAAATCTCTGAGACTGACCTCCCCAGCTCCTCTCAGACTGCCTCTCCACACACCTGCATGGAGGTACCCAGCAGACACAGTCTGAGAGCTTTGTTACTCACATACTTTTGTCCTTTAGTTGCATGCCCTTTCTTGTGTTTATCCCTTCAAGCTGGACTCTCTCAGGCATTGGTGTTATGCCTGCAAGCTCAGAACCCTGGTTCAGTGAAAGACAGCTCCCTTAAGACTGAGACAAGCTTTGCACAGAAAAACAAAGGTCTGCTCAACTTGCTGTTTGAGGACACTATTTACTCTCTGATTGACATGTATGCACTACCCTCCTGAAACCTCAGTTCCCTTCCAGGTCTGATAAGTACTGGTGTTTTGGAAGATGGAATTCTCCTTAAAAAGTAGTCCAAGCCATGCTGTGTAACAGAAGCAGTTGGACCAGAAATGCACCTGCTTCTTAGGTGAGGACTTTTATCTTAAAATAAAACATCTTGCAGAAATCAAGTGAGAGGCAAAGGAGTCACACAACTTTTATATCACAGCTTATGCCACCTGGGAGCATCTCTTCACATGCCTGTCAAAGCTTGTTAGGTTAGGATGGGACATTCCCCTGTCACTCCTGGAATAATTTCTTTGCTGGGTTACTGCCCTGCTTGAGGACAGTTGCACATAGCAGAAACACCCTCTTGATCAAGAAAGATGTTGTTGAAAGGCAACAATATGTTTTCCCAATTTCCATTTCTCAGTTAAATTATTTGGGTCTCTGCAATTGTTGTCCATTAGAAGGAACACCTTTTCAAGCAGAGGAAAGAGAAGACATTGAATGCAGCTAATCCAATATGTGATTTAATCAGAGAGTTAAACTGAATGAATAAGTAAATAAGCTGCATTTCAAGCCCTCCCTTGCTGTGAAAGTGTATTATTTTCCTCAGAGAGATTCTTGGCTCAGAAAACACAGCTGTTGTTTTTCATTTGTGGAAGGTGTCCCTGCCCATGGCAGAGGGATTGGAACTAGATGATCTTAAGGTCCCTCTTACCCAAACCGTTCTGTGATTCTGTTTGGCAGACTCTCCCAAAAACCTTTCAGCACAGGCTCGTTTTGCTGTTTGTCCAGTGAATACAGATTTTTTGTTTTGACCTGTGTCATGTATGGTTTCGGCATGATTTATAAACAGACTGGTTAAACAAGTGTTGCTACAGCTGCCCCTGCCTTTTGTCAACCCTCCTTGTTCATGGGCTTCCACAGCAAGAAAGATGAGCCTCTGTGGGACAAGGGCTTCCCGTAAACTCCAGAGTAAATGTCAAGGCTCCTTTCCCTTCCCTCTTGGCCCAGAAACTTCGTTGTAACTCAGGTTTGCTGGAGAGGCAGTGTTGGATTATCTACAGTATGAGTAGTTGGAAGTCAAGGATGCTAATGTTCAGCCAGATTGTGTGGATGAGAAATCACTGAGGTGAGACTGGACGGGCAATTTATATCAAGTTCTGCATTTTGTAATTTATACTCTGAATCTTTAAATGACAAAATAAATTAACTTGCTCAGATGATTGAGAACCACGTTTGGAGGGGGAGGGAGAATTCATCTGGACCCAGGAATTCTTGGTGAGGGCACCCAGGCATTCTTGGTGAGGGGACCCAGGCACTCAGAGACTCTCTTTTTTTTCTGGCCTGATGCATCCTGACTTTTTCCTCTACAGCAGCTCAGGCTTAGAGCAGACATGGAAGTTTCTCCATCCCTGAGCTTCCTGCAGCCTACCAAAGGTGGCCTGCAAACCTGGGGTCAAACCCACCAGAGCTTCCTGTTCACAGTGACAGGCTGTTGTCCTGAGGCTGTCCAAAAAGCTGGCTGCTTTGCACCAGTTGGACACGTGGCTCTCCTTGGGGCCTGAGTTGTGGTGCTCCTTGGATCTGCCTCAGACTGGGAGTTCAGCCTTCAGCAGGAGTAAAGGAGGTGAAAGGTAAAAAACACTAGTTTTTTCACATGATGACTGAAAACTGTGAGTATGACCTGGCCATAAAGAAGGTGAATGTTATCCTGGGATTTGCCTGTGTGCCTTTCCAGTTGAGATGGAGTACTGCCTCATGCAGAACTTTGGTAAGACCCAGCCAGATCTGCTCTCTTGTGCTGAAGAAAGAAGAATTAAAACAGGAGCAGATGAAGGAGAGGCTGGTACCTTGTTCAGAGGAAGGGAAGGGCTATCCTAGGAGAGGAGGCTGAAAGTTTAACTTACTTTGCCAGAAGCATGAAGAAGTTGGGTTATTAAAAAAATTATTTACTGGGTTATTCAGTAAAAATCCTTCAGGTTGGGGGTGGAGAAAGCTCTTCAAGCCAAAGAACAGTGTTGGCACATAAGCAAAGTGACACATACTGATTGGGAATAAATTTGCACTGGAAATTAGGAGCAAGGTGGGGGTGAGGCACTTAAGGACCTCTTGTCCTCTGTGCCTGGTGCCAGGAATACAGAGCCCCACACCTGCAGCACAACATGCTCTAGGGTGGTAACAAGGTGTTAGAAATCCTGTGTGAAAACTGGTTTGGACCAATAGTAAACTTTAGAGAAACTGTTGTTTGCTGTGTGGACAGAGCAGGATTTCACACCTGACCTCTTCCTTCTTGACTGTGTTTGTTGAAGGAACAAGTAAAGAAGGGACAAATAATGGAACGCTTCCAACTCTATTTCCTAATCTTGGGACATGTAATAGCCCAGTTTGCTATCAATTTGCTGGGCTGGTCCTCTACAAACAAGAGGAATTTACCCCACGGCAATCTTTCTTCACTAGAACCCTGCAAAAGGAAGTGAGGTTTAATTAGCATTTTAAAGTGGACAGCGTTGAAGTTAATGATATTCAATAAAGAAAAATTGTTTTAACCTTATTTGCACTTTTCAATTTACTTATTAGAGGCCATCTGTTATATTTTAAGCAAGAGCACTGGGAGCTAAACTCTCAGATTGTCAAATGAGATTTTAACTGGCTAAGCAGAAGGGAAAGAACAGGCTGCCTTAAATGAGCAGTTAGGCTGTTTTTCTTCAATTTCTCACTTTTGTGTCAAAAAGCAAATGGTCGCCCTTTCAAGAAACAGTCAAGTTGCAACAATGACATCTGTTTTTACAGGTGCTGATGAGTCTTGGCCAATGTCACTTGTCCTCAGATCTCATAAATGCTCTAACATGGATGAAATTCAAAAAGCCAAAAGTGAGATGAAACTGGTGAGGGTGTGAAAGGCAGGAATAAGGATTCCTATAAGTAAATCACCAGGAAAGGGAAAATGGGAACATACTGATTTGCTGCTGAATGCGTTGGCCAACCTAGTGACAAGGCCATGGGGAAAGCTGAGGTGCTCTTTGCCTTTCTAATTACTAGCAAGGTCTGCTATCAAACCTCTTTGATTTCCTGCCTAGTAGCAGGATTTAGGAGAGGCAGGTGCCACCTGTCGTAGGGGAGAATTAATTTAGGGACTGGGGAGGCAAAATGGGTATACATGGGTACGTGGGACCAGGTGGGATGTGTTCAAGGGTGCTGAGGAAGATGGTTGATGCTACTGCAGGACTGCTCAGTGTGACCTCTGAAAGGTGGGCGTGATTATGGAAGATCCCCAAGGACTGACAAGAGGCTGATGTCAAGGTCATCCTCAAGCAAGGAGGGCCCAAGAGAACTGCAGATTGGTCAGCTTCACCTTTGTCTCCATGAAGGTCACAGAGCAAATCTCTTTGGGGACCATTTCAGGCATGGGAAGGGCAGGAAGTCACTGTGGAATACAGGGACCTGATCTCCATTGACTGTCACAGGATTTTGACTCCTAAGCTTAGCTCACTTAAACTTGAGCAGATTCTCACCATACCTCTGAGAAACTGGGTGCTTTTCCTGTGTCCCTGGGCAAAATGGGAACCTTTGATAAGATAAGAGCCAAACCCTGGTCTCCCAGGTCTCATGAGAATAATTCAAACATTGGGCAACCCATGATTCCTCCTAGAGGGTTGGGAGAGGAAAACAAAGTGTCCTCTCCATATTGACTGAAACATTTATGGGATCCAGTACAACTGCTGCACTGCACCTGGATTTGGGACTGTGCACTCATGTGTGGTTGTTTGAATTCAGAGGTGTTGCTATAATAGATAAACTGTTGTTCACCTGAGCAGAGGCTCTGAATCCTGGTCTCTGAGGAATTTTGCTGTGGTGGCTGCAAGGTTGTCATGCCCTGACTGGGGTTGGGATAATCCCTTTAATCCCTTTTGCAAACGAATGCAAATTGTGATCAATGCCATGGAGCAGCGATGTAAATTGCTTCAGCCTGAATCCCTCTGAACTGGAAATTTGAAGACAAACCCCACAATTGCTTGAAAAATTAGCTCTTAGGCTGAAGTTGTGAGATTTTTCTCTCTCTGTGAGATTTTGTGTGTATCCCAGATTTTCTGGAGACTGACCCAGCAGCTGCTGGTGGTGCCAGGCTTGCTCTACAGCCAGCTGTGATTCTGTCCTGCATGGTGAGTTATGGCCACAGAAGGAGGGAGAAATGATCCAAACAAAAGAAATAGAGCAGAAATAGAAACTAGATCATGTTGATTCACGACACTGCTTGATCATTAGGAAGAAAATCCCCACTAAACCAAATGAACTATGAAGTATCTGTAGCAGTGAAATCTGGCTTCCAACAATGTTATTGTAAAACATAGTCATGGCTACCGTTAGTTTGCTATAAGCACTGAAGCTGAATGAGTGGGCAATAAAATAAAACTTTTATAAAACCTGTCTTTTGTGTCATTCCAAGACAAAAATGCTATTTTGTGTTCAGATCTATAGATAAAAATACCCCACACCACAACTTAGGGTGACTTTTGTTTTAAGACTGTTTTAAATTTATAACTGAGCTGGCTAAAATGCTTTTCATCAAAGTACAAAAGTTTCACGCTGTAATTAATGGCAAGTGATATCTAATGCAATAAAACACCATCATTTGAGTGTTCTTACAAGACTATTTATGACTGGATATTGAAACTGATAATGATTCTGCCATTTGTCCTCATAATTTATTATTCCAAGGAGAGGCAAGTGGTGTTAAGGGTTCACGATCCGTTTTATGGAAAGAGTGCTGAATTCAGCTTTTTATTGGTGTAAATGACAATGTTTGGCTCTCTGTGGAAAATGAGCTTGTGACAGCGAGTACAGGCCCTACTGAGGGGTCGAGGTGGGGGGTGTTCATGCTCTTTCTTAGAGAGCTGAAGCCCCTGGCTGTGTGATCCTCTTGCAGGTAGCTGGGAACAATGCAAAGGCTCAGCTGCCATCTCAGCAGGATCCCTTGGAAGACCAGGGCAGAATTTTTCTGAAAACCTTCTGCCTGGTTTTTCAGCTAGATGATCTCTTGAGTTATCATGTTGGGCAGCCAAAGCAGAATTCACTAAGGAGCCTAATCCAAACCCCATGGAAAATAATAGAAAGAATTAAAGGCTCAGGTAAAATCTTGTGTCAAGCCAAAACAAAACTCCACTCCGGAGGAGACTTCCCTTGGTCTTGTAAATTGCCAGCCAGGCTGTATCTCTCAGAGCACAGCACTTTCATACTGTGCCAGGCCAATTTATGGAACTCTCAGGCTCTGATCCTCACCTTATTCAGGCTCATGGAAGCATGGAAGAATTTATTTTAAGTCAATGTTGATGGAACTAATGGAAAGTCTGAATGAAGTTAGACCTTGTACTTTTTTTTTGGACTGGTATCTGAAAAAACAGGGATTATACTTCGTTCTGACAGACTCCCAGCCTTGAGACTAAAGATTTTTGGTTTTCCCCAGCCTGCTGTTAATTTGCTGTGGAATAAGGTCCTGTAGGTAAAGATTTGCATTTCCATCAATAGTCCTAGCAGCAATCTAATGAGTTTCTTGCCGTTTTGCAAATAACTTGCAGTGAATCTGATGGCACAGAGTCAGGGAGCAGGATGTGGGCTGTTGTCTTTGCTTTTCAAGAGCTGCAGTCACCTTCCTCTTCCCTTCCTCCTCCCCTCATTCATTCTAATCAGCGTGTCAAAAGGGAAGTCGCTCCTTTATTGGAGGTTATCCATGTCAAGGGAAGTTATGTTTCCATCACTACCTGGGGGCCCATCAGCAGATGAAGATGGAGAGCAGTGACTCAGAATGACTTTGAAGCAACACCCAGCAGCAACTGAAGACAAGAATATAACCTCAGCTGACGTTTAAAATAACCTGATACACCAATACAATCCTTCTGTTAAATTATGCATCTTTTTACTCTTGGCTGTTCTTAAAGGAAAGGGATTGGGTGAGTGTTTTCTGTGTGTGCCTCTGCTTTACCCCGTGCTGGGAGCTGAGTGACAGATGCACATTGATGGAGCAGAGCGGATTGATTTTTGTGGCTGCGGTACTTTATGCTGAAAAGAAATACAGCTTTTAAAATGACAGAGGGCGCCTTTCAAAGAAAAAAAAGTCAAATGTATGGGTGAGTTTTGCTGAATGTGCCTTAGTTATCTGTTTTGAGTTAAGCACGTGCCTAAATGCTTTGTTGACCAGCATTGATGGGAGTACACTTAACAGTAAGTTTGAGTCGAACTAAGTAATGGCTATAGAAAAAGCAAGAAGAATAAAATAACAAGGAAATTGAGGAAAAAAAAATCTCTGTTTTAGTAATTGGAACCAAGAAATAATGTGCTGCATTTAAAGCTTTTTCCCTAATGGCACAAACACAGATAAGTGCCATTGCTTGAGGACTCCTCTCTTTTCCCAGCTGAGATGTGAGGACAGTGACATGCTGGTTGGGCTACGAGTCAGCAGTGAGCCTGGACAGCCAAAAAAACAAAATCCATTCTGTGGTGCCTCAAACACAGCATGACCAGCTCGTCAGAAGATGGTCCTGCTCTATTCAGTATTGGTGTGGCCTCATCTGGATCACTGTGGGCAGTTCTGGGCCCTGCAATTTAAGAAGGGTCTGAAGGTCTTTGCATGTGTCTGGAGGAGAGCAACAAAGCAGAGGAGGGAATGTCCTGTGAGGAGCTGCTGAGGGCTTTGAGTTTGTCCTGTTCAGAGAAAAGGTGGCTGAGAGGTGAGCTCATTGCTCTCTACAGCTTCCTGAGGAGGGGAAATGGAGAGTGAGGTACTGAGCTCTTCTCTCTGGGATCCAGTGACTGTGCGGGAATGGTTGAAAACTGCACTGCAGGAGGTTAGATGGGACATTACAAAGCATTTCTTAACTGAGAGGGTGGTCAAACACTGGAACAGGCTTTTCAGAGATTTGGTCCATGCTCCAACCCTGTCAGTGTTTAAGAGGCTTTTGAACAGTGCCATGGTCAGCCCTGAACTGGTCAGGGAGTTGGACTGAGTGGTCATTGTATGCCCTTTCCAACTGAAACAGTTCTCTTCTCTTCTCTTCTCTTCTCTTCTCTTCTCTTCTCTTCTCTTCTCTTCTCTTCTCTTCTCTTCTCTTCTCTTCTCTTCTCTTCTCTTTCCATTCACTGGTTCCAGCTCCTCACTTTTACAACAGCTCAGGCTGTTTCTCTCATCATCACTGGTTCCACTCTGCTCTCACCAACACAGCCCCTTGTCCCCTTGTGAGGTCCTGTGGCCAAGCCTTTGCCAGATGCAATTTCCATGAAGGAGATGCATTGACTGACCTTGAGCAATGGCCTGCCCTCCAGGTTTCCTTTAATAGCTCTTATTCAAAACTTTTGTGGAGGGCAGGGGGAAGACGAAAGATATCCCATTTGCTTTAGGTATCATTGTACTAATTCTCCTACTGCACAACTGTGGGTGTGGATCACTGTGATGTTGCACTAACGTAGATCAAGTATCGGGTTTGGACCCCAGTTTCTCCTTTTTTTGTGACCTCTCTAAGGGTGTAACTAGAAAATACAATCCAATTTTACACACTGAGTTGTCTGTTTGCTACTCTTCTTTAGGTTCTTGCTGTGGCAGGCAGGATAGAGAGCCACCAAGATCTGTTTTCAACGTGATGGCCTCCGAATCACTGTTTCTGTCAAGTTTCTATGTCAAGACTATCTTTCTGTGGTTTTCCAGAAAGATTCAAGCATCACATGTCAAGAGAGCTGTGGTTTGCAAGTGGAAGGGCTGATATAAGGGAGTTGTTTTAATGTTTATCCTCCTGCCCTGCCTCCCAAAAAAATTGCTGCTTCTGATGGGGGCTGGTGATCTGGTCATAACTTTGAAGGCTTGAACATGGCTTGAGTCACCTCTGATACCTTTAGCTTACTGAATTCAGTATACTCATTTCTGGTGAGTCTCTGGTTTGAAAATTATCGTTGATTTTAAGAATAAATCTTACATCTCTAAGAGGCAGAGGATGAAACTCACTCTTTTTTCAATATGTTGATCAGTTGAGATCAGTCTGTCCCATGGATGGGCTCTGTGAATACGTGCCCACATCATAAAATGGCCATGCAATTTAGCATGACAGGCAAGAGGCATTTTAAAGTTATTAAGGGGATACATTGGCTGATCTGCCTATGAGAGCTTGCACAGATCCTGGCTCAGCCTGTGTTTTTGTGTTTCTGCCTCCCTCACACTGACAATAAAAAATTAAGCTGTGTAGCAAAATTCCTTTTGTTTCGGGGACCAGGCAAATGTTCCAGGCTTTTTGTTTATTTATATGAGATAAACTTGCTTGTGAGATGGGTTTTGTAAAATTGGATCCAGCTTTACCCAGAGTTGAGCCAGATCCATGGCTTGCATTACTGGCAGCTGGTTTTCATGGGAAATATCCTCCTGGTTCAGAAGAGCACAGGACATAGAGGAGGGTGGTGAGGATGCAAGAGGTGATGCACGAGACACATGGCCCTGGTTTTCCCCTACCCAAGTAGAGTCTTTTGGTGTTGGACTAACAGGACAAGGAAGAGCATGAGCTTTTAGAGAGGTGAGGGTTGGTCTCTTTGAGGGGACCAGAGGAATTTGTGCCAGGGGAGATTTAGATTGGATATTGGTAAAATATTTCTTCACTGAAAGGGCTGTCAAGGATTGGAAAAGGTTGCCCAGGGCAGTGGTGGAGTCCCCATCCTGGGAGGGATTTAAAAGATGTGTAGATGGGGCACTGAGGGACATGGTTCATTGGTGGAACTGGCAGTGCTGGGTTGAGGTTTAGGCTTGATGATCTTAGAGGTATTTTCCAACCTCAATGATTCTATGAGGGATGAGGATGCAGAACTGTTTTGAGGTGACAAGCTGTCCCTAAACCAAACACAGAACTCTATGCAGATCACAGAAACCTCCAACACATCAAAATGCCAATAGTGATGTGTCAGGCAGGGGTGACCTTCACTGACACGAAGGTTATTTAGATGCCAGGTCTTCAAGGTCAGCAGGGACATTCACATTGATGTAGTTGCAGTACCACTCAAAAGGCCATTTTTGGGACTTGGCCCTGTCCTATCTCTGATGGCTGCAGTTACTCCTGGGACCTACGTCCCACCTACACCATCACAGGTGCTGAAGGTCAGGCCACCAACCACTGCCCCATTGCCACGTGGCCTGACCCCAAAACACTTTTGCTTTCAAAGCCCTGGGAGAGAAGGACTTTTTGTCCAGGAGTGTTTGTGGAAGTGGTCCCAGTGCCTGAGAGGGGTTGGTGCTCTCTGGGTTGAGGTGTTTTATCTCCTCTTGCCTGTGCTCTGTGTTGATTCCTTGGTTGGGAAGTGTCATCCTGAGAAATATATGGGTGGCTGTTTACCATTCATGGAGCAGTGCTGCTCCGATGACACAGCATACATTACCCAAAAGTTCACTGCAGGATGGTGAAGGTGATTAGGAACAGAAGAAAGATGTTTTTCTTCCAGTGACTTGAGAGCCAAATTGTAAAAAGTGAAATGTGCTTGGGTGGCTCTAGCTGCGCCTACACTGCTGGGTACAGGCTGGACAGGGACACCCTGGCCTGTCCTTGGCAGTTTTGTTTTTTTTAGTTTAGACTCTCTTAATACAAATGTCCCACCCCAGATGTCACATAGTCAGCTGAATCTGCTCTCTCCCAGCTCAATGCTGTCCAACAGCAACATTTCTAATTTCCCAGCATGTGCCCTGGGACATGTCTGTTTTCATGCCCAACCCTGCACACGTGGTGCTGTGAGTTATGGTGGCATTGGCATTTCTCTACCCTCAGCCATGCCAGGTCCCCAAAGCTTTGAAAACCTCTTTTAAAGCCTCTCTGGGCTTGCATCTCCTTCTGATGGGGCTCACACTCTCCGGATGTCTTGGGACACGCCAGGCTCATCACAGCTCGCACTAATGAGTTTCGTGTCTCGCTACAGTGGATGGTAATTAAAGGGGGTTGATGAGACGGAGCCTGCGGGCTCGGGCGGTCGGTGTGGGGGTGAGCAAAGAGGAACAGCTGAGGAACAGCGCTGGGTGCGACGAGCCTTTCTCAGAGCATCACACTAGAGGGTGCCAGATGGCTTTCCTCCACCCTGCTGCCTTCCCTCGCTCACGTTTGGGCACGTTTGGCTTTGTGCATCTTGAAGGCTCCTTCCACCCCCTAAATGTTCTTTGTGTGCACACAGCATTGCTGCTAACTGGGTGTACAGCACTGGCCCCCCCCAAAAAAAACCGTGCCATGGACATGTGGTGTCCTCCTCTCCACAGCCCGGCTTGGTCCCAAAGCCAGAGCTGCATCTTGAAATTCAGCAGTGGTCAAAGAGCAAATTGGTCTGATTGTGGGGTGTGCATTGACCTGAGAGCAGGAAGCATCCCTGGTCTTCAGTAGGGAGCCCAGAGGCTGCCCTGGTCTTGGATAGGGAGTCACAACAGGAAAGCTAGGGGTTATCCCAAGCCCATTATGCCATGGGAGGTCCATGTGCTTCCCTGTGGATCCCCTCCAGCCAGTACATCATAGCTCTGATGGGATGCTGCTCTCACTGCTGGCTCTTTGTGGCCCTTTTCTCTATCCCCCAGACCATAAACAAGCACCTCTTGTTGTTCCTGTGCTCTAGAGATGTCCCTACCAAGGACAGGAGGTTGAACTCACTCCTCTGGATTTCCTTCTTGCTGCTTTTCAGATGCATTTCAGGCTGAGGCCTGTCTGAATTCTGCTCCTGTCCTCTTGAACATTTTTAACCCGTTAGGACTTGATCCCACCAGGCATTTTACAAGCAAGTTTTTCACCCTTCATTGAGGGCATCAATCAAGATGCTGGCCAGACCCAGACCTGGGGCAAACCTCTGCAGGTTTGGGAGTGAGCCACCACTAATCAATTATATCTTGTCTTTCAACCACTTGTACCTTTACCTCCATAGCTTTTCTGCAACCTGGGGCCATCATCTTTCTGGGCCCAAAGCATCCACAGGATCAATTAGCCAAGATCCATGGATCTGCCTATGGACTCTGTTGAGCAGTCTCTGTCCTGCAAGGACAACCTCACCCTAGTGGGGATCTAGGCCAAGCTTTCTGAAGTGACCATAATTCATGAGGACAGCAGCTTTTCCTTCCAAACTGGCTGATGGGCGTGTTCAGTGTACACAACTCTCATCCATATTAACTGGAAGACCCTTGGAAGTACTTCTCCTTCCCAGAAAAGTGGGGCTGGAATTGCTGATCCCTGTAGGCTTGAGATTGTCTCCTAATTTGAGACATGTAGAGTCTATAAAAGAAGGGGAAGTAAATGAGGCAGATGGGAGGAAATAATTATTAACTTCAAATCCCTTGAACTACAGTCTCACCCATACACAAACACACTCTTCCTCACATTCCAAGCAGAATTTTAACTCCCCAAATGCCTATAAGGACTCCCACTCCATAAAATCTCTAGTAATAGAGGTTGGATATTGCAGGGGTGGGTGGCAAACTATTGGGTAGGTGAAGCTGCAAAAAGGTAAATTAGACACAACCTGATTCCTGCATACCAGCAGGATAAAAGTTTCTTCAGTGGGGATCACCTCCAACTCCATTCCTTTCCATTGTGCACAGTTCAAGGGATGGCTTTCCCTCTTCCTCCTGTTGCTGTCACCATTGGAGCCAGACCTGTGTGTTACCTCTTTCTTGCCCATGTGGGTAAATTAGAGCAGAAATTATGTGGGGTGTAATCAAAGCTGCCAATTAGAATTATGTTTGGTTATACATAATAAGCCTAATTAGAACCCAGTGTAGATCTGCTGGAACTTAATGAATTTCCACCGTGGATGGATTTGGCCCAGTTTTTTCATGCCATTTGCATGTGTCTGTAAATGGCTAATGTGTGACAACCCAGTGGCATCACAGAAAAATGCAGGAAAGGGAGATGTGTCTTTTATCCCATCCTCTCTGCTTGGTCCTTTATCCAGCATTTTGCATTCAAATTTGCCCCTTTTATTTTAGTGTGTGGATAGTATCAGGAATGACTGGCTTATCTAAACATCTCATTTGATTTTCCTAGAGGTTTAGAGGTTTTAGTAATGCTGTTTTATCATCCTCTGACCTTCAGAGGGGTGAGAAAGGACTTTCCCCCAGCTACTCAAAACCCCCTTGCCACATATTCAGTGCTCCTTACAATAAGCCAAGCTCAGAGGGGCTTTTGAAGCAGCTGTGGGTGCTACTTCTCACTGCTGTGTCAGCTCATCCTCTCTGGAGGTGAATCTTTCAGACCACTGCTCAGCATAAACAACACCTTTCTTCTCAGGTTGTCCTGGTGCTGTTAGTGAAAGTGTTTGATGAGTAACTTGTGGCTTGGTGAGCAGCAAGAGGATGTGACATGTCCTGTGCTCTCTCCATCAGGCTCAGCTTGTGTCCTGACCCATGTCCCTTGTCCCTGCATGGATCAGAGTGGCAGCATCCCACTGGAGCAAGGGCACAGAACCTGCCAAGAGATTTGGGGATGCTGGCTGATGGAGGGCCCATAGGAATTTTCTTTCATTTTCCAAAACATTGCCTGGGACTGGCTGCTGAGTACCACAACTTTACTCTCTGATTCAGCATAGTTTCTTTAATTTTTCTTATGATTGCATCAGAATAAAATTCAAGGTATTATCCTTCTCCTTCCCAAACTGAGATCTCACTGTTTGAAAAAAACATTGTCACTTCTCTCATGCACCCCTACCTAGTGGAGTCCTCTAATCCTACCAAATTTTGCAAGCTTTAAATGTTCATGCCTAAAAGGCAAAGGAGGGCAAAATGGGAGTGTTCCCTTATTTCAGCACCCTTGCAGCCTGGCCTCTCCATAGTCAGTGAGCAGGGATGTCTCTCAGGTTATGGTGGTACAGGAAGCAGATGTCCTGCAGTCTACAAAGTGTATGGCCAAGGCTTTGAAATAAGTTATTCTTATTGTGATTCTTGTTTATAACACCAGATTCATTGTTTGTAATTTTGTTCAGTGGCATCCAATCAATAGCAGACAATAAAATATTATTTTGAGTGGTGTAGACATTCCATGAGAATGTGATTGATTGCTTTAATTTCTGCCTTCCTCAGTGTTTCTACTAAGCCCTGTCTTCATTTCTTTCATTCTGCCTAGTTCTCTTCAGCATCAGTTGTTAAATAAAGTGACATATTTATTATATCAACTTTATTTGACAGATTGTGGGGTGACATATTTCAGATTAATTTTTTCATTCATAGATGAATGTATGTGTGTGTGTGTGAAATTATACATATATATACACACACACTGTATAAAATCAGTGTGTGCCTGAATATACAGAAGGCTGGAATTTCCAAGCACAACTGGAGAATTTAGGTGGTGGTTTTAGCTGCCTAAAATGACACCCTTTGACTAGCCTAAGATCAATTGCCAGCAAGTATATGATCATGCAATTTAAGTGACATGTTATATGAAGTTCTCAGTAGTCAGATGAGGTTTATTATCTCTTCAGATGGCTGCAGAAACAGACCACACAGCACTCCTGGTTTTCCATGTCTGACAGGGCAGCTTAACACCCCACCACTGAGAATTTTTATATTAAAACAAACACTGCAAGGTGGCTTTAACATTTTTTTAATAGAAATATTTCAGAAATGTCTGGAAAAGTTCCTTTTTGTCAAAAATCCAGGGAATTTTTTGGAGCTATTTCTAGTAATCATCAAACCCTGTTGGAGCACCTTTGTTCCTGTAAGTCTGGTGTGTGCAGGGCATGGAGATTAAAATCAAGCTCTTTGGGTGGTGTACATTGACTTAATCCACTTATTCCACGTAAGGATATGGGCCATGAGATTTAGTGCACCTCCTAAATTACAGCCTAAATGAGCTCCTTCTCCCATAAATATTGCATGACTTTAAGTCAGGTGCTCCAGAACCTTAATAGTTTGTCCCAGAAATCCAGTGTTGTGGGGAACATGACAGCTGTTTCCAGCTTTAGTTGGTCTTGATATTGGGCTGTAAATCCTAGTCTTGGTGGAGGACTGAGCATTGCTTCAGAATGTGCCCAGTGTGCTTTGGGTAAGGGATTTCATAGCTGGAGAACATCTGGGTGCTGTTAAACATCCATTCTTGATCCTCAGATGACTCCTTTTTTTGTGCTGATCTGAGTTTCACATTTAAAATGGTAATTGTCTGAACTTGTTTAGCAATTTAGGATGTTCTCATAGCAGGGAAGCATAAAAGACTACACAGGCTCTAAACCATATATTGAAAATGGAGCACATTCATGTTTCTTTCCTAATCCTTTCAAAATGTTGTTGGAGTAGGGTTTAAGCCCAGCCAGTCCCCTTTTCATGAATATAGCTTGTTGTCTCTGAGCTTAAAAAAACCCCACAACTACCAAACAACCAACAAATAAATCCTATTACTCCAGAATATGATTAGTGTTCTGGTTTGAGTTATAAATCCCCTTCATTTAAAATGCACTGTTGCTACAAGTTAGGATTTGAAAGTACAATCATGCAAATGCCATTTGCAATGTTTTCACTCTAGTAACCTTGGCAATACTGCAAACAGCTCTCCTGTTTGATACACACAGGTTGGAAATCTCAATTGTAAAGCAGAGAGGGGGATGCTGCTGATTTGTGCTGCTCCTGGGAGGGGAATAAGTAATTTCTGGGGTAAAATTTGGTTGCTGCAGGAGCCATCCCTTTTTAGTCCACCCCATTCTAGATACTGGTGCTTTGTTTTATGTTGTTTTATGCTGGTTATATCCAGCTTTACAATATTTAAACCCCTTGTATAAATCAAAATCACAGAGCATAAATATTTATCAGCACAAGAAATACACTGCACAGGAAACAAGCTCAGGAACAGAACAAGCCAAGTATTGCTCATAAAGGCAAAACCAATGGGTTACATTTTCTTATCATCCAGAATTAGTGTAGTAACAGACCTAAGCACCTTAATTCCCTCTTGATTTGATATTCAACATCCCAGACCAGCATGGATGTTCACGCTGTGGCCACCTGCTCCTCAGGGCTGGTGCAGAGGAGCATTTGGGCTTCCTTTGGGCACATCTCCCTTCTGAACAAAGCCCACCCCTGCAGGCTCACAGCCCCAAACCTGGGCCCTGTGCAGCACTGCTTGACCTGCCCACGATGGCTGGTGGCTGTTTTTGGTGGCCCTGGCAAGGCTGCTCACAACCTGACCACTGTTTTGCTGCCTGGTGGAGTGTGGAGGATGCTTTGCAGGAGACGCCTCCTCCTCAGTGTGAGAGACCAGAATTTCTTCTTGCAGGTAAAAAACAAAGCCCCTGTAAAATGTGGAAGGAGCCTTGTCTTTGTCAGCTGTTCCATACTGACTGACAAGCTGGTCTGACTTTTCCCCTTCCTGATGTTGATTTTCTGACAGCAGTCTCTCAGGAAATTCCTGCACTCACCTTTTCCAGGCCATGGCCCACTGCTCCTGGATGCCAGCCCTGCTCATAAAATCAGAATTATTAAGATCAGAAAAGATCTTTAGGATCATCATGTCCAATAGTCAATCATCTTTGAGCCTGGGACACCAAAACCTGGTGTACTTTGGAGAGCAAGCAAGACCACAGAATCAAAGAATCACAGAATCAAAGAATCACAAAATAAGTCAGGTTGGAAGGACCACAGTGGTCATCTGGTCCAATGTCCCAGCTCAAGCAGGGTCATCCCAAAGCACAGGGCACACGATTGTGTCCAGATGGTTCCCAGTGAGGAAGCTTCCACACTCTGGTCAATCTGTTCCAGTGCTTGGTCACTGAACAGTAAAGAAGTTCTTCCCCATGTTCAGGTGGAGCTTCCTCAGTATCAGTTTCTGCCTGTTGGCTCTTTTCCTATTGCTGGCACCACCAAAAAAATCCTGGTCCATCTTCTTGGCACCCCTCTTTAGCTATTTGTGCACATTTATGAGGTACCCACTCAGTTGCCTCTTCTGGAGACTGAACAGCTCCCTCAGCTTTGCATCATCAGAGAGATTGTCCAGACCCTTGACCAAAGTAGGGGCTCTCTACTGGAGCTGCTCCAAGAACTCCATCTCTCTTGAAGCCTCCAAAAGCCTTCTTGGGAGATGTTCTGTCCTCCCTGATCATAGAGAGCAAGCAGAAAAGTACAGAAAGGTGAAGAAAATGTATGAAGATTTCTAAGGAAAACAACTGTTATCTGCATGTGTGTCTGCAGGAAAAATTATTACTGGCTAGAAGAACCAAATCTAACCTACAGATACTCATGGCTGCTTGAACTTCAGCTGATTTACAGCAGTGAATGTATTAGCAAAAGCATGAGTTAAAACTCAGTCTTTTCTTATGCAGCTCACAGGATAATCTCCTGAGGTCTGGAAAACTCATCCAGAGCCATAGAAGAATGGAAGTTACATACCTTCAGTGTAGCTGCAGAAATGGAGCAGAACTGGAGATGCAAGAGCTTGGCTGAGCTCAGGAGGTGGCTGTGGGGCCAGCTGCACACATCCTCATGTGCTTCCCACCTCCACACAAGCAGAACAGGAGGGAATCCCTGGGCTGAGCTGAGAGCAGAGAGTGCAGAAAGCAGAACCTGGGGCTGGGTTTATGAGCAAAGGGCTCTTGGAATTCCTGTACAGGGGGATGCCATGGTGGGCCTTGCCTTTCTGCAGTGCACACTTCCTTCAGGAAGAGTTCACTTTGAAACAAAACATATTTCCTGCACCTTTTCAGCACTCCAGGGCTAGGCAGGGACTGTCTGGGGGCCCTTTCTGCCTCAGGAGGGCTTTGTGTGACCATTGTTTTTTATTGCCTTTTCAGACAGCGTTTTGCAGCCTTTAGCACTGTTCGAGTTCTGTAGCAGAGTCAGATATTAATCTGTTTGTTGTATAAAAACGTTTTATGGCACAATTTAACTTTAGCTGTGCCTTCCTCCTTTTCCCTGCCTCGTTTTTCTTTGGAAGGGGAAATGACCTGCAGGATGCTGTTGATCAGGAGAAGTCTCCTAACCATACTCATTGTCCTTGTCCTCTCCAGCTCAGGCAGGGAATGCACTTGGGTAATATTTTCATGCACATGTGGGATAGGTGTTTCTTCATCTGTGGTCTGCAGGTGATCCTGTCTGGATCTGTGGGCTTTGAGGGAGATTCACCCCACCCCACAGGGATACCCAACACCCTAGGAACAAGGTGCTGTGCTCAGGAAACTTTTCCACTGTGGAAATAATGTTTTCAACCAGTCTCCACACAAGCATGCCCAGTCCCCCCATTATCACCTGTGGCACAGCAAGGCTCAAAGTGTTGGATACACTCCCATGTGCTCACTGCAGTCTTTCCAGACTGAAGGTGAAATTTGGGAAACAATGAGTGTTTCCAGTGCAAAACCGTTACTTGGAAAACCGTAATTCATCATTTTGGAAAATCACGTTTTGAGCAAGGGAGGAAAAGGCACTGAATCAGGCTTATTGTTGTCAGGCTGCTTAATGTCTGCTCTCCAGCAGCTTTCCCAGGATTACAGTCCTCCTGATAAGGTCTCAGCTGTGCTTGGAGACTGTCTCTGGGATGCTGAGATACCTCAGGGTCTGTGGTCATGTTGTCTGTAGCTGACTGGCTTCTGGTTAAAAAGCCCCCTGGAAGTCAACACAAGTGCTTTATGGACTCGTTGAAATCCTCCCTTAAAGCTTGTCAGCTCAGTATTATTAAATTCAAAAGGGTTTGGAGTAGGATTTCTGGAAGCAAACACCTTCCAGGTGCTGGAGCCACAGGGGTGAAGCATGCAGCACTTGGAAACAAAGACACTATTTGGATGCTCTCCTGTTTATGGAAACCCCATAAAATTCAATGACAATAGGAGCAAGAGCATTCTCTAAGCATCAGATAAAAAACTTTTTTTTTTCCTGCATTCTGTAGAATTTAATACATAAAAATATTGCTTCTATGAGTGTCATTGACAACTTATTTTCTGTTAAGTTCTGTTGTCAAGGTCTGAAACAGAAAACACACAGTTGCTATTACAACATGTAGAGCATCTGCCTAAGGATTTTTTCCTCTGTTATCCATAAAGGAAGTGTGTTCTAAATCAGTTAAGGCTACCCTTTTGTCATATTTTTCATTCTCCCCTAATCCTCCTGTTGTCAGAGGTCTTCAGCCAGCTACAAAGAAAATGCCTCCTCCTTGGTGGCTTAGGATCCAAAAATTCACCCTGTAAACAAAATTACCCAGACATGACTTTGTGTTTTTGAGAGACATTGCAGAGTTGAAACGACAATGTGCAAACATATCCTGTCTAGTGCTTGTATTGTGGACAAATCCCAAACCATGAGCTTCTGCAAGAAAAAGGGCTGGAGGGAAAATTTCCATGCATGCTGGCAATGCAACAGGCATGTTAATTAGCTGGGCTGTTTGCTGCTCTGGATCTCAAAGGACCTGGATCTGCCCAGGGATTTCTTAATTCTTTCCCTCATTTCCCCCTTGTTTAGTTGTTTTGCTTTTTTCTTCTGGCCTTCACCTGTTTGCTCTTGTGGGAACAGCTATTAAAGACTCTGAGGAGGCCTGTCAGTGAGTAATTGCTAGCACCCAGTAATTAGTTGAACTAATCAGAAGTGGTTAATTGTGATGGGATAATAAATGTAGTAACCCACCACTGTGGTTTGCAGAAGGGAGGTGAAGATGCTTGGGTGGGTTTTTGCACTTATGAGTAGGTAATGAATGGGGGATGTAGGGGCCTGCCGTGGGTTTGGGTAAGGGCTGTGGGTCTTCATTCAGTAAATCTGGTGACTCTTGATATCCTCATGTTTAGGCACCTCCAGCCCCTGAGCTGAGGTTAAGCTGCATGGCTTCCAGGTTTCTTTACTCCACTGTGGTTTGTAATTTTTTACACCAGCTCTGAGTTCCAGTTCAGAGGGTTGCAGTGCACACTAGATCAGGAAACTCCTACTGTCTTTCCTTGTCCCTTGTTTATAGAGGTGGCTCTGATCTGGAACAAGGTCTTTGAAATCACCACCCTGGATGTTGATGAGGATCTCTACACCCTGAGTTCTCTGCTTGGAGAACTCAAAGCCCTGAGTATTTGTATTGCTCCTTTTTTGCCTTGGCTTGCTCTGATAAAGAGCATGCTTTGAGATCCCTGTCTTGTGAGACAGCAGGCTTTGGCACATCCTGAGACACCAATCTCTTGTTTCAAAGCTCCTACATCAGGCAGTGGGTGACTTTTCAGACCTAAGAAGCAAGTGCAGACACTACACAGAGAGTGGCTGGGGTGGGCAGAACCCTTCAACAGAAAGTGCTGTGCTATAACCTCCATCCTCACTGAAATTTTAGACAGTACCCCTGTCTCCATGCCTTTGTTTCCGAAGAAGCATGGCCTGTTCTTTGCTTGGACTGATGCCCTGATTGTGCTCTCCTTGGTTATGCATCTCATCTAGAAGTAACCTTTGTATTTTGCTCTCCTACTGCTGACCAAAACTCCAGACCATGGCTTGGCTGGGCCACTTGTGTCAGCTTTGACAATCTGTTGCCATGAGGCTTTGTTTCTTTTTTTCTTTTATAAACAGGGGCTGCAAATGAAGTGCTGGATTCAAAACAATAATGGGGAAACAAACCACCTTTTTTACCACTCCCTCTCCTGAGGATGGACCTCATTTGAACGAGGGCTCCTGTTGCTGTCCTATGCAGAATTTGTCCATAAACTTCTGACAGGATTGTCAAAAGTAGGTCATGGAAGCTGGAAGTTCATGTTGGACAGGCAGACATATCCTCATGCAGAGTACCTGAAGATGGGATGAGTTTGGTGGTCACCCCACAGATGAGAAACTGAACCTCATGCCAATACCATGGTTTGAAACTCACTCTGCTGCATCCTGCACTTTTTGCCTTGCTCACAGTTTATTGCTTTTTGCACAAGTTGTTTTTCTCCTCTTGCACCTTTTCCACTTCATATGGATAGCTCAAGAACTACTGAACAGGAGGAAGGTAGGAAAGAGATTTTCTTCTTTTTGTCCCCCCTTCCATCTCCCCTTTGAAATGCCACAAGACTGGAAGGTTTCTACTTTGCAGAACCAGATTTAAAAGCACCCTGTGTAATGATCACCACTTCCCATGAGACCGAACCCTCCTGGGAGGTCCCTATCCTGCCCCAGGGGAGGTGAGGGATGTGAGTACATCTGTGTATCCCAGTGTCTGTTTCCCACAGAGGATCATTCCTTTATTTTGACACTGTTGTTTGTTGGCTTTTTCTTTTTGTCACATGATTAGTTTTTAATTTTTAAAGACCACTGACACACTGCCTCCAACATTAGCTTGCCACTCCTCTCCTGTAATGTGTTGGAGACCCTTTGGGGCTGCTTATCTTCAAAGAAAGTCAGTTTTTCCTGTTTTACTTGAGAACTTTCATCACCATCTTCAACCTGAAAAAAAAAACCCAAGCCCTAAATGAGCCCAGACAAACTGGATTGTACCAAAAGGATAAGACACAAATTGTACATTACACTACCAAGCCCACAAAGCTCATATCCATTCCCATTTTAATTTCTTTTAAATATCTAGATGGCCTGTATAGCTTAGAGAAAATCTAGTTTTCCTTGTCTACATATAATGTTTGCTGTTTGCCTTTCTCTTGATGTGTCCTCTTTGCCTGTCCTTGGCAAGAGTGAAACTGTCACTTCTTGAGCATTAGAGAAAAGCTTCTCACACTGTAGACTTATAAATAATAATAGAAACCTATAAGTGTTCATACAGTAAATGCACATTAAGCACCATTGTATCTGGAAGAAGTATTCATATTTTATGAGACGCTCTGCAGCCACCTAGGCACACATAATATAGAGGTGTCCTGAACAGGTGATCAGATAGCAATCTAGGCCACAAACTGTGTTTTTCCTCCAGGAGTGGGAACCTGTTTTTTTTGCCCAGAATCACTCCTGCTTCCTGACATCAACTGTGGCACAATGTTCAGAGGGTACATGCACAAGTGCGGGGTCATCTTAAGTTCTTCTCACTAAATCTCAACACAGACAGTTTTGCCACAAATGTAACATTAGAAACAATCAACAGATGTTAAAGATGTGTTGTACTCATGACCTATTTCATATTCAAGTTCAGTTCTGAATTCCCTTCTCAGCCACTAATTTGCATAACGTTTTATTCACGCTCATTAGCCATCAGGAGGTTCTAACTCAGCAAAAGTGGATATTTATCAATTTCCCCTTTGATAATGAATTGATACAACACCAAAAACCATTGTAAGCTTCCCTGTACCTGCTGCAGTACCTGGAGAGAATGTGTTGTGCAGCCCAGTCACTTCATATCTGACAAGGATGCCTTGGGGGAATTCTTGCATTTGATTTCAGTGGAATAAATGAGCCCTGCAGAGAGGCAGTAAAAAATATGAGACCATAAGCGCATGCTAATGAACCTCCCTAACTGTGAAGGTATCCAAACCCTCCCCAAAATGCTGCCTGAAGTCCAGGAACCTCTTAGAGTTAGCAGCTAAAGCCTTCAACTCTGCAGGAGTGTTACCAAGAGGGAAAGAGAGACATGGTAAGAACCAGCATGATCAATAATCAAAAACTGATTCTGAATCTGATTGATGGACCAGCTTGCATCCTACCCCGACCTAGCCCATGTCAAACTGCATCATCGAAACCAGCAGCCACCACCTATCACATGAATGGAAAGTAAATGACAGCCCAACATGCATGTCTGGAGAAGACCAGAAAATTTTTGATGACCCAAAGCTGTGGAGTAGCCTGGATTTTATTTTTATTTTTTTGGTCCTTATTTTTAATTCTGTTGGAAGACTAGGTGCTTGGGACACCAAGTTTGTGAAGTTTTGTGTTTGGCACTGAGTTTGTTTTCAGCTCTAAAGGGAGATGTCTTGATGTCAATGAAATCTGTAATGGTGATGGCACAGGGAAACCCAGCAAAAATAAGTGCAGCACATTGTTAAGGGAGGGAGACTCGATCATGAAGGTTAATTTGGACTGACCTGTTTCTACAGAATCCAACTAGACCTGGAGAAACTTCAGATTCTGGTGTTTATATTTGAATGTGTCATGCTAGGCACGACAAATCTTGTTTACCTTCAACTGTCAGACCTAGGACAGGGTGGATTTGTCTCTGCATGGGGGAAGAAAGAACTGGGGAAGGTCTTTCTTGTCCCCCTCTGCTCTGGATCTGGAGGGACTCTGTGTCTTACAGCTCTGAGTTGTGATTTTAAGTAATTCCAGGACAAAGCCAAGGCTCAGTTAATAATGTAAGACAATTCTAGGAGTGGGGGTAGGGGGCAGCCTGCTGTTCCTTGTATTGATCAGGAATTAATGTCTAACCTCTGAAAATGCAGTGGAGAATCTGTGTGATTGTGAAACCCTACTTTGTGCTGTGATCAGTTACCTCTGGGGACCTGCAGGGCTCAGCCTGCTGATTACAGATGCATTTGGAAAAATCTGAATTTTCAGTTTTTCACATGAATCTTATAAAGTGAAACCGACTCCTGCTGCGATTTATGGAAACTGGTTTACTCTCCACTGCACTCAGTACATCTACTTAGCTAAGTTGGGAGAGTGCTTCAGCCAGAGAGGCACTGCAAGAATTATTCCACCCTCAGCAAGTTAATTGCTGCATCGTCAAGTAGCATGGTTATCCATCCTATTCCTTCTGCTTTCTCTCTCTTTTTTTCCCCCCTCTTCCTCTCCAAGAGCTGATGTGTGATGTCTTTTATTTTTTTTCCCTCCTCCTTGCCATCTGTTTCATGTTTGTAACTTGCAGAGGGTGGGTGTGTGGTAGTGGAGCTTGTGATGAAGTTTGCTGGTGGAGGCATTTCTTTCACTCTGTTAATTAGATTTGTGTTTTCGTTACTCCCAGTTCTAAGGGCCATGCAAATAGGGCTAAATTATGCATTAGTGATATGCCCCAGTGTTTAAAACATTCTTATTGTTGGGGGACATTGGCTCCATCCTGTATTCCTCCTTTTCATGGAATTCAATTATATTTAAACTATTAACATGGAAAGTCTAAAAATTCTATTAACATGTCACTTTAATAAATCTTTCTAGGTTTAATCTTTCATTTCTGGACCGGGGGAAGGGGAGGACGAATTATGACAGTTTTAAGTTTTCTCTGAGCAGCCCCTGTGTGTTAAATTGTCTGTAACTGTCAGAGTGTTTCTGAACTTATCTCTATTGGTAAAACAATCTGAGGCAATAGGAGAGTGCCTGAGGTATTCATGGAATCAAGCACTTCATGTCCAGGTCTAAAACATGCCACAGCTGGGGGAATTTGGACCCAGTTCTTTTTTTCAAACCATTACAGAGAAGGAAGGAAAATGGGGTGTCTCATGCCTGCTCTCCACTCCCTGCTCCAGGCTCTCAAAGATGGGTTTATCTGGCTTTAGACATGTGATTTGGACCCAGCACTATTTAAAACTGATTAGATTGTTGTTTTTAATTCCTCTCTTCTTCCACGTGCCACGTCAGAAATACCAAGGGACTGTCCATCGTTCCGGTTGGTACCCCATGGTGCTGGGCACCACGTGAGCATCTCCTGTAAGCAAAGCTCTCTCCTCTCCCTCTTTTTGTGCTGTTCTTCTGCTTTTAATAAACCCTGAAATCGTGTCTCTTCTGTTTGCTTCAGCTAACTCTTGATTTGAAACTGTTCCAGTGTCTAACACACAGGGAGTTTTTTAGTATTTCCTCTTGGCATTCCTGTGCTTGAAAATCAGGACTCACATAGGACCATATAAAGAGATTGCAATGATTTAGCCCAAATAAAGGAAATCCAGCTCTTGGTTCTGCACTCTTATGGCTGTGACACAGAGGATGCAGGTGTAGTGGTGGTTTTGAGACCTGGGACACGAACAGAGCTTCCAGGAATGCTTTGTGACAGGGCTGCTCCTACAGGTGAAGATTCAAGAGCTAAACATCCCTTGGTGGGGGGTTTTGTGGGCACTGTCTGGGAGGGCAAAGAAGATCCAGGTAGTGATTTGACCCAAGTGAGTCTGCTTGCACCTGAAATCCTCCTGGATCTGGTGTGGAGACAATGATGAGGACAGTGGTGGGGGTGATATCTGCAGGTGATATTTTTTATGAGGCAATTAGTAGTCCTGCTCTGCCTGTCCCATAAAAATGTGGATTGCTAGTCTGTAGATGGTGATGGTTGCAGAGAGCTATGAGTGTCAGGTCTGACCAGGCTTGAAGGGGCTCAGCTGGGGCTCCTCTGGACAGCAATGGATCATGATTTGTGCTGGCTCTGCAGGCCTTGCTCATGTGTTGGGGTGCAGATCCAGCACTGGCAGAAAATCCAATAACTGTGGGCTCCTCAGAGGACGGATGCTGAGGAGAAAAATCCAGCTGCCCCTCCATGGAGCAGTCTGGTGCCAGAGTCAATGCACATGGGGATCTATATTGAAATGGAAGAGACTTCTCATTAGTTTTTTGGCTTTGCTGGGAATCCTTGTGTGCTCTCAGCAAAATGCCTGCACAGCAGGAAAATGTGGCTGGCATGGGCATATGGCTTATGACATCTCTGCCATATCAACAATGAAATATCTCTGACAGAAGACAGTTCCATGTGGGAAATGCTGCTGTGGCTGCTGGTGACACAGCACTGAATGAGGAATAATTCCCCCCAAACAGTCCAGCTGACCAGTGACCCTATGATGACCTGGCGTGTCTGGCATTGCTTCTCCAAAATGGAAATGGGTATGGTCTGCCACAGCACACCAAAAAAAAAAAAAAAATTAAACTCCTCTTCTTGCCTCCTTCTTTCTCACATTTTCAACTTCTCCCAATACTTAAGCTCAGCAGAGCTGAATTGTCCTATTCCAACCCTGGAAATGGAAAAAGTCAGTGACCAGCAAGAAGGGTCAAAATGTTCTTGGTGGATTCTAGGGAGAAAGAGGTGATAAATGGTACTGGTTGAAAGCCTTGGTCAGCTGGGCTGTGGTGTGTAGCTAATGCCAGGCTGCAGGGAGAGTGTTGGGGCACAGTGCTTTGTTTGGGTGAATAAACCATGCATGTTCATGGAATATTAATTAATAATAAATGAACATGCATGAATTATTCATGCTCATAAAAGCAAATTTGCCCTGAAGGCATAACACAAGATAGGTTTTAAGAAGGTTTGTTTTTGCTGGTATTTTTTTTTAAACTAAGGGATGGATTTGTATAGGCCATAACTGATTGGTGGTAATTTGAATCCAAATGCAGTGTGACTGCCACGGCCAAGCCAGTGTATCTCAGCACACTGAACAGTCACTCCTGCTTCCACTAATGCTATTTCAGTCATTCATTTGTCTTCCAAGGTGCATATAGGGACCTACTTGCTCTGAGTCCCATTTGAATTATGGCAGGCCAAAAAGAGTCCCCTGGGTTTGCACTGTTGCTGTTGGAACAGGGCTAGATTTGTCCCTGCACGTTTGTTCTGCTGACAGATTTGTTCCACCAGCGTGCAGCACAGATGTCTCATACATGATGCAGGACTCAGGTGAGATTTGAAGCGGTGAGCTGACGAAGGAAATGCTGCCTCTCTATTTAAACTCTGGGTTATGCTAAATGGGCCAGCAGAACCTTTTGCTGCACCAGTGTCCATCCTTCTGGACAGCACAATAAACCCCATTATGAGGGATTTAAATAAAAAAAAAGCCTGTGTGTCTTAGTGATGTGCCACCCTGCCATTAGAGGCTGAAAATTGTCCCTAACTTAGGAGGAATCTTGACTCACCTTGGGCTTCACTTTGCCAAGGCAAAAATAGATGGCTGCAAGCACTACATGTAGGACAGGTATCACTGTGGGACTGTCACCTTGTTCGCTGTGCTCTGTAAAGGCTGGCCTTGCAGGGGCCAGGGGCATAATGTGTTGTAGCCATGCAAAGAAATATGCAAACATGTGCAGTATCTTTCTAAGTGCCCTGCTCTGTCACTGCTCTACAAAGTGAAATGCAAAGTTTTTCTCCCTGTCTGAGACCATTAAAGATTCTCAGGCTGCCATCCTGTTAGATGCTAACACAGTTAGAAACATTGTCCCAACCTATCTACATCCCTGCACAAGTTTCATGTCAAGATATTCTGGCTTCTCCTGACCAGATGTGGGAAAACTGGGGAAGCAGGATGTTGCTGCACTTGTCCAAAAGCTGCCTATTGATGGTGGGTAATTTGTAGCTTTCCCTGGGTGCTAAAACCTCTCCAATATATCATCCTGTTGCTCCCAGGAAAGGACTGTTTAGGTGGTGTACATATGACATTGTGGCTGAAGCCCCTATTCTCCCTCTCTGGGCTCCCTGCAGACTCCCAGCCTTCTCATGTTTTGCACTTCTCATTAAAAATTGCAGCTGGCTTCTAAGGTGCACTGTCTCTGCTGCACAAAGACACCACAGTTTGGCCAAGGTGTTGTCTCTGGGCAGGCAAACGTGGCCATAGTGTGTCAGTGACTAGCTGGAGAAAGGGCTGCCCACATCTCTGGAAAATGGGTTAGGAACTGTGAAAGCAGAGGATGGTTTGGACATTTGCTGAGTGCTGCTGGATAGATCTTGTGGGCTGGCAGAGTGGCAGGTGCACAGGAAAAAGAGTAGAGTGGCACACCATAAACATGGTGCTCGCCAGCCTCCCAGCCATCATTTCATGGGAAAACATCAGGGAACGTTAGAAATAGAGGAGAGATCCCCAGACATAACTCAGGTCTGCTATGAATCTGGCCTCAAGCCATCAAAATAATCTTAAACTCCTTTTTATTTCCTTTCCTATTTTTTTCCCCCAGAAGCGTGCGTTGACTTCCTAAGCTAATAAAGAGCAGGGCCATAAACTCTGCTGCCTTTCCCTGGCAAGGCCATTCCCTTTGGTGAGCTCTTTCCTCCCGTCTTCATCTTCCCTTTATTACATTTTTAGTTTCTGCTTTTCCAGCAATCCTTCTCTGCTGAGCTGCTGTGGTTTGATCTCTTCTTTTTCTGATTCCACAACAAACATGTTTTAAAGCCTTTGCTGCTGGTCTGCAGACAGTTTTTCCAGGAAAAGTGCTTCATGTATTACAACTTAAAACATGGGTGGATTTTTCAGGATTTACTGTCTTGGGACCTAAGCCTTTGGTCTCCTCTTTCATATGGTCATGAAGGCAGACAAATGGGAATGATTTGAGTAATTTATATATTAAGAAGTAATAATCTTTGCAACCACTTTATCCATCCAAATGCTTTTAACTTTGATCTTTCTGTTTTCCAGCAACACCTTGTATTTTTTTCAGACCTCTTCACCTTTCAGAGATAACTATCCCTGATGACTCCTTTGAATGCTTCCCTCAGCTAAAGAGAAGCAGTGTCTGATTGCCACTGCACCATCCATGTATCTCCACAATTAACTGAGATAGTTTCTGGCGTTTGAAGGTAGGGCAGAAAAGGGAAAAAGCTCTCTAGACCTTGAAAGCTGCTTTGTCCTTGCACAATGGTAATCTGAAACCCTAGGTCTCGCTGTGTTTAGAAGTCAGTAAATTCACTAATTAATGTTCTTCACTCAATTAAAAAGCCCTTGATCTGAGCCCATCAATAGATTTTCGGTATCTATAGAAATCTTGGCCTCGTGCTGAAAGATTTAGCAATTTCCTTCTCTCCCTTCAGACGAAGTCTCAGTAGGGATGAGATGCTGTTTGGCAAAATGGGCTTGGCTGCTCTGCCGGGCTGTGTTGGGAGCCCTGCCGGGAGGCTGTCCCTGGCTGCAGCTGGGAACTGGGCTTAATTGCAATAATTTACTGGGCTGGGTAATTATCGGATTAAGGGGCTGTGTTGTAGCACTGGGGGAAGGCATTGACAGAAGAAGGGGCCTTGTCCCAAGAAGAATCAGGCAGGGCTGGTGCAAAAGCAGCAAAGGCATCTGTGATACCATTTTTTGAAAGGTCCCACAGTGTAGGGAACAAGGTAGCTACAGAACGACATTTACTTTACTCTATTTAGGCTATAAACAAGGAGGATAAGAAGAGAAGTATTTTTATTTATTTTTATTTCACCTTGTATCAGTGTAGAGATAGTCAGTGCTATGTAGTCTCTCTTTCACCTCTTGCTATAAATACCTTCCTGCAAGAAGAATCTTCTCAGCCCACTTGGTTTGCATTTTAATTATTTTATCTGTCTGGCACTTTTCACCTGTTGAGCTGTCTATTGTTCTTGAAGTTTTGTAAAGGCAGATAAAAGCTGAGCATCACTGTGAACTGGACATCCCAGTTCACGTTGGAAGATGCATATGAAAGTTTTCCTCATAAGAGAAAATCCTGAAAACTGGATGAAGCCAGTTTTTCTTGAGACCACTGGCACAGAATGATGCACTGATGTCTTGAATTGACCTAAATCCAGCACTTTACAGTGTTAGGACCTATTCCTGTGACTTTCTCAAGAGATTTAGGCACATGTACCCTCCAGTTAAAACCTTTGTCCTCTTGCTGCTGAAGACTCTGCTGAAGTTGTGAGGCTAAATAATAATCTCTAATCATGCTCCTTTCCTGAGAAACACTTTCATCATCAGTTGTCTTGTTAGACCAACTCCCTTTCTTCTTTGCAGGATGGAAACCCCTTATTAGTCTTGTGTGTGTGGCACATCTGGGATTTGGAGTGTTGGGAGGTGGCAATAGAATGTGTGATGGGGAGGTGACATGAAGAAGCTAATTCCTAAAGCCTGTCCTTGTTTGGCAGTGCCGTGGCAGAGCTCACTGGATGATGTTCTCTGCACTCACAACTGCCCCAGCTTGGTGTGGGCAGGAGCTGGAGAGGAAGGGTCAGACAGGGCCAGGGAATGAGCCTGTGTGGCTGGAAGGGAAGGCAAAGCTCAGGGACTGTCATCTCTCAGCTCTCACTCTGAAAGTGAAGGGGCAGGCGAGGTGTGAGCAGCACAGGCCTCTGAAACAAGCTCTGCCTTCTGCTCTGCTCTGTAACAGCCCATCTCTACAGCCAGAGGAGTCATCAGCCCTGGGAGGCTACTTGGTTTCACATCCAAAAATGCAGCTCAGATGTGACTCTGTTTTGCCTGCCGTGTGTTTGTCTGCTTTTCCTAAACCCTCGAGTCTCTCGGTCGGAGCGGATGGGACTCGTCTCATCAAGCTGGCATCCGCAGTGTCAGTGCTGACTTCAGCAGCAGTCACCCGGGGCTCCCAGAGGGTCTGCGGGGACGGAGCCAAGGCAGCTGAAGGAGTCCAGGGCATGATTCATCTCCTCTTAAACTGGATGTCTAAAATAGGTCTGGAAAGTTGTGCTTGGGAAGTGCCGATTTCCCTCGGCTGGCTGTGAAAGGAGCTGACGGTGATTAGCTCAACATCCCTGTTGAGCATATCTGTGTCTAGTCAGATGAATCCTCCCCAGATGGCTTTTGGCTGTGTTTGTACACAGAGCTCAGCACAGGGGGGCCGTATCCTCAGCCACCGTGGATGTTACTGTGATATAAATAATTCCACCACCACGACTGAGGACACGTACTGTACATCCCTCCTTATTCCAGCTCCACAGACACACCTGTCACCATCTTCTGGGCTTCCATATGTATTTGTTAATATAATAAGAATGGAGGGGTGTGTGTGTGTGGGTGAGTGAGTGTATGGTGTCCTGTGTGAATAGGTGGAGATGGGCTGATATCATCAGACAGCTCTTCTGCATCCTGATTGATTGAGGTGTTCTGTTTCCACATTAACTTGCAATAAAATGCTCTCTGATGCCGATACGCATTCATCATGTGCAATTGTGGAGACTGTTTATAACTTAATTTACTCCAAGGTAATGATGATTATATCTAAATATTTATGGAGAGGTCAGTGCAAGTAAATTTCTCAGTAATTCTGTTTTGCTTTTCTTTTCTTCCTCTTTTCTTCAGCCAGCCAAATTATCTCAATGCTCCCTACAGACCTTCTGCTAATTCCTTTGTTTGCAGTGACAGTTAGTGGAGAAAGAAGGCTGATTAACTGCAGGCAGCCTCTGCATTGAGCAAGCCAGCAGTCTAACCAGAGGTGCACGCCGAGTCTCTGCCTTTTTTTTTTAATTTTGACCTGCAGGAATGTCATGGGCCAGAGCTGTCTATTAGGATATATCTGAATCGTGTGTGTGTTTGTGTGAGTTAGCAATGCTAAGCAAAGCTTCCCACTAACGCTATTAAAATTGATACTTTCTGCAGACGTGAGAGGGGGTGGCATCTATGCAGCACTGGTTGTTCATCTGATGATGATCTGCTCAGTGCAGACCATGGGTGATCATTTTTAGGGTGGCTCAGTCAGGAAACCAAGTTATTTATGGCACCTCGGGGTATTTGTTAATTTTGGAGTGTGGGCTTCTTCCTCCATTTCTTCTGCTTGTTCTTTCTCCATGGTCTTTTTCTCATGTAATATAGTCCCCTAAGGGGATTCCATCTCTTCTAGGAGGATTTAGCCCAGTGGGGCTGTGGTCCGTAGATGATTCCTAGCCTGTCTGCTAATATTTAAGACTGACTGGAGCTGGAATTTTCAACTAGGAATTTTTTAAGGCAGCGTGGAAAATGAACCATTTTGTTATCTCTGAGGGAATAGGAATTTCACTATATTGATATGAAACAGCTGAGAGGATGTTTCATTTTGATGTCTTATGAAAAACATCTGTAGATCCCTGTGCTTCTTGGCACCCCCTACTCCATATGCAGAGCTCCAACATGTCACATCCTTTCCTTCTTCTGCTCCTTCAGCCATGTCTGTGTACTCGTGTGACCCTGAGGGCTGTGCTTTGTGCAGGAGTTTTTGTCATTAAGCAAGCAATGAACCCCAAGTGTGTCCCTCAGGCAACTCAGGCAATGGGAAGCCTGGATGCTGGATGAGTGATGAACCTGGAAAGAAGATGGATGCTCATATCCTCAGTCCCATGAAGATGGCACTGCATGGGATTTAGGAGGGTAAGGTGAGTCTGTAGGATCTGATTGTAGGTGGATGTCTCCTGCTCTCTTGGACATCAGCATCTACACAGGACAATTAATTTCTGCTCAAGGGGTGCAGCCACCCACCAGCCAATGGCTGTTTCAGCTTTGGGGGCTGGCAGTGGCTCTGAGATGTGGCAGTTTTGGACCTAAATGCTCTGCAGAAAGATGCTGCAATCTTCCCTTGAGTTTGGCCCCCACTGGTATTCTTATTGCTGCATCCTATCACAGCGGTCCACACTGCCTTTAGAATTTACCCTCATCCTGCTTTAAATACTGCTTTACTTCCATCCCTGGCATTACCTCTTCAAATATTTTCTCCTTTTCCCTCTTCCAGTTCTATTTTCCCTGGAAGAGCAGTAGAAGCCCAGCAGCCATGCCTACCTGAGCAAGGGCCACTGCCTTTTGTCCTCACCCTGTGCTATGCCACAGCAGAGGGATGCCCAAGCTCTGTGACTGCTGATGAGTGATTGCTCCATGCATCTATCAGTGATTTGGTGGTGAGGATGTGTTTTCAAATGTTCCTCAGAACATTTGATCATCCAGCTGTGGCCCTCAGCTGCCTGGATCCAGCTGGAATAAAGTACCTGTCTTGCAGTTCAGTCTTTATGGTGAGGAGAATAGCAATTGTATAAATCCACTGTTATCCTGAATCAAATGGTAGAAGAGAGAAAAGATGTTGAAGTATATTGAACCACAGAGAGGAAAAAAAAATTATAAGTGCAACCTGCTCCATTAAAAATTTCATAGGCCGTTACCTTTACAGTGCAATTAGCTGAGTGATTCTGGTGCTGTTGGAAGCCAGGGCAGTGGAAAATCAGAGGCAGAAATGCCTGTGCAGGTACATTTGCAGAAAACCTTTAGGTTTTAGCTGCTTCTCACGTGTTCCCAGTGCGCTCATAAGTCACCAAATGTTGCTTCCTCTCCCTTCAGCTTCACTTTTCTCCTTTGCTTGTGTTTCCTCCCACAACTTCAACAAGACCCAGCCCCTGTGCCTTGATGTCTTTGTTGCCTGTGCAGCTGCTGCGGGACAGTGACACAAAGGGACCTGTCAGGGCTGGGGAGTGGGGCGGGGGGCTGCTGCAGGCAGGCAGAGGGGGGCTTTTGTCAGCAGGGAGTGTTTGCTACCTTTGATGCCAATCATTTTGGAAGAGTTAATGCTGACACGGAAAGCAGCGAGAGGGCTTTTCATGTGAATTCTGATGGAGAGAAAGGGATCCTGGGAGCCACATAAGCACGTTTCCATGGCTGAGTGCTTCGTACCAAGTTTGTGGGTTTTTTTTAATGCAAACTGATGGCCATTTTTCCACTGCAATACTGGGGGGAAACTGCCCATTTCTTTGATAAATGGCCTGATCCTGGTCTTGCTTGCACCAGACATGCAGGAGGAGGCATCAGGGGATAGGCTTTCCTCATGCAGATAAATGTTTGGGGTTCAATCTTCACATTTCATCATGAGGACTCTAAGCCATGGGACTTACAACAAAGTAGAAAGGTTTTAGCACCTAGTGTTTGACACTTGAGCACCCTGGCTGTGTGCTTATGTCCAAAGGCTCAAGTCAAACCTTAGAAATTTGGAGTGGGCAGGGGGATAACTTCAGCTAGTGAGAGCTGACGACAAATGAGAAGGCAGACCCCAATTTTTACATCTGCTGCCTCTTGTTCTGGCAGCTGAGGGGATGCTTTTGGCTCATGCAGTTGTGCAGCATGGGAGGTGAACTCTATGAGTGGACATGCATGGTGGGAGCACGAGTCAGGCCTGCATCTATATGCATGTCAATGACCAGCCAATTCTCTGATTAATTTGACAGCAAGCCCTGTGAAAGGCACTGAGAGTTTTCTGCCCCCACCCCAAAGCCTGGAGTTCAGTGTCATACAACTGCACAACAATCACTAATGAGAAAAAAAATGTTCTTATTCCTTCTGGCTGAAAAAGATAGATTTCCTTAAAAGCCAGACCTTGACATTTCAGTGAACTGTAGCTGAAGACAAAGAATGTGCATTGTTTCTAAACAGATGCAAAAATAATAATAATAAAAGATCTTCTCCTTTTCAAGCCAATCTCACAATTTCCAAACCTGGCTCATGGTTTTTCTCATGCTTCAGGATGACAATGCCAAGTCTCTGTTGTCAGACTGCTAAAAAAGCTCATTCAGTTTCACCCAACTGCCAATGAAATGAGCAAAATCAGATCAGTCTCTGCAGTTGGGATGGAGTTTATGTCTCTTGTTCTGATGTGTGCCGTAGAAGAAGAAGCAAAACCAGGAGGCTGAGCTCCAAGATGTTTTCCTGCTCTCATTCTTCTATGGCCATGCACAGGGCTCCCTTGTCTTCCCTCTCTCCTAAAGTATCTCCTCACAACACACTGCTTACCAGAAATGGTGCATAATTCAAGATAATTCATTTCTTAGCGTGAAGCTACATTGCAAAATACAGACTGCCCTGTAGAACAGCTCTACCCTGAGGCTTTCCCTTCACTGCTGATGCTTCTGCTCCCTGGACATTTCCACACCATTTCAAAACTGAAGTTTCTCTCCTTTCCTCCAGGAAGGAAAAATTCCAGCATCCACTTCTAGCTCTCTTGTGTGAAAGTTCCCATAGCTAAGTTTTGGACTCACTGTTGCAAACGTGGTGGACTCCTCAGAATGCAAAAAGTGTGTTTTGTTTCTAGGTTATTTCAGTATCACAGCTCACAGATCGTGGGCTGCTTGGGTGCCCTTTGCTATTTGGGATCAGACAACTGGCCAGGGCTCCCAGAAACAGCCTGAATACAGCCTGGGATGAAAGTAGGACCTGAAAGGGAACCAGTAACACTGCTAACTTGTTAGCACTCAAAGGGCTCTGGAGAGAAAAAGAAAATTCAGGGCACCTTCTCCTCAGGTCAGGAGTCACTGCACTGCAGTCAGGGTATGAGTGGCTGTTACTATGTCAGCTATGGAGTAATACTTGAAGATCCAAGCATCTGCACCTGCTATTGCGATGGGGCTAAACTCCATCAGATCTGCCTGAGGTCCTGGCTTGCATAAAATCCTCATTGTGGTGCTGTGTTCCTCTACATAAAGGCACTGTTGTGCTTCCTGCATGTTATTTGCAGAGGATTCTGGTAACCAGAGGCTTAAGATAAATCAGTTTTCTGTTATTGTTGCTATCGCCGTGGGTAGCCTGGTACTGCTGAACTGTGGCCAGAGTCTCCAGTCCAGCATATTCTGCTGCCTCCTACAGCTCTGCTGGAAGTCAGCTGTCAGGCCAGATGTTTAGCAACCATTTTCCCTAGCAGGAAATTAGTCCCTATCAGGTAGCAGGTGGCATTTTCTCCCCTTACTGTACAGTTAAAGGCTTTGGAGAGTGAACATCTTCATCCTCTCTCACCTACAGCTATTTTCAAGATGCAGCAGCATGGAATCAGCACCAGCAAAGCCTATTACTTGGAAGAACAGAGAGGAAATGAAGGTAAGAAAAAGAAGTGTGTCTAATGGAGCCAGACCAACAGCAGAACATGCATGAAATTATCATTTACAGAGACTTTGACTTTTATGAATATAGTCTCAAACAATGAGGGGTATCTATTTTCTGTTGGAGGCACCAGAGTGTCTCTCTTTAATGTTAAAAAATGCTGTGCACACCTGGAGAGAGGGATATGAGGGCAAATGTGCCAGACAAGTGATGCAGCTTTGCTCTCCCAGCTGCTGCTGCAGAGCTGGGTGGGGAGTGGGAGGGCACACCTTGCAGAAGGTTTTGGTTGCAGCTCCAGTGCGCACATGTGAGATCCCGAGGTGAGATTCCCTGCTGATGTGCACCTGGCACGTGCTTTACCTGTGCCAAGCACAGCCCCTGCCAGGGCTGGCTCCTGGAGCAGCAGAGGTGTGGCTGAGCAGGGACCAAAACCACTGCCTTCCACAGGTTTAGGGTGTGAAGGAGAAGGAAATATGCTTTGAAGACTCCCCAGGGACCAGACTTAGTAGCTGAGGTCTCTGGGGGATGCTAGATCCTGGATACCTACTTATCCATAGGAGTCTGTGTGCAAGGGGGCTTACAGCTTTCCCTGGAGATTTGCAACTTCTCCTCGTTTCCCCAGCATATAATATTGGCTTGACAACTGTAGCTAACTTCTGGTTCCACTTGCTTTTCCTGTTAGCTGGGAGTGTTGTGTGCAAAGAGGAGCAGACCTCGTTTATGTCTGCAGAGCTGAGGGAGGTCAAAGGCAAGCCAGGACTGAGCCCCAGTTGCCATTCAGAGCTTGAGGAGGGAGATGTGGGGAAAGCTCTGTGTGAGTAAACCTCAGCTGGAGAGTGCTGTGGGGATTTCTGTATGTGCCACACGTGTATTTATGCCCAGAGCTGCTGTGTTTGCCTGACGGGAGCATGGACACAGGTATGTGTTTGCATCTGCCTATGGGCACCCACCAGGTTCTCATGTTAGCTTCCTTATCAGTTATGCCTTTTAGTGGTTAAACACTTCCCAGATCAGGTCAGAATGTCAGAAATGAGCCATGTTTGACAGGGTTTTGGGATAGACCAAAGGGTTTGGATATTCTGGTAGCAGGGGTTCTGGTGAAAGACAAGCTGAAAGCCCGGCCCCTCCTGGTACTCAAATGTCAGGACCCTCATTGGGCTCTCCAGGCACTGCTCCAGCTTTATGCCAGATGTCTCCTACCTTCCCTGCAGGGTCAGCATGTAGTCAGCGACTCCATGTGATCCTCGGATCTGCCACAAAATGTCCCCAGGGACCAGAGGGTGACCTCTGAGACTGCTGGCAGAGCACAGTCCTTGAGGGACTGGGGAACCCTGGTGTGTCCAGTGATGCTGCAATCCATAGTGACACCCTGGCCCTCACTTGAACTCCAAAGGGTCTGGTTTCCAGGGGGATGCAGAAACAGACTTTAAAAATACATCAATCATGGTATCTCTGTTCTCACAGACTGCCACCCTATGGCTTGTACTGACTGGCTCTGGTCACAGCTCTCCTGAAAAATCTTTGGGGTCCCTGAGACCAAATGTGAGCTCCTAGGGACCACTGGCTGCACCAATGTGAAGGATTTTGGTAAGGCATTGACAGCAGCACAGTGGGGGTGACAATGTGTGGGAGCAGCCCTGGCCCCATGGTGTGTGACTGTCATGCTCTTGTTTTGGGCTCCTGTGGGGGAAGGATGGGGAATGTGCCTGCTGCTGACTTGGGCTGTCAGCGTGACCAAGGGCAGTCTTCAGCCAGGGAATCAGCAGAGATCCACAGCACGACAGCAAGGCTAGGAGAAACGGAGTCTGGAACCTTCTGCTGTGAGACAGGGGCATCAGGACCTGCAAAGAGCTAAAACCTTGTACTTGCACACTGTCTGCTGGAGGTAGAAAATGCAAAACAAGACAAAAAACCCAGCCAAATCCTCACGTGGTGCCAGCAACACCCTGATGTCAGCTGAGGCTCAGCCCTGTGCTGGCGCCTGTCCTTGCAGGCAGCTGTGGAAGGGGAGCAGCAGAGCTGCTCCTCTCTCTCCTTCCTCCCCATCCTTCCCAGCCCCCTTCTTTACGGGGTTAATTTTATTTTTTCCTCCAGGGGTTTAGGAGCAGCCAGCTGAAATGCGCAGGCCAGCTGCCTGCCGGTGGCAGCAGGAAAACAGGCAGACAAAGCAGATGGACGCAGCAGGGGTGAGGGAAGGAGCTCTGCCTTCAGCGGGCCATGGGCACCACCAAAGAGTAAACAGCTCTCCAAAGGCAGCCGGGAGCTGACTCCGAGCCCCATCCTCTCCCAAGTACTCCATCACAGCACATTAACAACAACGCCTGGACTGCTGGGGGAGAGTAAACAATGAGAGGCCACGCTGGCAGGAGAGTGGGAAAAGCAGAGCCCCCTCCAGCTAATATTTATTGAAAAGGGTGTAAGAAGTGGCTTGCGGCTCAGCGTGCTGCCAGCGAGCCGCGGCCTGTGCTGCTGCTCATCTCCTTTCGGGACGGCCGCCCTTTCCCTTTCCCTGTCCCTGTCCCTGCCTGTGCAGGGGATTTGTGTGAGAGGAGGAACAAAGGAAATCCCCCTCCTGCTGAACTGCCTGCGGCTCAATGGATGCAACCTCGCTTCCCAAACCCAGGCTGGAATTTGGGGACTCCAACACCGCAGCCACTCGGTGCTGCCACCCAAGAGCACTGCTCCCATGTGGGAAGGGGGAATTGTGTCTGGGGGAGCAGGGCTATTGTTTAGCAGCAGGAGGGGCTCATTCTTCTCCCACTTGTGCCAGCGTGACTTCCCTCAGTTCTCTGGAGCGGCTCCCGATTTATTCCTCGGAGCTGGATCCCGCTCCCCGGCGCTGCTCTTTCATCTGCAACATTGCAGTGAAGTTTGTTTACAAAGGTTTTGGCATGGCCGCAGATTCCTTCTCCCCTTCCCCCCCTTCCTCCTAATCAGCTGCAGTTTTCTCTCTCCTTCGGCTCCCCCTGAAAAACTGATTGACCTTTGTGAGCCATGGCTGACACATGAACCGTGCAAAATCCTTTCTGCTGGTTTGGGAACCCGGCCGCCTGCAGCAGCCCCAATGGGTGGCTTCAGGCAAAGGAGTTTGCTGCCTTTTGGGAACTGCTTAGCTTTTAATGTTGGGCATCCTTGATGCTGGGTGAATATATGCTTTGTGGCTGAGCCTCCCCAGTGCTCTTTGCAAACAATGACATTGCTAAAAATGTGCCTCTGACATGCGTTCAGTCCCAGGTTGCCTCTAAAATGGACCCATTTAAGCAAAACTGGATTTCAAGGCAGAACATGAAAACTTCTGGCCCAGTGTCTCCCTCCATCCCAGCAGGATGTCCACAGAAAGTGCACAAAGGCAATTTATTCCTTTTGGGGACCAAACTCAGCAGAGCCCTTCCATGGAAGCCAGCCTGACCTGCAGCAGCTTTCTGTTGTAGCCATGGGGTAAGAGTTGCCCATGTTTGGCCTGTTGGGCTACTAAAAATCTAATGAGAGCCATGAATTTACCATGAATATGCTAAAACTCTTTTTTCTTTCTATATTTCTTGAGGGTAAAGAAGCATGGGGGAAGAGGGGGTTTGGCTAAATTATCTTTGCAGCCATTCCCCCAGACTCAACGTCCAGTGATATTGGGGTCTAAACACTCTTCTACACCTTCTTGAGCACACATTGGGCTTTATCCCTTTTACCACATTTCAGTGGTGGTTCAACTTTCTGTTGTGTTACTTGTCTGTATTGCAAGAGTAAGGTTCAGAAGGAGCTTCCACTGTTGGTAGAAATTGAGTTGTTTTTGAGGCAGACCAGCCTCTGCTCGAGGCTTTTTGCTGTCTGCCTTGTGTTTGAAAAGCTGGAATTGGAGGCAGGTGAAAATATAATCAAGATGTTTTCTTGCTGCTGTCTAAAGCAGAGTTTTCTTGTGCTAACTGGAGTGTGTTACACACCTTGGTGAAATCTGAGTGTTGCTCACCTTGTCCAACAATATCAGAGGAAATATAAACAGTAATTTGTAGCACACACAAGGACAGAGCTCTGAGTGCCAAGCAACTGGGGATGTGTCAAAGAGTGAAGGCTGCTCCGACTCTGGAAGCAAGACATGAAGTTTCCATTTCCACAGAAAGACAACAAATTGTCCGAAAAAACCCTACACAGTAATCACACAGGCTGAGCCTTCTCAGACTCAAAATGTAAAGCACAAGAGTCCCATGGGGCACCCAAATGTGTCTGGCCTGTACCCAGCCAAGGGAGCTCTCCTGGGCTGTGATGCATCCCAAATGACCCATACTCAGGTGATGGATGCCAGCAGAAGGCTTTTACTGGACTCCAGGAGAGCATTTGGTGTAACTTAACAACAAGATCTCCTTCTCTTTTTCAGGAAAAGACATGTCCTCAAATCAAGTAAAAAAATAAAAGTGTTCTCTTATCCCTCCTATGATCAAATTCCTCTGGTGCTGATGGCAGGCTTCTCCTTTCCCTGGGAAATACATCGATTTGATTTTCTCCCTCAAAGAATAAGTCACTGAAAGACACCACCACCCAATTTCCCCTCAATTGTGGCTGCCTCTGGGTGCTAGGGGAACACCATTGGAAGGAGCTCTGCTTGGTTTCAGTCCTCTATGCATGCTCATTTTATTTCTCATGCTTCCTTCCTCTCTGATAGTTTCTGTTTCTTTTTTTCCCCAAAACACCTTTTCTTCACCAAGAGTTGGTGCTGCCTGGGCTGTGCCTGCAGCACCTGGGTGTCTGTCCTGGCCAGTCTCTCCCTGCCTCTCCTCTGCCGTGCTGATTCCCCCACCAGAATACAATTTTTGAAAGCAGCAGCAGAACCCATGTGTTTAGACCCTGCTGGAGGGCAGCTGCACTGGATGTAAGTGTCAAAAAATTTGGCATCTACAACTGATGGTGGCAGAGCCCTGGCATGTTGAACAGGACCAGTCAGTGATGGGAAGCTTTTTTCAAAGGGCACTAAATATTTAGCCCTCTGTCTTCTCTGGGCAGCAATTGAGCAAGGTGGGTTCCAAAAGTATCCTGAAGCTTTCAGCACACTGCACTGGTTTTCACGTGGTACCGCTCCCTCTCAACCTGGGGTTTAATCCTTATTATGCTGCTTTCTCTTTTACCCCATGACCAAATAAAAGCTCCCATATTTTGGGATGTTGCATGGGTTTCTCTGGCAGAGTTATGTGAGACATGCTGCTCCTTCCCTGTAGGTGGGCAGAAGAATACCGAATTAATTTTGAAGACACCTCAAGCTTACTTTTCTTTTTCCCTCATGCCAGTGCCTCACCACTTGGATAACTGGGCTGGAAAGTCCGAGTAGAGCAATGATCTCAGACTCTTGCAACTCTGATTGTGGTCTGCAGTCCCCTCCTGGAGCCCTCCATGTCCTCCAGGAACAGATTCACCCCAACCCAAGAGCTGAAGGGTGACTTTTGTCTTGCTGGCCCTGGGACCTGTGGCTGCTGATGCAGATCCCAGTTGAGGGGAAGAGCTCATGGGGCTTGTAGAAGTGAATTGAGATTCAGTCTGATGCTGCACAGTGCTGCTGTGGAGGCTTTGGCAACATCCACGTGGGACAATGGGGTCCCTTGGAGGGCATTAAGGGAGCTTTATCCTTGGCCTTAGTGATTTAAGAATTCCTGTTCTTGTCTCTGTGGCTCTTAATTTCATAAGATTGGATGTTTTATGGATTTAGAGTATGTTTGTGCCCTCCAGAGGTCTGCCAGGAAGCACCCAAGGCAGATGTACCTTGCTTTTGGGAAAGAGTCTGCTCACTTCTCTGGGATACAGCCAGTGCTGGATGCCACAGTGGCCCCAAAGAATTCCAGAGGGAAGGCAGCTCTGGGCTGGAAAACAGGGGCTGAGGAGAGCACCCTGTGCCAGTGGTTGTCTTGTAGTGCTCTGTCAGCCCAAAACAGGCACAACATCATTTTAAGAGCAAGAGCTTCCCAGCCAGTAGTTAGGGGTGTTGTGAAGTTTCCTTACTTAAGGACTGTGGAGTATTTTGGGGTCCTTGGAAGAGAGAGACTTTTTCTGCAGTGAGTCCTACACCCCAATGTTTTTTCTCAAATGCTATTTGCCAGCAAATTACCTGGATTTGAAATTCAGGTGAGATGTTGGGTAAAAAAAATATTCTTCCCCATGTTGCTCTGACCTCTGAGGTGGCTGATTTATTTTTTAAGGACATCACAGCTCCCCTTGGGAATGGTGTCTTGCTCTGTTTTTTGCTCTAAGGAGGTAGCTCTTTTCATGTTTATCTTTGATTGAAGCATTGTAAGGAGCAATCCCCTGCACTTATGTGCTTCATTGTATTCTGGCCATGAGAGATTCTCCCCTACTGTTTGTAGCTGTCTTTTCAGTGCAGCTAGTAAAATATTTGAACAGAAAATAAAAAAAAAAGAAGAAAAGAAAAGAGAGAGAAAAAAAAAGGACACTAAACAGCCTCCAGCATTTAGAGGATAAAACAAGATGTAAGGGGAGGGCTTACTGTGGTTAATGCACAGGGCTGAGAGGCCTCAGATGGACCATGGCCTCTCCTTGCTGCTCTTCTTCTGACTTCTTCTGTCACTTTGTCTCATTTATTTGACCACCTCCTGCTGCAGCTCTGGGGTCTTTAACATACCCCATATTTTCTGCCTGGAAAACCCATGCAAAAGCAGAGGGACAAGCAGAGATTTGAGGTCTGAGGTGGGAGGGAAGATGCTCTTTGTTAGTCCAGCTGATGACAGATTTGTGTATTGGTGGAAGTATTGGTGGAAGAGTTCAGACAGCATTTTGACAGAGTGTTGGAGCATGTGAGAGGCTGTGCACAAGCAAATGCAGCCTCCAAGGCTAAACAAGTGGGGAATTTTCCCCACTTCAGCCTTTTCCCCCCTTGCTCACCAAGGGAAGACTTGGGAGGCAGTTAGCCTACAGATAGCAAGATATTTTGAAGCACGAGCTGTTGTCAGTGTCAGGATCCACACTTGCTGCAAATATTTATGGGATCTGTTTCAACGTGGTTGCACATCCATGCATCTGTTGAAGCCCCAGCTAAGCTGAGGTCTCTTCCCTTGCTGGTTATTTGGGGCAAAGGCAGTTTTCAGGGTTTCTCTCTGCCAGGTCTAATGCTGCAGGGAAGCTGTTTTGCAGAAGGTGGTTGCAAGCCAACGGCTCATCCACCAAAAAAATAAGTTAAATCTCAATGGGCTGTAACAGGCAAACACATGTTAAAGGGTCTTAAGGTTAGTTTTGTCCTTCAGAGACCTGCTGTGAATTCAAAACCGAGCCAAACTGGCATGAAGGGGCATGATAGGGCTGAGTGTTTGGAAAAGTAGAGACTCACTGGGATGGTGATCATGGGGTGGTTTGAGGGGAGGCCTCCAGCAGGATCTGGTGCAATCCAGGTAATTCCAGGTAATTTAAAAAAAAAAAAAAACTCCCCAGATTTTGGAGTTGTTTTTTTTTTCTTTAACTTCTGGGGCATAATGGCATGTTGGGGTATGGGGCAAAAAAAGGGAATATTTACATAAATAATCAAATGTTTCTCTGTGAGAGAGGGACCGAGTGAGCCTGTGAGTTAATGATCAGTTTTTAATTTGTCCTTTTGTTGGGATCAATGAAAATGGCATAATGATTGAGGTATATATGCTCACAGGAAAGATGAGAACCCAAGAGAATGACATCAGGACTATTTTTAATATATTTTTTCCTTAAGAAGATACTTCCCTTCACCTCTAATACCAAAAATGTGATAAAAAGAGAAAAAGAGATGAGAGATAAAAGAGAACGCAAAAGGGTAGCCTGAAATTTACCCCTCTGTGGGAGCTGGTCTGAAGGTAGTGATCCCTTGAGAGTAAAGTTATTTATCCTGCACTGCTATGTTTGCCATGAATAAATTTCTCAGGAAGCCTGAAAAAAGCTCATGTCCCATCAAAGTCTTGAAATCCAGGCTGGAGCTGCCCTTGGCATAGGATTCAGCCTCCTTGGTGCTGTCAGATGCCATTTTGCTGGATGCAGATGTGTGCTGTTTGCTCTTGCCTGTGCTGGGTGCTTCAGGGCTGGATGTGTTTCAGGACAGCAGGGGGACAATGAGGCACTTATGTTTCTGAAGGTCCTGATTTGAAAAGGCTGGTGAATGTGAAAAGTTGGAATTAATGTATTGGAGGCAAAGCCAGCCTCCATGGCCAGATTTGAATTCTGATTACTGAGAGTATTGATGTTTGATCCCCACAGCCACATCTAGCTGTGCAGGACAACATTAACCTTGGCTCTGCACAGGGTTGTCACATTTCCCACTGTGGAATCAAAAGGATTAATGAACTTTTTGGTGTGATGAAGCTTCTTGAGGGTTTTCTTCAAGAGCAAGCAGTTTACCCAACTTCATACTTACAGCCATACATTCACAGCTAGAATGGGCACCTTGTTTCAGCCAAAATAAAAAGGTATTTCTGAGCCTTGGCAATGCTCAGGCTTAAGGAAACTCTCTTTTTGGCTGCTCACTTGGTGCTTCATCTATAAGTCAGGTTTTTAAGGGAGTGGTCAAGGGTTTAGCTGCCTACAGGAGTGACCTGGGTGGAAACAGTGGTCTGAGGTTGGAGACTGCTTTGTGCATCCCCCATCTCGATGGAGGCTCTGGAGCAGTGAGAATGTGTCTGCAAACTGCCAGGCATGCCTTGGCCTAATCAAATATTCATTGTGACAAAATACCACAGACACAGGAGACTTTCCAGCGATTGCTTCACCCCAGGTAACAAATTGACCCTGGCTCACTCCATGGGGTCCCCACGATGCATTTCCTTCCTCCCTCCACACTCCCTGCTCACCTTGATCAGCCTCTTATTCCTTGTAATGAACAAGAAAGATCCTTGGAAAGATTGAGCTGGGCTCTTTTATTTCATGGCTGCATTGTCTTAGTGCATCCATCCCCACAAATGCTTCTATTTTTGTCTTGTGGGGGCCTGATTATTACATTCCACACTCTGTTCTGTGGCCTCTGGCTTTGAGTTGAGGTCTTCACCAGGTGGGTCAGCTGCCAGGCTGGACCTATAGCCTCTCTCTTTCTTCTGCACCTTGGCTCAGGCTGGGTTTTTCTTACAGCAAATTTCTCATTCTCAACACTCCCAGACATGAGCAATGCAACTGTGCTGCTGCCAGCAAACACAGCCCCCAGCAGGAGCTTTTATGACAATATCACCTCAGCTCTTGCCACTTATCCAGCCCCGTGGTGCTGTCTCAGGAACTGACCTCATCGTTTCCTGATTTTGAGCTCAAAATTTGGGGCACAGGGCACAAACGTGCACAGCACTGATTGTTGTGAAATCTTGGCAGCCTGGTGAGCTCATCCTGTGTGAAACCTTTCCTCAGCCTGTCCCTGCACTCCTGAACCGATGTCCTGTGCCAGGGACCATGAGCTTCCTGGGTGGTCTCAGCAGACGCAGGTTTTAGCCAAAATAAGGGTCAGTCTTACACAGACCTGGAAATAGAAACAGAAGGACTGAAGGTCAAGCTCCTGGCTTCAAGCTGCATTTCTTTTCTCTTTTGAGATGAATGTGCTTCTTGTGGAAGACATCAAGCTGGACTGTCCTCCAGTCCAGCTTAATTCCCACCCCACATCCTGACCAGTTCCTCTTATCCAGGGCAGATGCAAAAAAACCCCTGCTGTTACAGAACAACTTAGTCACAGAGAAACTTTTCTACAAAATCCTTGTTTTGCTTTCTTCTCATTCCCTCATCCCTTCAAGCAAGGAGTTTTATATCTCTGATGACCTGCTATGGCTTTTTTAACTCCTTGCTTTTATCACTCCTGCAGCTTATAGAATCACAGAAGAATTTGGTCTACAAGGGGCTTTTCAAGGTCACCTAGTCCAACCCCCCTGCAATGAGCAGGGACGTCTTCACCTAGATCATTCTTATTATTGAAATGTCCATACCATGCCCTGAATGTGGCTTGTAGAGATGTACTAGTGCAGTGAAATGCACAGGAAAATTGTGCATTATATCAAATTTCGGGCAGAAATCCTTCAGTGGGCTGATTTTTAGTGACTTTATTTCTTTGGTTTCTCAGCTGATTATTTAGCCATTTTTACCAGAAGGTTGTCTCAGTGAAATGAGAACTCACCCACATTCAGGATAAACTCATAGTTTATTTTGGTTTTTTTTTCAGTTTGAAAATGTCGAGTTGTCTCTGGTGGAGGATGTGTGTGCTAGTTTTATTTTGTGTGTGTGGCATCCCTGCATATGTTTTGGATTGGTTGAGGAGCTGAAATAGCAAAACAAGCTTGTCTTTATTCAAAAGTGGAAATGAAATGATCAAACAGCTGAGACAAGAGCTATGTGTAAATGCTTTGTGCTCCTCTGATTATTTAGTAGATATCAATAGCAGTAATTAATATTACTGTGACTCTTTCTGCTGTTACTTTCCCCATCACTCCTGAGTTTTTCTAAGTTTTGAAACACTTTGATAGCTCATTCCTGTTTGTTTTCTGCCCATTGAGGGTGTTTTAAACTCTGCTGCAATCTGCCTAGAATCTGTGGCAAGCCAAAGATGGAAGTTTGTGCAGTGCCCTGGCAGAGCAGGAATCCACATCCCTGCACAGAGGTGGCATTGGATATGCTGCTTGCTCTTACCCTATTTCTGTACAAGTGTGCTTTTGACTGATGATTACCTACCAGGGAGCACCTTAAAGTCCTTTAGGTGAATATCTGGTCACAGAGATGCTCTGATTTTTGGGCCAGGGATGCTAAGACTCAGGAATGCAGCAGAGCTTGATTGCCAGGCTCTAGCAGGGGGAAACTGAGACCTAAGGGATGGTTGTTGGCAACAGAGGGCAACTTCAGAGAAAGTCCTGCAGGAAAGAAGGTGTGGGTAAATAAGTAAAGGGACCTGAATAAATCCATGTCCTTTTGCCTAATTTCAGCCATTAGAAGCTGGAGAAATGCAAGGTAGAAATCATTTTAGGCAACTAGGTTTGTTGCAGCTACACAGCTAAGTGAATTATGAAAAGGGAAAAAATGCCAAATCAAAAGTTTTCAGGCTCTATATTTTTGGATGGGGCTTTGCTGAGCTTTTTAGTAGATATTTTTCCCCGTGAATTTGGCACAGTTAGCATGACAGAAGTTAAGATGATACATATGTTTTATAACTGTAGCTCACATTGTGAGTTTAAAATCAGTTTGTCAATGTCTCTTCTCCTTTCTCTCTTTACTTGTTCTCTGTATTTGCTGTTACTCTTCATGAAAAAGTTCTGCAGCCTCAGCCGAGGAACTGGATGTTAATTTGTTGAGGCAACAGCAATGACACTTTGTTTGGATGGGACTGACATTCTTGCAGTTTGGATGGCCAAGAGAAAATGACAATCAGACAAGGTTTTTTTCCTCCATATAATTTCTCAAATCCTGGCTGTGGTCGTAAGAGCATTTATTTAGAAGAAAAATAACTTTAAGAGAGGAATTTCCACAGCTAAGTCTAATTAGGCAGAGCAAATGCAAAGGGTGGCTCATGGCACATTTGGATGTAACAGAGACTCTGAAAAACATTAACTTCAGCTTCCCAGAGGTGCTGGCAACTGCAGATGTCTTGACTGGATATGTCACAGGGCAGAAAAACCACATGCATTCACATCTTCAAACATTCAATAGCTAAAGGTTCACAATATCCTGTATTTCTACATTGGAGGGCAGGATATATCAGGGTAAAGTGTAACACTGCAGATGTGGGAAGGTTGTCCCACGTGTAGGTCTTACTTTAGCTTCTCAAAAGTGAACATTTTCCTGGTGAATCCAATGTCTGTACATGAATTATAAACCTGGGAATGAACCTCTCTTCTTGGCATACTGGCAGGCTTGGGAATGGGATTAAAAAGGGCACAGCACTGGTCTAGGTTGTTGGTTCATGCTTGTTTGGTGTTATTCTACTGACTTCCATGAAGCTAAGCTGAATTACATCTACTGAAACCAAATCCATCTAATTTTCTTCCCTTGCTTCTTACCTTCAGGTTGATGTATTATGTCTGGAAGAAAACAGTTAGAATAAGATGCATTTGTTAGATTGTGTCTTTTCATTATCCAGACAGAAGGAAGAGGCAGTTGACAAAGTTTCAGCAGACGGTGCATAGTTGTTGTTTATATTAAACAAAACGAGAATGTGCGGCATTCAGGGGTATAAACAGCATGAAAGCAATAAGCATAAAACATAAGATTGGAAGCAGATTTCACTTTCAGGCCTTGGGGAGCAGATGGATCTGAGATCATTGTGCATTTGTGTACAACTCCAAGACCTATATAAACTCATTTATTCCCCGTGTCTATGTGTTTTACAAGAGGCAAATGTAGCACGGCTACAAATGGATGCAGCTTCATTGAGCACAATGGGCTGGACCCAAGCACCCAGATCTGTCTCCTAAACTGCTCCAACAACACTAAAAAGATGGAGGGATGCTTTAGTCTTGCAATCAGAGATTGCCTTGTCATCCTAATGTTCAGGTGGCATAAAGATGAGGCAGCCTCTATTTGCATCTCCTCTGTGTGCAGGCTGGAGGGAGCTGGATGCGAGAGGAGTCACAGCTGGTGAGGTTTAGATTTGCTGAACTTGCACAGAAGCTGTTTTCCTCCCCATACCTTATATCTGTATGATATATAGATACAGAAGATGCCCTAAACTTTCCCCTTGATTGCTGTTTTCTTAGCTCTCAATCCCTGAATCCCCATGCCAGATCTTGCAGCAGGGTGAGCACAGCTGGAAGAGGAGTTGTGGCTCAAACAATGGAGTTGCATCTGTTGGTACATATGTGGTTCAGGACTGATGCTGTAAGTTAGAGTGGAAACCAAGCCCACCCTCTGCACCTTGGTGGAGATAAAGTCTTAATTTCTCAGTTTCAGTGGGCCAACTGGATCAGTTCAAAAGCTGCGCTGATTTAGTACTTACAGAGGCAGGACCACACAGGATGCCTATTATTTATGGCCCTGATTCCATGGCAGATCCATGTCATTGAAGTGAAGGACATAATGAAGGATTTCAGGCCCAAGCAGAGACTATCCAAGCAGGTGGGAAAGTGACAGGCCAGCATCCAGCCTTCAGAGCACAGACCAAAGAGAAGCTGTTTTAAATAGCAACAATGGCCCTAATCCCGCGGCAGGATGGAGAGATGCAGATTGGTAAAGGGAAGAAAGGGAAAAAAATAGCAACCACATCAAATGTGTGCATGTGAGAAGCCCTTTCAGGATGCATTAATAGGATGCACTGAATAGGAAGAAGAGACCCTGGAGTGTGTTTAAAACTGATTCCTGATATAATATGAACCACTGTAAATGAAGCGCTGCACAAAAGAAATAGTAAAAATATATCACTGTAGTTAGTACCCCTGTCTGGGTCAGTGTTTAACCACGTCAGGGCTCATCATTAACTCAGAGGCAGAATAACATGAGCAAACAAGATGACAACTGGGAGGGAGAGCGTGGGGACAACCACAGGGCCCTGATGAGGTTCCTCTTGCTGCTGCTCCAAGGAATGGGAGCCCAGGAGGGAGATGAAGCCCCCCAAGCAGGCACAGCTCTGCAGACAGCTCTGACGTGCTCACTCCTCCATCACCAGCCTGCCTGGAGCAGCCACTCGCCTCCAAGTGAGGAGCTTTAATAAATGATCATCACACCAAGCCGTGCCTGTGTGAGAGAGGATGGGGACGGGTATTTTTAAACACGAAAACTCCCACCAGCCACAGCTTGAACACAGACTGTGTGATCCATGGGGGAAGGAGAAAAATGGGCTGGTTTCCTCCAGAGCCAGACCATTTGCTGCAGATTGGACTCTTGATCTGAGCAGAGTTATGGAAAATGCAGTCCATGGTATCTAGTAATTTCTAGGGGGGTCTGCTGAAGGCCCTGTCCCAGGAGAGGTGTTTCGCACTTTCTGGATATCAAGACATCTCTAAATGCTTCAGGCTGGATTGCTCTGACTCCAGCAGCTGAGGAAATAAATCAATATGAACAGGTTTCCAATGCTGGTTGTAAATAATTAGTGTAAGCCTTAGAAGAAGGGTGAAATTCTGCCTCTACCAGTGTTAATAGTGCACGTGCCACTGACTACAGTGGGGTGAGGACTTCCCTGGGCTGCCTGACTCTGTCCACTTGTCTGACTGTGGTCTTCAGCTGGGATCTAAAGCCATGCCAGATCCAGAGCAGCATACCCAGTGTCTCAAAGTAACAGCTCGGGCCAGTCAAATTTATCTACCCTTAGTGTCCTGGGTGTTTCACTCCTCAGTGTTTAGTATCTTGCCTGATGTAAGCTTTAATCATGCTGAAGAAAGCAGCTTTATTGAATTTGGCTCTAAGTTAGCATTGACTAGACAGGCTGTATCAATTCAGAATAGACTATTACCATCCCTTTTGCTACTTATCTGGAGCTCAAATATCCTGAATAACATGCTCTGATGATGTCAGTGTCTCAGGGTCAATAACTGGTCATCAATATGAGATCTGCTGTCTCTTCCTTCTCTTCTTTTTGAGCATGGGAGAATATGCATGTATTGCGTGACTTTTGCATTGAAGACCATGCACAGGAGCTGAAGACTTGCACAGAAGTCAGTGGGGATGCACTACAGCAACCATGACCTGACCCACTGATCCCCAGGGCTGGCTGGGCTTTTGTTGCCTGAGAGCCTCCACCATGAGGCTGCTGCCTTTGGCTCAGCAGTGTTACTTCAGGGCAGCTCGAGCTGCATTTGGGGTTCTTTGTCTGTGACTCTTTGAGGAGGTTGGGGAGGTAGGAGGTGAGATGAGGAAATAAATGCTGTAGTTATTGAACCTCTCCAGTGAGTGCAGTAGGATGGAGGATGATGGGAGCAGGAGGAAGCCCGTGGGAAGGAAAGGGGAGAACAGGCAGAAGTACAGACTTTATGAAAACATGCCATATAGGTTTAACCTAAACACCCACCAGCTGCCCTGACCTCTCATGGCCTCTGGGGACTTCTTATGGCAGCTACAGGGGGATTGTGCATGACAAGGGATTTTAAAAATGAACTGTGGAGAAAGCCTTCCCCACGCCCTCAGCCTGACCTGCCAACCTCAGTCCAGTGATGCCCTACATTTCTGCACGTTCCACTGGAATACCTGCATGCCTCCAGCAGCACAGAGCCCCGGGCTGGTGAGGCAGGTTTTAAGCCAGCTTCTCAAAGCTAATCATCTGTCATCTGTGTTAGAGCAGCATTTCATCCCAGTGCTGGAGGGCTGCTCAGAGATGCTGGGTGGCCATCACTTGCAGCTCTGAGCTTCTCCAAATCCAGCCAAATAGAAAGGGAAAGACAAAAAATGGTTCTGCATCATCTCTGGTGAGGAGGCTTTTCATGGCAAGAGCAAATACAAAAGTTGCTTTGACTTCTGGACAGATGCACTCTGGAATCTAAAGGATGTTTGAGGACAGATTTTCAGAGGTTGGAACGTACATACTGACTGTAAAATTACTTCATTGTGCCTGGCTGTGCATGTTAAGCCCATATTTGCCTGCACAAACAAGGTGCTTATGCATGCAGTTAGAGGTTTTGCAGACACAGGGGCAAAGGCAAGTTCAAACCCTGGATTTCTCCATCTTTATGACTTTACTTATCAGTACTCTCTCCTTGCCAGGAATGCTTCCATGGGATCAATGTTTGCAAGGAAGAGCTCATGCCATGTCCCTTGATGGAAAAGATTCAAGCTTATAGCTTGTGTTGATAGACTGTTTTAATTGGGGTGGCTCCCTAAGCAAAGAATAATAAGCCTTGAGTTTTAAATTACCCCAGAGGAAATTCTCTTTGGCACACGGTGGGAAGGTGCCTTTAGCATGATTTCTCACTCCTCATTTGATGCTGCAGATTGAGCTCCCAATGTCAGCAGGTAAAAGCTCAGGGTGGCTTTTAGGAGATGCTCAAAATTACCTTTACTTGTGCCCCAGGGCAAAGCTCAGGCCTGGTGTCTGCATTGTGAGACATGCTCAGACCCATGGGCAATACAGACTGTGACAGCACTCCTGTGTCCTCCAACTTCTGGCTGTTTCAGCAGTGGTAGGTGACTTAAGTTGAACACTTCCATGGTTTTTAGGGTGAGCTGAACTTGGTTTTCCTTTGTCCAGGCTGCATGGATGGGTTTTCGGGTCCATTCTCTTCCCCTGCCAGACCCTCTGGAGCAAAGCTGAGGTGCAGGACTGCATTGAAACCAGATTGATGCTGGGACAACCTGGATGGAGGGTGGGCTCAGAGGTGGTGGAGATGGGGGGGAACAGAATTATATCAGTCACAATATAACATGCAGAATGTCATCTCTGAACACATAAAAACTGCCTGGGCTTTCTGTGTATGGGGAATTAAAGCTGCAAAAGCAACTAGTCACACCTCAGTGTCTGGAGGTAGAGAGAAACCATGCTGCTCTTAGGGAGATAATAAAGGCCTAAACATCCACAGGCTTTGAACATAATTCTCTAAGTAAAGTGTGCTCCTAATCCTGCCTCTCCCATGACATTCCTGCCTCCCTCAAGATCTTTGTCTCCTGCTTGGCTCTCCGATGCAGCACAGCGAGAAAACTCGTGGTAGTTAATAATAGCAGCTTGGGGATAGAGATTACAACCAGGGCAACGTAAATACGACATTTATTTTCAACAAATGGGATAGGGTGTCTGCTCTGCCATGTTTGCATTTGGCACTCATGGAAATTTAAGGCCTGATATTTGGTGTCAGGCGTGTCCATAACAATGTGGATTCATCACGGCCCTAATTATAACTCGTGGGCTGCTCACGTGGGGTAGCATGGGTTATTTATAGGTAATATTTATAAACAGACCCTCAGTCTTCCCAGGAAAAGGTCTCTCAAAGTGAGACACATTATGGTGATTACTCTGAGAGCCATCACAAGGAGCATCACTGCCAAATCCTTTTCCCTTCCCACTCAGACCATGCAACATTTCTCCCCTGCAGCTGGAGAGGGCCAGGCTCCCCATTCCACCCCAAACACGACACACAGCCCCCACAAACTGATTTGCTGCACTTTCTGGTTTCCTGAAGGGGAAAGGGGATGTCTGTGTGAAAATGGTGATTTCCCAATGCCACCGATTGCATGTGACAAGCGTGCAATTGTATCTCAATAGGCCACTGCAGTGTTCAGCCACAATCATGTGCCTTAATCACCTGACTGTATAAATGAGTTTCCCTTGACAAGATTCGATTCCTTCGGGCCCCTTGACTAATTACCTGCTATTGTGAGAGGCCCTGCTTGCTGGGAAAAGCAACTTTTGTCCCCCAGCAATAGCAAAATAGAGAAATAAACACAGAAGTCTGGAGATCAGAGGGTGCTCATTTACTCTCCATATTTGGTGAGACATAAAAGGGATGTTAATTATGTTCCTCTTTGATGACAAAAGTAGCTTTTGCAAACAGTTTTGCTTGTTTGTTCTCTTTTTTTTTTTAAACAAAGGTACCTGTACTTTTGTCTCCCTAATCTCTCTGTAGCACACAGCAGCCTTGTGAGGAGAAACTGGCAAGTAACCATGCCACCCAGCTCTGCATGCAGGGGTTCCTCAATGCCCTGAACAACAGAAAGTGGAGCTTCCTGTCCCTTGTACATGCCCTGGATCAGAGGTGCTGTGCAGATAGAGGAATTGCTGGCAACTTTCCTGCACGTACATAGAGGCAAGAGCTGGCCAGAGAGTGCAGGGCAGGTAGGAGTCAGGCCAAAGAAATGTTGCAATACCTGGGGTCTGCAGGGAAAGTCTTCTAGTGTCTGCTCCCTGTTCCCAACTGTGCATGCTCCTAGGCATCATTTTCCATGCATATGGGTGACAATGATGTGCAAAAAGCATTTGAGAAGGTAATTTGAGTTGCCCAAGAAGAGAGCTGGCATCTCTTCACAAGAAGGCATCAAGTCTGTTGTACACGTTGAGACCTCTCGTTTATTCTGCCAGGCTTGCCCCATTCATTTCTGGGTACATGGATCTGGAAATGGAAGTTGACAGAGTACATGGCTCTTTGATCCTGATGAGTGGAGGAGAGGGTGTTGAGATGTCAGAGCTTTCCACACCCTGTACATGGGTGCTGGCTGATTTACAGTCCCTGCCAGAACAAAGCTACCTACAAACTTTAACAGACCAGGTTCAACTTTTTTATTTTTAATGTTTTTTAGTCTTTCTTTTTTTCTGAATATGCAGAAATCTGCCCCAAATTGTCCTAAATTAACCTCTCTTCTGACATGTTGTCTCACACCTCTTTGGTATCATATTCTTTTTTAGGTAGTGCTAGAAATCAGAAAGATGAAAAGAGAGGAGACGTCTGACCTGTGCCTTTTCTTAGAGCATCACATGGTTGTGGCTCACAAGCTGGTATAATCCAGCTCCAGCGGTGCCAGTCACCCTGCACCAACCTGGATCTGCCCCGGGATGAGCAGAAAGTCTTCTTCTGTCCTTCTTGGGTAGAAAGGGCCTCTTTGGTATTTCCTAGTAGGCATGGTCTATTTATAACTGATAATCTCCTGAGAAAATGATCAGAACAGCCTAAGGTCATTTTCTATTCTTATGTTTTTTGCTGCTTTAAGCTCCACATAGGGTAATGGAGCTGCTGTACACTTAGGAAGCAAAGCTGAAGTCCAGCTGGAATGGACCCTTAGGAACATGCAGTGATGCATTGGTCCAAGGTTTGTGTCCTGGATCACTTTGTCCAGGGAAAACCCTGGAGAAAGTTCTGTGTTCCAGAGTTCTCTTTGAAAGCACACAGTGAGTCTGTGCTTTGAAAATGCAATTTCTTCTCCAGTTTTGTTACAATTCGATCTTAATGGGAATCTTCCAAAGAAATTACTGCTCAGGAAACACCCATTGTTCAAAAGAAATTTCTCCCCTGAAACAAATATACTTCAGTGAGACTTTTGAAGGGTGAGTTTCTTAAGGTAAGGATGATAGAAAATAAGAAAGAGATGTGTGGATACTGACTCCTGCCAACCAAGAAGTCATACATTTAAAGCAGCTGGCTTGGAAGTGCAAGGGTTACATTCAAGACCCTGTACTGAGCTGTGAGGTGTCACAAGCCCAGTAACCTAACCTCTGGCTTTTTCAGTTGTTTGATAAAGCAGAGCAAGTCAGTCAGCATTTCTTTGGTCTGTCTGACTTTTGAACAACCTCCTGCCTCATCATTCAGTGCAGACAGTTGTTTCCCAAGTTAAATGTTTATATTTTCACCAGCCTGAGCTTGGGGCTTTCACTGTGTCTGCTCATCAGTGAGTTGTACTTGGCATGACTTGTACCTTGACCATCTTGCTGCAGCTCTGCTTCCAAGCAATCTTGTGTAGCCATGCCACACAACGGAGATGTTATTCCTCATCATTATTCCACAAAATGGAGACCTTCCCTGCCCCTGAGTTCTCACACCCCTGCAGCTGGGTTAGCAACACCAGCATCTTCCTCCTGGAGCCTTTTTCACCAACTTCAAGGTTTCTTTCTTTGTGTGTTTAATTTCTTGCTGCCCAAATTAATTTCCCTACTTGTAATTTTTTTCTACTGGCTTTCCCAAGACTCCTAATTTTGATGACCTTTCAAAGAAGAAACACAAGTCAGCTTGTTTCCCCAGGCAGTTTTTCCTAATTTCTTACAGCTCTGTTGACAACACATTGCCACCTCCCTCTAATTTCCTCTGGATATGATGATGCCTCTCCTAGATCTAGAGAGACTAATCAATGTCAGGAGGAAAACCAGCCTTTTTGGCTGCTTGCAGGGGAAGCAGTTTGTCTTGTCTAAAGAAACTCTGGAGAGGGTCTGTGAGACACAAACCAGAGTGAATTACCCTCTCTCATGAGCTGACAACTTATATGTCTACAGTTTTTCCTTATGCTGATTCTTTCAAAGTCTGTGTGAGCTATGAGCATCCCCACTGGGGTTGCTTCTCACTTGGCTGCTGAGATTCCTGGGGAGGACCACCACAAGACTTTTTTGCACTGTGATGTAGCTTTTTTTTGCAGCCAGATGAATTAGAAGGCATTTGGAGATGACCAGCTGAGACAAGAGCTGAAGCTCAGGTCTCCAGGCATGTCCTCCTGTTGGAATCAGCCTTAAAGAACCAGCTTAAATGACTTGCGAAAGATCACTCAGGATATCTGTGACAGTGACAACTGAAGTCTGCTCTCCCCTGTGCCCTAAACAGTGGTTTATTATTAGTCTTTCCTGTAGGACTTGGAGAGAGAAGATGTAGAGATTTCCAATAAAAAAACCCCAAACCTTATCTATTCTTTAAACCTCTTGAAAGGTTGGGAAGCTGTATATTATTTTTGTTCTACAATGGGACCAATTTAGGCAAGGCAAAAATAATATTAACCTTCAGCCCAAGTTGGTGTGCAGTCAGAACAGCCTTTCCCAGCTCACTCCCTTTCTTTCCCCCCTTCCATATTGAGGACATTTAAAGAACAACAAAGACTCAAAGACTAGTCACAGGGTCTGGATTTCTGGCACAGCCTGAGCTACTGCAGAAGAGCAACATCTTGTATTCAGATGACTCGCTGACTCTGTCATAGCCCTGATAAAACATCATTAAACCCAGTTATTTCTAATGACATATTCCAGTGCAATGGAGATTCCTGTGTACACTAATTTGCTTTGAGGATTGCATCATCCTGATGGAAGTGCAGCCAGAGAGATTTAAAACAAAAGCACTCTGTCTCCAGGCTGAGCTGTGGTACTTGGCAGAAATACTACTCTCCACTGAGCCCAACGTGCTGTTTTAGCATAGTGCTGCCCTCTCTGTAATGTCACACTGCACGGATGGCATTCCTGGGCTCCTGATCCCTAAAGGATACTGGACAAGCTATTCAAGCTACCAGTGTCCTTGAGTGAGGTCATTGGTCCACATGGGGCCTTGTGCTCTTAGCATTACCAGGATTTCAGGGGAGATATTCAGGAAGCAAACTGTTGAAATGGAGCCTCTCATTTTCAAAGCAAAAGCCATGGAAAGGTGCTGACAAATTGGTTAAAGGGCTGACATATTTACCCCATTGCTATCTCATATATCTCTCTTATATCCTACCTAATATATTAGGTTGGATCATAAGTTGTGGTGAATTGAGAGGGTTGAATGTCCAGGATGCGGGAAGGATTTCCTTGCCCACCTCAAGAATTCACGTGGTGGAAACAATCCCATGGAACCCTTTTTCAACCCCAAAAGCTGACATATATCCCTTGCTGCCTGGCAGGACAGCTCTGGGTGTTGACCTTAGGATAGGCAGAGCTGGTGAAATTACAGAAGGTATCTTCTGGGTATCTGTGGAAGAGCAAAAAGAAAAAAGAGAAAAAGAGAGAGAAAGAGAGAAAGAGAGAAAGAGNTAGAAAGGAGGCAAGCAAGCAAGCAAGCTTGGCTTTTACCATTCACTTATTGATAAATCCACCATAAAAGTCAGTGAGATTTATGGTGAAAATTAGTAGGACCTGGATAAAGAAAGAAGAAACTTGAAGAATTTTACCCTTTTGTAGGACTGACACATTGAAAGTATTTGTTATGGTACACACATGATATTAGTGGTCATGTGATGGGGATGTGAAAGGGTAAAATGCCCTCAGGATTTTTTAGCAGAACCTTCTTCATTTGGAAGAAGGGGAAGTCCTAGAAACCTGTCCAAAAAACAGGTGACAAGGTGTCCTGTAATAGACAACCTCCCTCGAGTTCCCTGGTACATCCCTGCTTGCTATTCTAGCATGAGTAATAGTGTAAAAAAGTGATTTTTAATCAATCTCTGCTAAAATATAAGGCTGTTGCAATTATATTACATCTTCCCTCCCACCCCACAAGGTGATTAATTAAATTGCATACAAATTCTGCCTGGTACTTAAATGTTGTGCATGCATTATTTTCATAGTTCATTTATCCATTGATACGGAGATTAAAAAGCATGGCTCTGAGGAATATCTCCATCAAAAAATGGAATATTTTTATTGTGCTGCTCTGTTGACTACCTGCCATCAGAGCTTCATGTGCCCCCTCCCTCAGCTGGGGGCAGCTGCTGCCTCTGCAGCTCAGCGTTGCACAGGAGCTGCCTGGTGGATTTAGGCTCAGGTTCAAAGGACTTCCATGGGATAATTGATCAGTTAAAAGCAGGAGCCATCTCATCTGCTCTAGGTACACTTTCAGTGGCAAAGTTTAGTGGTGCTGAAGTTTGAAGTTGGCAGTTGTGGGTGTTTTTTATATTCACTGGAAAAATCACTCCGGGATCCTTTCACATTTTCTTGCTGGAGGAAAATAGCTTTTTCTAGAGGATGGTTCTTCTGACCTCTCTTAGATACTTATTTTAGGATGAGATCACTTCCCATCTCGCTGTTGGCTGCAAATGAGGCCAAGGGTGAGTATGTCTCAGTTGGACATCTGGATACTTCAATTAGGGTAGATGGGCTGCTCCCTGCAGTGTTCCTTCAGGTCAACTGGGCCATGGGACTCCCCTGCCCCCATATGAAGGGTGAGCAGCCTCTTGGCTGGTGCCAGCCTCCTCAGCAGATTTGTTTCCTGAGTTCAAGCTGGGGACAACTTCTTGTTCATAGAATCATAAAATCATAGAATGGTTTGGTTTGGAAAGGACCTTAAGGATAACTTTGTTCCAACCCCTTTGCCATGAGCAGGGTCACCTTCCACCAGATCAGGTTGCTCAAAGGCCCATCCAACCAGGTCTAGTTTGTCAATATACAAGCCATCCAAAACTGAAGATGAATTTGCAAGGTAGGTGGCAGGGTGGCAGGGTGAAGGGGAGACACTTCCTTTTCCATTTATTTGGAAATGGAGGACATTTGGTATAACCTTGTTGGAGGACAATAACATGGAGTTCATGGGGGTACCCCGACACAGTCATCCTTCAGAGCAGCTGCCACACCCTACAAGAGTCTGGGAGTACAGCCTGGGGGGCTTCAGTCTCTCTCCTGCTCTGTAGTGCTCACTTCAAGCAAAAGGGATCGTGCTCTTCACCTGCCAGAGTGAGAGGATCTGAGGGGAAGGCAGGAGCTCAGCATGGTGACAAGCCACGTGCCTTTGTTACTGAGGGAATAAAAACTCTTTCCACCAGCTATTCTTTTCTGTGCCTATTTGTAAGTGTTTCCACAATACAAGCAGTGTTCAGAGTTCCCTGCATCTGTATTTTGTTTTCTAAATCTCTGTTGTACTATTATCTAGAGCATATTAACCCCTAGGTGCTTAGGTTCTTAAATGGATAAGAGATGCCACATGGAGGAAGAGGAAAAAGAAAATAGCTAATCCTGCTTAAAAAAGGACCAGAAGGTGAAATAGCAGATTAATCACTCTTTAACACAATTTGCTGCCACCTTCACCACAAGGTCCCTTTGCTCTCATACCCCAAATTAAGAGACAAACTCAACTAAGTTGCTGCAATTCAAAAAACTCTCTCTCTCTCTCTCTCACACACACACACATACACAAATAAATCCAAACCATTCCCTGTGGTACAATTGTTGGAAGCACAAGCCATTTTAAAACTGATACCAGAAATGAAGTTTTATTTTCAATCATATTTACTGTAAATTAGAAATTACTCAGTAAAATGCAATCTGTTAGGCAAAATGCATCCTGTCACTTTCAATTAACCAGCTAAAAGGTTGTTAATGAATAAATATTGACTTCTAGAGGAAATGCTTCTTAACCAGCTGCAGATGCATGTGCATGATATTTGACAAGTGATCAATACAGAGCTGGTACACTCCTGCTAACCTGTAGGGAGCTGTTCCAAATGTCTTGGCACAGCTCTAGATGACGAGTTGCACGATGTCATGGGTGTAGGGGCAGGGCAAAGAGGTGCTGAGATGTTACAAAAGTGCCATATGGTGATGAACCCAGCTCTACACCTACTTCTAAAACTAAGCACCCTGGAGTGCAAACTTGGAGACAAAAATCAGCTATTCAAGCATCCCTGCAACTTTCACTTGAATTTTCAAAGCCTTGAACACTAATGAGAGTTGAGACAGCACAGCTCTCTTTTCGAGGAAATTTTCAGGCTCCCTTTTTATTAGTACCAAAAATGAGTGTGTAGGTGCTGTCCACATTGACTCTTTAGTCTTTTAACAGTTTGTCTGGCAACTGTGTCTAGAAAAAATATCCAAGGATGACACTCCAGGTCTATACCGGTTTCTATGTATGGTCACCCACACTCAGGTCTTTGCTAATCCACAAAGCTGAATCCTTGAGCCAAATGCTATTGTGGGACATTGAGTCTCACAGTCCAGCAGAACTAGTTGGCTTGTAGCATCTGGAGATGCCAGGCAGAGAGAAGGATCCTGTGGTGAAGGAGCATGGGTGGGATTTTAATCCTGGACTCAGGCTTCAGGGATGGCCATACAGTTGCCTTAGTTCTCATTTGTATGTAAAAGAGTGGGACTGTTTAGCTGAAGGCTGTGGGTTGGAGGGGCTCCTGGTAAGTCAGAATCATCTGGATCCCAAGCATGGAGTTAATTAAGTTTCCAGAAACTTCAGTCACTTTGTTAATAATGGCTGATGTGCCATGCTATAAGTAATCCACAGCATGGAATACAAAACATGGTGTGGTTTCACATGAATTTTCTGCAAGCACTAAAGCTGGTCCCACCTCACAACACAGTTGGGCACATCATCTGGGGAGAGGTGGGGACATGGAAAGATTTCCATACCATGGGAGGTTATTTGAGCTTTTTGTAATGACTGTCAATGAACACTGTTATCGTCTGTTTTTCTTCCATGTCCCACATGCATGACAATAAAGGTTTCTTGTTTCACTACTTCAGCACTTCCAGTTGTTCCTGCAGTAAAAAGTACTTTTCAGCCTATCATTTCCAAAAATAGAGAGTGTAAAACATGACAGCTGCCGCTGGGCATTGTCTGGGAGTTTAAAGAGTTAAGTGTTTTCCCCATGTTGGTTTTTCGAGTGTTTTTCTTGCTTGAGTGGAAACAATTGTCTCCGGCTCCCGGGGCTGAAGTTGATCAAGATTATGAAGTTCATAGACGCTTTTCTGCTTTGGCATCTAAATGGAAATGAATCCATCAGCTGGGACTGCTCAGGAGACCATTGCAGGATTACTGTTTGAACGATGCCAATTGCTGCAGAGGTTAAAAATGGCCTTGTGGAGATATGTTAACCCTGTGTCAAATGGGCAGGATTATCTTTATCCTAAATATCCTGCTCATCCTGCTAATGTGGTGGTTTTAATTGCTTTTGTTATGTGAGGACTCAAAACTTATTTCATTTGCCCCTGTGGTACTTGTGTCCCTTCAGGAACAGAGGGCTTTACCATCTTGCCATTGCAGATATATTTGCTCCTTTCTTTCTGCCTGTCCCATTTACCTGGTTTAGTTTATCCTTTGAGCAGAACAGCATGGTCTGATATGTGCAGGCTGATTCAATAATTGGAGCACCTTTGGGGTCTGACTGGCATTCAAGGGCATTTTGGTGTGGTGCTGTGCCCAATCTAACAAATCTCATTTCTCAGCAGGACTATTTAACACACTCTTGATGGTCCAGCTTTGGCTTCTGGCTCTGAGGTGGCTCAGTCAGTGCTCACCAGAGGATTTTTTACATATGTACCCAAAATCAAGATCAAGGGACTCTGCCTTCCAGGTCAGCATATCACTAGATTTTTCTCCAGCTCTAATGCACAGCAAGAGCTTGCATGCAGTGATGCTCTCTCTCCATCTGCCTTAATTCCTGTGCCTCAGGTGCACCTAAATTCCTCCAATGTTCTCATTTGGGTGATGCAGCACAAATTATGAGAATGGACATTGGGTGTATCAACAACAGTAAAAGCTAACAGCATTGCACAGGGACCGATAAAGGTGAGATAAGAACTGCTGGGCTTTTCTCTTCTTCATTGGCAGTTAAATGTGATTTCTATTATCTCACTGTTTGCTTTAATGTTATATGGAACCTGTCAAGGCCCCATAGTTTTGCCACTTACTGTTCCACTAGAATGAAAAGACTCTGTAAATTACAGAACCTTTTGCGACTGAAAGGTGTGTAAAACTATTCCATCTAATTCATGGTCCCCTTTATCATAAGTGATAGTGGAAATGCAGAAGATTAGCAAGGTCAGATGAGTTTGGGATATCAGGCCAAATCTGTAAATCTTCTGAGCTTGCTGTATTCCCACCATTATCCCTAGACCTGCCAAAACCTGTATGTGCTTCTGGCATGCTCCACCTCCAGTTCAGCTTTCCCTCTAAAGTCACCCATTTTGGCAGCCTGCTGGCCAAAAATACCAAAACTTCAATAAACCAATGTATGCTATAGAGGATGTGATTTATGGGATTGTAAATCTTGTGAATCTCTGCACTCAGACTATTTCCTCATGTTCCTGTGTAGACAACAATGGGAGTCAGGTATGTTGAAGAAAGAAAGTCATTACCTGTGCCTCAGCTAATGAATTCAGGCATAGTCTCATGCTAACCTCCCTACACTGTTCTTCTTCCAGGGACTGTTCTTGAACACGTGCATAAATCTTCCTTGCATCATCTATAGGACCTAAGATACACCTCAAGGCACTTCAGAACCTTTGTGTGCCTTTGTTCTACTTGTGGGGAGAAGCTTTGTTACTATCCTTTGCACGTTAACATCACCCACGAAGCAAGAGGAACTATTATTCTCCTGTCTCTACTGTTCTCAGCAGAGTCCAGCCTCTGCCTGGTGAGACTTTACCTAGCAGCACTGGCTTAGAGATTGGCTTTGACAACACAGATGAGTCCTTGCTGTGGGGCTTAAGTTCCCTCCCTGGAGCTGTGCCAGTGGTGGCTGTAAAACAGCCAGAACAGGACACGAGTGTATAAGGTATGTGTTATAGAGGAAGGAGACTCAGTTTCTTTGGTAAGGGTCCAAGTCTTCAAAATGATCAGATTTCTTCAGCTGGCCATTTGTAGAGTGATTTAAATATCAAGGGTATAATGAAAATCTCCCAGGACACATTGCTCATCCTGTGCCAAAATCCTCATCATCCTGGTGTTGTTATCAACTAAAGGTCATAACATTACTACTTAATATTTATGTTGCAGAATAAATCAGGGACAACTGGATCATGTTGGGCTATGCACTGCACAAATAAGTGGAACCAGCCCCAGGGGAATTCATAAAATGTGTAGGTTGCATAAAATGGCAAAGGTTGCTGGCTTGGGAGGGAAAACCTGCATAGCAAACCACGATATTTTCCAATCCCTGGGCTCTTTCCTCAGCTCCCTACACAGGCAGAACAACCTAAAGAAATTTTGAGTCATTTTTAAGGGAATAAGAGTTACTTTATGGGAGTTGGTGAGGGCAATGAGAAGGACCCAGTATGTCATCTCTGGTTCCAGACCAAAACAGTAGGATCCTTTCAGATAAGATGAGTCAAAGAGTTGAAGGAAATAAAAAAGGGGGGAGGGATAAAGTACCCTGTGATTACTCCAAAATGGTGGATGCCTTTTTCTAACCTACTCCTGCCTTGAGATCATTCTCCTACTGTTGCAAACTCACCCAAGCCAAGAACTGATCCCTTGGGTCTTTAGATGAAGATCACAAAGTTTGTAGGATGATGTCTTACAAACTCTAGTGATGCCCAAATCTACAAGCAGATTGGCTAGCCAGGATCTGTGACTCCTCTGAGCTAGGAAGGAGACAGTGACTTGCACCCTGGACCCAGCTTCAGGAGCTGAAGAGGAAAAGTGGAAGATAACTGTTGAGTTGGATCCTACTGGAACCAGGTTGAGGTCTGTGCAGTCCTGCTTAGTCCTTCTTAGTCCTGCTTAATTAACATCTTTTTGTGTGAGGAAGAAACATGAAGAGACTCTGATTTCAGACTGGAAGAAAAGGTAATTTCTGAGCTGGCAAACTTATGGAAGGAGAGAGAGGCTGAGATTCACATTCATGGTCCCCTGTGTACCTGGTGGAGAACACAGCGCAGGAATGAGGATTAGAGAGAATCCACTCCTTGTGCTCACAGCAGGAAAGGACAGAAACTTTGTCATCCTCTCAGGAGGTTTCTTTTTTCTGACATGCTCTTAAGTATGACAATGATTAAATTCCTTGCCTGGAAGCTTGCCTTTCTGGGACAAATGAAACAAGGAAGGAAAACACGTAAACAAATATTAAACAGACAGAGCAGCCTCCCAGATTTCATCAGGCTTCAGGCTGTTGCTTGGCTTGCCTTCTGAAGGAGGTGTTTGTGCCTGTGTTCCTGGGCTTACTCCCATTTTCCCTCCCTCCATCCTTATCTCTGTACTCGTTGCTGCTTCTCCATGTGCCTGAACAGTGAATTGAAAATTTTGGAGTGGGACTTTTGCTGTTAAGAGTTCCCCTCCAAATGGATTTGGAGATGATGTTTGATTATTCAGAGCTGCTCTGGAGCCCATGCAGAGGCTGGGCAGTGAGTGTGCTGCAAAGGAGACGAGAAAGAGAGCTGCTACGAGGTGTTTTGGCACCCAAATCCAGCCCACAGTGCAGGCAATGCTGTGCCTGTTAGGTGTTACAGATCTGCATCCTCCTGCATCGAGCTGCACGGCCAGAGAACCTTCTGTTACATTATGTCAGGAGCTTCCATAACACATGAGGTAATTGGCTTTGATATGACATAATCCACCCATAACACAACATGTGATAGATGAAAGGACTTTCCCTGAGGCAAGAAGAAACCACCTGGTACTGTACAACACCTGAAAAGAATGGGAGGTTTTTAATCATCTCCTCCTGCCTTGCTGGGGTGGCAAGTTGTTCAGTCTATGCACATCCTTAATTGAAAACTCAGGATGATTAATTGTTTTTAAAAATACCACAGCATGTCTTATTGCATGTGAAACAAATTAAAGTTTCCATAAATTTGTATCAGCCATCCACATAAAAAGAAAAAAAAGACAAACCAAGCCCAGGTGAACATCTATACATCTCTACAATGTATAAGATTAGATCAGTTTTCTTCAAGCTCTTCTGATCTGAAGTACCTTCTGCTCATTCTTGGGATGGGCCCATGTTTAAACTGAGTTTTGCTGCTCAGGGAAACACTGATGGGCTGATACCCATTCAGATCTGATCTTGAGCAGAGCTTCTTGTGGGGCTTCCTGCTGGTCAGAGTTAGCTGCAGAGAAGGTGAAACTTGGAAATGGTGCAACTGAACTGAACTGAACATTTGATCATCTTTTCCTTGGGGACATCCCAACCTGGGATTTCCCCTGAGTGGAAAGGGAAAGCCATGAGCAGATGATTGTTCATGTTTTAGGAAACTGTTTTGGAACCTTCATTTCTGAATGAAGACATCCTGTGAAAAGAGCTTGATGGAATGGAGGGAGACTTGCTTTAGATAAATTAAAAGGGATCTGATCCTAAAGGGACCTGTTCCCCATCTGATTTGATTCAGGTTACTGTCATTCAGCTGTTTTACAGGCTTCCCTTTCAACATTACTTCCTGGAATGCTGTCACCTCTTCATTCACTGCAAACGTTTCAGAAAGGTTTAAAAAAAGTAGTAGTATGAAATCCTGACAATTACAAGGATGGGAAGAAGAGGATGTCATTTTCAATGTACATATCCTAATTCCTCTTGGCTTTGATGTATAGCTCGTGTATTAAGGAGTTTAGCATAGACTGTCTTGTGCATGTGGCACTCACACTTTCATGACCACATTCCTTCATTTTTGAGGTGCAGCGTGTGAAGTTTCATGTTATATCACTTGTCTGTCAAAAAGATAAAATACTCCTTTGTTTCAGATTTCAAAGCCAACTCTACCCTCGCTAGTTTTGTCCTAGGCAAAAATCAAACAAAAATTGCAGATGATAAGACAATATTGTTTATCACTGTCCAAGAATCTGGTTCACTTAGGGGGAGGAGGACTCTTTTGCCATCACTGGTACCAGCACCCTTGCAGTCCCACAGACTTCCCTCTCCCCTTTGCTGGCCCTGCAGTGTCCAGGCTGGGCTCTCCTGAACTTCTTGAGTTCTTTTGTAAGCAAAATCAGCTTGACTAAAAAAATGAGGCAATGACTTATTATGATGATCTGGAAAAAAGAGGTAATTTTATATTCCTATCCAAGGCTCTGCTGCCATTTTCTCTTGCTGGTGTTTCCAACTGCTCCTGCCAAGTGTTGCCATCCCACAGGATGCCCTAGTGAGCAAAGGAAAACTGTGTTTCAATGCTGGCCTTGAATGTCCTTCAAGGGGTTGATAGAGATGCTGAATGTTGTTCTAAGCTGTTTCTTTTGTGGTGCCTTTAGAATAAATCTCTGCCCCCTTTCTTAAAAGCCAGCTCAGCCGCATGAACGAGACTTTATTTTATGAGGCTCATTATTTTTATATTGATGTTCATTTTCTGAAAATAGTGTGAAAGCTAAATGCATACAGCCCCCTAGATGTTTTAACAAAATCATATTTCAGTTGCAGTATTGATTGTCTATCTATAAAGCAATATATGGCCAGGAGTTAATGTTAACAGTGCACTATGTTAACTGAAGTAATGTAGTGAAAAACAAAAATGAGAGTTGGGCTGCCTTTACTTTTTGCTGCAGTGTGACACCTCCAGCTGAGTTTTATTGCTTCTCCTGAGTGTTAGGTAATCACAGAGATGACCTATAGCTGTTTCCCTTAATGGATGATAAGCAAAATCAGCCAGAGTTCATGGTTGCTAGTATGAGGGTGCACATAAACAATACCCCTTTCATTGTGTTTACACTCATTTTTTTCCTGTCCTTTGAGCAAGAAACAGTCAGGTGCAGGTGCAATGTTAAAGTGGTGCCTACCCTTGGTGACTGCTCTGCACTCCTGTGGTCTTGAAACTGCTCTTGCTTTGCTGCAAATGGGTGGGATTTTTATAGGAACTGGATTTGTTCAACCATTTTCTCTGAGGAAATGAGGCTTTCAGGTGAAATCCAGACAACTCTTTAGACTGCAAAACCTTTCTTCTCTCATTACTGCAGATACGCAAAATGAGTTGAAGGACCCTGATCTGTACTATCACTATCCATAGTATCGACTCCTGTTTTTGGAAGTCAGCTCCATCCTGGCAGATCCATGACCAACAAATTTTCGAGTTGTGTTAGTTTTTTTTGTTTTCCTGGAAATGGATGAGAATTTTGTTTCTGTATGTTTATAGAATATATGGGAACATTGATAAGTAGAGGAATGTAGTGATCTGATCAAAGTCACATTGTCCCACCAAAATGGGAGAAAATCTAAAAACTCTTGGTGTAAAAAGACTCTGAGAGACCCCAACCAGTGATCTAATCAGTTCCTCAACCTATATGTTTCTTCAATTCAAACAAAACCTTTTGTATATTATTTTTTAAACACTCCAGGGATAATAATTTCAAACACTACCCGGTGCTAATTTTCTATGTTCTGTTCTCTGGTCTTCCCTGTTCTTGTTCTACACAAATCATGGCATCTGTCTTTTTTGTAATGATTTGGATTTTGTTTTCTTTTCTTTTTATATTTTTTTTTACTTTAAAATTCGTATCTCCACTCTCTCTCTTGCGTTAATCCAACTTCTCCTGACATACAGCACCCAAAACATGAAAAAGTTCTCCAGTGAAGCCTTTAGCAGCAGCAAACAGAGCAGAAGGCTTTCTTCACACATCTCAAACATGATGGTGCTCTTTGCATGCCTCAGCATGGTGTTTGCTGTTTTCAGCACAACCCTGTTGATCCACATCTAGCTGCTGATCCACCCCAACCCTTCAGTCCTTCTCTGCAGATCTCCCCCCTCAGTCTGTTGTTGCTGGCTTGTAGTCGTGCAGTTGTTGTTCCTCTCTGATCCTGATATTTGTTGAGGACAAAAGCTCACTTGCATCCTGGTTTTTCAGGCCTCTTCTGTCATTTGCCAGGATGATTTTGAGCCGTGTGTTCTGGTGCGCTGGTAGCCCCTCCCTCCCTGGTGTTGTGTGTGAATATGTAAACATAAAGATTATGTTGTTAAGGAAAATACTGAGTAGTGTGACATCCCAGTCAGAACCTTGAAGATTTTTTCTTGATATGCACTTCCTTCTTGCAAGTGAGCTGCTGATTACTATTATACTAATTTATCATTTTTCCCATATAATTTTGCATTATAGCAATAGCAGTTTCACCTAGAGCATATTTCTGTACCTTGATACAAAATGTTAAAAAATGGTGAAGTTGAGGTATGATCTCTACTGCTCTTCTTCCATTCAATCTGCCAAAGTGAATCGGATTATTTTATAAATTATTTGATCTAAAAAGGAAAATAATCCAATGCTCAGTGTTCCTGGGTGTCCCATAGATATTTAGAAATGTCTTAAATTCTTGTGCTTGTATTTTTTTTCGGAAATGGAAATTGTTTTTCCCCCCTCTCCCTCTCTCTTTCTCTCTCGCTTCTTCCTACATTTGCTGTTTTTCTGTTCCCTGTAATCACTGCCATTCTTTGGGAGCTCTGGATAGTCACTGCCAAAGGCTTGGAGATCTTCTACCCCACTTCTGAAATGCTGTGGTTTCTTTGTCTGTTCTCAGTCCTTCAGCACTGAGCTGCTGGATGTTCTTCTCCTGCTGTGTAAATCCTCGGGAGATGCACAGGGCAGATATTCACAGTCTGTATCCTAAATAGAGAATTCATTCTCAGCAGCCAGGAGACTGATCCATCACATCTCTAAAGAGTTGTCTCACAGTCATGACAAGGGGCAGGGAAAAGAAATTGGCTTTCTGAATTCCAGCTGCTCAAAGGCTTCCACTCTTTCCGTTCGATGAGGAGCTATCCCAAGCCAAGGAGAAGGCATTTGACTGTCATCCAGGGGCCTCTTCTGGGAGGAGGAGCCCCAGCTTTCATTCCTTTCTGCTCCAGGGACTGTTTTTGTCATTTAATGTGTTATTTTATGCTTTTTTTGATATGTAAAGTGGGTAATTAAACCACATTAAATCTCTTCATAGACCCTCATTCAAGTTTAACATAGCATAATTTGGCTGAGCTTAATTTACTTTGTAAACTGAATTAGTGGCACTCTAATTCTGAATGAGAGTATGCATAAAGGAGCCTAATGTGGATTAAATAATCCAAATTAACTTAAAGTGTGAACAGAAAATGAATTAATTTCCCTGAATGTCCCAGTGTAGATTCAATGCTTCAATCATCCTCTGCTGTGACAGCTCATCCCACACAGGTGAGGATTCATCTCCAGTGGTTCTCTCCTTCTTTGCTACATGGGTCTCTTTCTCCATGACCAGATCCTCTTGGAGCACTGATGGTGAGCTGGATTGGTAGACAGGGAGCAGAATGGGGGGGTTGTCAACAGAAAAGGATGTGAGTGCTCAGAGCATGTAGGTAAACCTCAGACAATGGAAGACAGGAGCAAAGAACAGCCTCTCCTGGCCATAAAAAGGAAAATAAAAAAGCTCTTCCTCTGCTCTGAATTTTGTTCCCCTTTGCTTTAACCACCTCTCCTCATTTACACTGAAAACAAGGGGCTGGGCTCATGGCTCCTGAATGTGAAGTATTCCTATAGGACACCATCCATTACTGTGCTGGGTAAGCACTGATAATCCCATTGAGCATTCTTTCACTTGTACCTTGATGCTAATGCCTTGTACACCAGCTTTCTCATGCCTCCCCCTTCATTGGGAGCTCTGGGGAGAAAACTGAAATCAGCCACAGATTACTCAGACTTGCTGGGTGTGCTCTGCAGAGCAGAGAGTACATTCTCAGCACATTGCCTGTGCACAACTCCCGTCCACATTAATGGGAGTTGTGTGCTTACATCCACAAGAGGCTATTCCTCAATGCCTGACATCTCGTTATATCATTTATGATACTGAAATGACCTGCAAATTGTAGGGGATGTAGTGATTGCAGCAAATGCCAGGACACTGGAATGGTGCCATGGTTACATGGACCGGAGATCCCCTCTCCCTCACACAACTTTGCCTGGTCCGGGACATCTCTGTTCTGTCACTGCTAATAGGGCAACTTTAGGATAGTTTTGCAATGTTTTCCCCATGGAATTGAAATAAGACAAACCTTAACCTCTCAAACTCTTTGACACCCCTGCAGAATAGATTTATGCCAACCTTACATGAAAGGAAATTGGTCCTATGGCAACAATCAGCAATCATATATGCCAGGGAAGAAGAGTAATTGCTGCAAAGGGGATTAATTAGGAGTAATGTGATAAAACCAACGGGAGGGGGGTTTAGTTTGGATATTAGGTCATGCTTTATGCTGTTGCATTTCTCAGCCCATGGAATAATCTCTAATCTTGCCACTTTGGGAATTCAAGAGTGCACAAAGCTGGAAGCCTCTGAAGGGACTTTACTTGCCTCAGCAGTAGTAGGGTAGGATCTGAAAAGAATGGGAGCCTTCTCACAATGAATCATCTCTGTGTGCCCTCCTCCTTGCTGAAGGAGATGTGGGTTGTGGATAATGGAACTGCCCCACCAAGAAGGTATTAACATGTCCATGCTATGAGCAAGAAAAATACAAATCAGGGACCAATGTCTTCCTTTCTTCCAGGAGTGCTGAGGTCTTGTAGCTTCATTGACTCTGGACATGCAGTTGGACAGAAGCAAAACAATCCTTGTGACCACAGTGGGAAAAAATGAGGTGCAACTGGGCAGAAGATTGCTGTCTGCAGGCCCTGAGACACAGTGTAAGAGAAGGACTTGGTGGATCTGCTCTCACATTGCTCCTGCAACCATAATTGCATGGCTCTGCAGTTGGAATTTATTTGTGCCCCAGGGTGGTTTTTCATATGGTTTTTCTTTTGTCTTGAGTCTGGACCATCCTGCTGTTACCTGGGAGAAACACATCCAGGATGGAGACTTGCACTCTCCTATAGAGAGTGACCCCCACAAAGCAGGTGGCAGAACAAGCCTTGGCCCAGCCTCAGTCAGGCTGATAGTGTGAATGTACCCAATATCTCTCCTATTAGGCATATGTAGGTGTTCAATTATAATTGTGCAATGGTTCAGTTTTTTAAGACAGAACTTACTTTGTATCCTTTCAACATCATCACTATAACTCTAGACAGAGGCCTGAACAATCTGCTGTTCTAACAGTGTTGGTGAAAAGAGGGTGGTTTCCTATAATTCTTAAGATCTGTTCCCAAAACATTTTTGAATCTAATTTTTTTTGGTATGTTCTCCTGAGTTCATTTTTGTCCCTGAAAAACTCATTTGGGTCACTAGGCTCGTGGGTGTGTCTCTTTAAGCCTGAATATGCCCATGAATTTTATGTTTGTATTGTCATGGTACGTTGCACCAGGTATGTTGGCATACACCATCCAAATTGCCTTTGGCTGGAATTTGTTAGTTCTCTAGTGATAGAAGATGGTAAGAATGTTCATCCTCTCTATTCAAAACAATGAAGACTGCAGGAGCAATTATTAAACCTGGTCTGCTACTCAGAAATCCTCTCTTTACTTGCAGAAAGCTGCTGGAGCAGGAAAGCATCATCCTACACTATTTGTGCCCTGTAGATCTTTCCCTCTGCTCCCAGCCTTCCCTCCCATCCACAGTGACACGTCTGCAAGGAGTGACAGCTGCTCAGCATTACATCTTCAGCCAGGTGAAGGTTTGCCCAAACCATGATGATGCTGTGCCTTCAAACTGACAGAGCATTTATTTATAGTAAATGGCATTTTTGACCTTCCCCATCTCCTTTACTGCTCTTTTAAGTCTGCTTTAATCTCATTACATAAGAAAGTAAGAGCCTTAGAGGGAGAATCTGTACCCAAGCAGGCCAGCTCAGACAGAGCTCTGAGCACTGCAGGGTAGAAACCCCAAGTATCTGGTTATTGGCTACATGGGAATCAATGGGAGTGAAGATGTGACCTGGCAGCCAAGTGACAAAAAGACTTAGAATGAAGCTGATTCTTCCCTTTGCTTCTCTTTTGGTTTAATCAGACTTTTTCCAATTCATCTGGGTGAAGAAAACTAATAGAACAATCAGACTCCAACTCCTGGGCTTTTTCCTGAACGAGCTTTGAGAAGCAGATTCATCCTTGTCCTGGTGGGATGCCAGAGAGGAGGTGACCTCCTGGTTTCTGTTGGGGAACTGCTGGAGACTGGTTTGGCTCTTGGCAAAATTTGCAGCTGGTCTAACATCTTCTTCTGTTACAGGAGGAATAGCAGCTCTGTTTGGCCAGGCTCCTTTCCAATCCCAACCTGCCCCTGAGACAGGAGACCACCCATCCTCATGCAACCTGTAGAGGTGGCAGGGAAGCACTGGGAATGCAGGAGAGAAAAGTTTGTGCTGTGCACAAACTCTGTGCAGACCTGAGTACTCTGGAAAGAGTTTGGGGTTATGTGCTTGCAGTCATTGGGGCTGCAGGAGTTTCTCTGTGGGTGTAAGCAGAAGTCTCAGTCTGAGCTTTTCTTCCAGAGGTAAAAAAGGGATCCAGAGTATCAGAGTGTTGGGAAAATTTGATACGGGTGCAATAAATATTCCTCTCCTGCATGATTCCCCAGTTAAAGTTTTTTTCCTCTATTCCTGCAGGCTTTCCTGGGGTACTGCCACCTCTGGTCTTAAATTTGGCCTCTCAGCAACACTCAGTAAAAGCAGAAGCATTTAATCTCCCCTCCTGCATCCAGGCTGATGCTTCACTTTTTATTGTCTACATATATCTGTAATTATTAACTTAGAGCAACATTTCATTGGCCAATAAATGTTAGTTATGGTATATTTGGTAGCTTTATGAAATGTAATTAGTGCTGGAATAGTGTGAGATACTCAGGAGCTTCTTTGCTGGTAGATGAGCCTTTTATCAGCTGTGGGCATTTAATTCACTTTAACAGAAAAGCTGTAAACAAATAACAATATTGCATCCTTGGACTGGCCTGGTTTCATCTTGTTTGCCTGCCTGGCTGCTGTGTTCCTATGGTTTCCTTATATGATTTTTAGCTCCCTCAGGCTTGTAGTAAATTGATCATTGTTAGTTCTGAGATTCAAATTTCCCTTTACACCATCCACAGTCCATTCATTACTGCTTATCATATTTCCCTGGAACCTAGGAACCCTCTGCCAGTTTTAGAGGACTTTGCTCAAGATTTTAAGAAATGTAGAACAGAAAATATTGGAAAAATACTATTACCAAAGCTTTGAAAGGATGCAGTTTGGCAATCAAAGTAAACGTATACCAGTTGGATTAAGCCAAATTGTGGTTTTTTTCAGGTTTTCTGGCCAGAGTAAATAACCCCAAATTGTAGAATCATAAAATTGTTTAGATTGGAAAAAAACTCTAAGATCATTGAGTCCAACTATTGACCCAATATTTACCACAAAACCATGACCCAAGTGCCACATCTATGTTTTTTGAACACTTCCAGGAATGAGGATTCCACTGCTTCCCTGGGCAGCCTGTTCCAATGCTTGACAACTCTTTTGGTGAAGTAAGTTTTCCTAATACCCAATCTAAACCTCCCCTGGTGCAACTTGAGGCCATTTCCTCTTGTCCTACTGCTTGTTCTCTTTTCTTTAGGGAAAAGACAACAACCTCCACCTGGATGCAACCTTCTTTCAGGGGTTATAGAGGATGAGAAGGTCCCCCCTGAGTCTCCTTTTCCCCAGATTAAACATCCCCAGCGTTAGCTGCTCATCACAAGCCTCCAGACCCTTCACCAGCTTCCTTGGTCTTCTCTGGACATACTGCAGCACCTCAAAGCTTTCTTCTTTCTTCTTCTTTTTTTCTTCTTGATAAAGCTTTGCTGATCACACACAGTGATCTCCTCAGCAAGAGGAGTGTAGCAGGGGAAGAGTATTTCTACTGCCCCTCACTCTCAGGGACTTGGAGCACTGTTAGCTAAAATCCACAGGTATGTTCTAATCTAGTGGAAAAGAGGAAATAAAATGCCTTTAATCTGACTTTATTTACCTGGGACTGGTACAGGGTTATCAGCAGGTTGTGGGGCTGGCCTCGGTGCAGGCTGGCAGAGCTGGCAGGAGGGGGAATTCACTTGTCATCCATCGGATTATACCTGATTTATGGCTTCACTCATTGACTTCAGAAATCTCACGGTGGCAAGTTGCATTGTCTTAACTTTGCATTTGCAGATTATCCACTCTGCAGAGTTATAAATCCTTCTGAGCACAGCATGCTTCCAAGGTCTAATTATATTGTCAGCGATAGGGTCTGGAGCGAGAGTGGATGCGTGACAATGCTCTGCCGGCCCCAAGTTCAGGAGGCATTCATAGAGGCATTTTATCAGTCAATTTCATGAGACATTAATTAATGAGATACTTCAATTAGATCATTTCTGTCACTAGGAAGGAATTATTCTTCATGGTCAAGATTACATCATCTTAATTAGTCCCTCTCCAAGTAATTTGCTTCTTTTCAAGCCCCGAAGAAGGGTACATTCATTATAGATAATTAATATTCAAGTTAATTGACTGTACCCTACAATTCACGGAGCCCCTTTGAAACAGATTTTCTAGTTAGGCATCGGGAAGGGCTGTTAAAGTTGCACTGTGCAGTCCTCTGTAAGGCTTCTCAATCATCTGGGGGACCAAATTATAATTATCAGCCCTGGGCCTGCCTTTGCCACTCCAGTTAATGCACACAATAGAATGCCCATTCTGAGCAGCTACTACAGAGATACAAAAGTTGAGACCAGAAGGTTAAGCTAAAATCTCTTATATTTATGTATATACTATGCAGGGAATCTATTTTTTTTTCTGTTAGCACATATTCTTCATAGCAAAAATGCTTTGATTTGTCTATTTTAGTTTTAAAAGGGAATTTTTATAACAAGCCAATCAGGAATAACAGATACTTGAAGCTCAGATGCTCTGTTTGTTTATTCTCTCCAAAGAAAGGTCATGCAATATTAATGTTGTGTCTTTTAATGTTGCAAATAATCCACAGGAACCACCATATCCCACTCAGAGTAGTGAATTTGAGGCAGCTGGCTGATGTCATCCAAAACCTCTCTGGACAATTTTTGAGTGGTCTTGGGAATCTGGAGAGGTCCCAGCTGAGTGGAAGCTGGCGAATGTTGTCCTGATTTTCAAGAAGAGCAAGATGGAGAACCCTGGCAACTACAGGCTCGTCAGTCTCACTTCTGTGCCTGGTAAAGTTACAGAGAAGATTGTCCTAGGGGGTATTGAAAAACATCTGGAGGACAACACAGTTTTTGTTCACAGCCAGCACAGCTTCGTGAGAGGAAAGTCCTGCTTATCACACCTGATTGCCTTTTATATCAAAGTGACAAACCTGGTTATCAAGGGAAGACGGTGTAATTTTTGTGGATTTCAGTAAAGTGTTCAGTAAAGTGCTTTCTGTAACAGTATCCTCCTGGACACGATGTCCAGCAGACAGCTGGATAAACCTGTCATGGCATGGGTGACAGGTTGGGCACAAAGTGACTGGGGTGACACCAGGCTGGAGACCTCTCACTAGTGGGGCTCCACAGGGTCCATCCTCAGCCCTGTGCTCTTCAACACCCTCATAAATAACTTGGATGCAGGACAGGAGGAGATACTAAGCAAGTATCTAAAAAGGGAGAGTGCTGGATTCTGCACCTGGGATGGGGCAGCTGTGGGTGTATGGACAGACTGGGGAATGAGATGTTGGAGAGCAGTGCCAGGGAAAGGGACCTGGGATCCTGGCAGACAGAAAGTTGAATATGATCAGCAGTGCCCTGGCAGCCAGGAGGGCCAAAAGAGTCATGGGAGGCATCAGGCACAGCATTGCCAGCTGGGCAGGGAGGGATTGTCCAGCTCTGCTCTGGGCTGGGNTTCTGTATCATGTACAACCACTGTACATAATGTACATAATTTTTCTTTTCTAGTATTTCTACTGTAGTTTTTACATTTGACTTATGTCAAAACTTGACTTTGCTCTGTGTCAGACTAAAATGGGGGTTTTATATTTGAAAATGCTGCCTGCCTAAAATCTCAGAATCTGGAAACCTCAAATACAAGTCAGTGTTTCCATAAGCACCTATTAAAAACAAAAAGAAATGGATAACACAGGCTAGAAAAGTTACAAGCATCTTCAAACATGGAACAACTCCCACTGAAGCCAGGGAATTGTGCTGTCTGTGCTTGGATCAGGGCTAAATCTGCCTGATTGCAAGTGCAATATTTCTGCCCTTTATTTTTATGCAGATTACTGATCCTGTCTGATCCAAGCAGAGCTTCCAAGAAAAAGAGATTCGGTCCATACGTGTGCAAGTCTTTGTTTTTAAAAACAAAACTTCTCCTTTGACTTGAACTTTAAATAACAGAGCCAGGCAAATAATGTGGGTAACGTCACTGAATGTGCTCTCAGATTTCAGTGGTTTATAGTTCTTCCTGTCTTCACACCACTTATTAGTTTCCTCTGAATAGTCTTCCAAACAAATTAAACAGCAGGAATGTTAGGGGAAGCAGTGAGATATAAACAAACACTGAATATTCAGAGCCACTATTTTTATTCCCAGCAGAAACACAGTTTTAAGATCAGATTTTCTCCAACTGTGGAGAAGAAATGTTAGTATGATTACAAGAGTGTTTGTGTGCTATGGTTTTACAGGAGTGCTGCTAGAAGCATGCCAAGAGCAGGATGCTGTTGAGTGAGTACACACAGAGTGAGACTTGGGAAAAATCTGTATGTGAGAGGGATTTTGGCCATTATGGTGAATCCACTACCTTCGTGACATGGACTGCACAGAGAAAGGAGTTTGCTGTCACACTATTCCCACAAGGATCTGTTTGCAGCAACACATTGGATATTTAAATTTAGTAATATTTATGAGGAGCTGTTCAGCTTGCACTGCTCTTTCTGCAGAACTCCCAACCTCCTCCAGCCACATTGTGAACCTCTCTGCAGGAGGGGAGCACCAGATCTGAGAGCAGCTGTCCTTGCTGAATGTTACCTGTCCTGAATATGAGACAAAAAGAAATGTAGGATTCTGAGTATGGAATAATTTTGGAGATGACTGCATTCTCCATCTGGCCACATGGGAAGAAAAGGTCTAGAAGAATAGAAAAATACATAAGCTTCAGCTAGAAAATGCTTTGTTGAGAGTTATTCACCTAGGGCTGTTAAAAATCTAACTTGAATTAACATCCTGTCACTTGCTTGGTGCCTCTGCTTAATTCTGTTATCTCTGACTGATTGTCCAATTCTTGGACCTGGCCCAATTTTTTTTATTGCTAGTTAGGCCAACGAAAAGCAATCATCCAAAACTTCTTCTTGTCTGTTCCCCCATCCTCTCTATTCACATTCATTTTCTCTAGAGAACTCCTAGCCCTGCCTAGGAGTGCAGCATTGCTGCATTTGACTTGATAATTTTTTCTACTTTTTCTGCCCCAGGAAACTGCTGAACCCTTTTGCTGTCGGTTCTAGAACCTACTAGGTTTGACATTTTGTGGCTCAAATCAAATCAGTGTTCTTTTGTCACCTGCTTGTGGGAATACAGGCTCTGCCTCCACTGGCACAGAGAGCAATGAGTGCACAGAGACAGAGCCATGGGCTGAGCCTCCCGAGCTGTCATTTTAAAATTTATTCCTGATTTTGGGGTAAAACAGTGCTAAAAAAGCTTTCCTGCTTGTGTTACCAGCTCACCTTCCAGGCTGCCTGTGGCCATGGCTGTGGACCCCTTTGCTCTCCCAGCTCTGGAGCTGGCAGCACTCTGCAGAATGACAATCACAGGGTTTGTTTAGCAGGATCACGGCAGTATATTTGCACCTCTGGAACAGCCAATTTGAAGATCTCAAATTGCTCTGCAAACAAAAGCGCAAAATCTACCAAAGGTCAGTAGCATTAACCCTATCTTGACACTGACTAATTTAATGTCCAGAGAGACAGAATGTCCACGCTGTGGAGATGCTGAACAAGTGCACTTTGAAATGAAGTGTGGAGGAGCTGTGGGTGTTTGATGTCTGTGTAAAGCACAAATCCCACCAGGGATTTGTTTAAAGGTAAATAGAAGAGCAAATGGGGAAGTCTTGGCTCTCAGTCCTCTCCTCTGATCACTGAATCACTCCAAAGGGTAACTTATTGAATCATCTATGTCTGCACAATACCAGCCTGAAGCTTGTAAGGAGTAAAAGATGTATTTCAAGGGCTTTTTATTTTTATGCTGTGAAAAATACTTCCTCTTTAAAAATTATCCCAGTGTCTATGCAGTTCTGATGTTTAAACTGGGCACATTTAAGTCACTCACTGCTCCTGTGAGAACACTGGGAGGTGCTGATGGAGATTTTTGCAATATTGCGTCATCATACTCGGTCGCCCAGAAGTTTGTCTTGCACTAAATTTTCAAATACCCTGGTTTCTGTCCCCAGACTTTTATTCACATCTTCAGGCCCTGACTGACTCCAAATTAGAAAGGAAATGTCCTGAGACAGAAAGCAGTCATCAGCACATCCTGCATACTGAATAATTACAGTGAAAAACCATGTCCATTAACAGAGGTGAGCAAAATCATGGAAAAAAGATAATGGAGTCCACTGGAGCAAAAAATCCATTTCAGCAGAGATCTCTGAGAGCTGGAGGAGGTGTTTTCAATGAGAAAATAACAAATTGCACATTTTAAACTACATTTTTCCTAGCAGAAAAGTTGGAGAACCAGGTAGATGTTGTCTTTGGACAGACTGGATGCAGGGTCCTAAAATTCTCCTCAGATGAGCTGGAGATTTGAGAGCTGTTTGGGGTGGGAACAGCCTCCTGACATGATGCTTTGCCAGACACAGAGCAAGAGGCAGAAATCAGATTTCTTCTGGAGTGACTGATAGCCCCTGACAACATGAAGCAAGTTAATCACAGATTATGCTGTAACCTTGCCATTAGGCAACTTAAAAGTACTTCTGCACATCTTAATGTGGCAGTATGGTACACTCAGCACAGCAGCATGGAGGGTTTTTCCCAGCTAAGCATTTCTTTTTTTTATTAACTCCAGCTTTTCATGAGAAAATGTCTTTTAATTAGTGTTGTCTTACGTATTTGGACATTTGCCCATGGTTGCAGCATCTGCTGTTTGCTTTGTAGGTAGGGACCTGCTGGCACTCACAGGAAGAAGCTTTCTGCAGGTCTCTGAAGAGGCTCAGGGAAGTGTGGTCATGGCCCAAATCTGTGGCCAGAGCCACGTGAGTCATTTCCATATGGTGCTTTGAGTCTGACTGCAAACAAAGGGAAAAAGGAAAGAGCTCCCAGAGCACAGCCATGGGCTGAGATGACAACCTGGTGGGACCTTTCCAGTGAGCACTGAAAATACCCATGATCTGCATTCTGGAGAAAGTCTTTTCAAGCTTTTCCCCCCCTTCCTTCTTTTCTCCTTTTGCTTCTTCTCTCTTTCATCCTATCCTTTTCATTTTCAATTTCAGCTACTTGATCTCCAGACATTTTCTGAAATGGCTGGGAAAAAGGGAGACAAAAATGAAGCTGACACAAGGGAAATTGAAGTGTGGGGAGAAACCACAGCAGTTTATTCCAGACCTTGTTTAATGAAAAATAATTAGAAAATTTCAAAACACTCTGCGAACTGCAATCCCATTTTCTGTTCATTCACAATGGACGAAAGCCTCAAAGCTTTGTTTTTTTTGATAAAAGCAAGCAATGCTTACTTTAAAAAATATTTCTTTTCCCTCATTTAATAACTTGAAGGGCTTTTGCATCTGAAACAGACGATATTCAGAGCTCTGCATTCTTTCTAAATCTTCTTGTCCTGCTCCCCCAGCCTGGTTGACATTTACCTTCATGACCTCCATCCTCCCTGGGTGGGCTCAGAACTAAAGTCAGTGCTTGAAGTTACTGGTGAGGGAGATCTGGATCATGGAAGGAGATGACAACTCCTGCCTGTGCCCTGTTCTCCCTCACAAGAAAGAGTGGATGGGATAAGCCAGGCTTTTCGGTTTGGGAGGCAGATGAGGGAAAAATTAGAAGGCATCAAAATTGGGACTGGAAAGGAGGAAGCAAGAGGCAAACAATTATTCACATTTTCTCAAAATGCAAGACCCACCTCGATCTAATGAAATAATCAGGTGTTGCACCTGAAACAAAAAAAAGCCAATATTTTTCGTCTAAAGAAACCTGTGAAACTTGTTGCCTCTGGGTGCTACAGAGACCAAATGTTTAAGCATTCTTAAAATAGACTGAACAGTAATGAAAAATGTCATTACTGGTGACTATTAGACATGATGGTTCACACTCAACTTCCAGCTCAGGAAGACCTGAGCTGTCACCTGACAGAAGGTGGAGGGATAAGCCAGGTTAATTTTGTGCAACCTTTCTCCTTCTCCTATCTTGATTTTCACTGATAGGATGGACCTTTCCCATGTTGGAGCTTGGTGGGTCTTTTGTACCAACATGCCTTTCCCCAGCCTGGCTGGACTGAGAATCTGTTAATTAAAAAAAAAAGGCTGAATGAGCTGAATCAGTAGGTAAATTTAAACTGCTGATCAAAGACAAAGACTTCCTTCACAATTACCCACCAAGTGCAGAACGAGTGATTTTGTTCTTGACTTCTCTAAGCTCTTGGATAAAATTGTTTCTTCTCTGACTACTTTCTCTGGTTGCTTTCTTTTCTCACCTACGTAGGAGGTGAAAAGAAAGTTTTCTCAACTGGACTGTTTCGAGCAGAACCTCTTAAAAATTCTAGATGTCTTCAACTGTTAGTACCAAGACTAGTGCCAGAGAGCTTTAACCTTCTAAAGGTTTCTAGGTTCTTCTTTAATACAATGAATTCTTCATTACAACAAATAATATTTCTTTAAGATTAAAATTACAATATTATTTAAATAATATTACAACAAATATTTTTTCTTTAATACAACAAATAATTCTAATTTCTATAAACTTCAGCATCTTTAGTTAAGTTTCCACAAATATCTTCTAGTTAAACAGGGCTTGTAATAAAAATACTCTTTGATCTTTCTGAGTCATGAGAAAAGTTCTCTCTTTGATGCTATTTCTCTGCTTTCTCCTTTGAATAAAGTGGGCAATGTACAAGGGCTGCTTCCTGTACAGGTTTATTGTTTTGCAGGTGGTGGAGTGTTTTTAAAGACATCTGACTTGAGAAGCAAAATGTGCAGTCACACACTGAAGAGAAGGGATGCCATCCAGTGGGACCTGGACAGGCTGGAGAGGTGGGGCTGTGGGGACCTCACAAGGTCCAGTAAGGCCAAATTCAAGGTCCTGCACCCAGACTGGTGCAGTCCCAGCACAAACAAAGGCTGGGTGGAGAATGGGTTGAGAGCAGCCTTGCAGGGAAGGACCTAGAGATGTTTGCTGATGAGAAGGCCAAAAAAGATGGAGAGGGTCATTTCTAGCATGGCCTGTGGTGATAGGACAAAGGGTCAACTGAAAGACAGTAGACGTTGCAAAGAAATTCTTCACTATGAGGGTGGTGAGGCCCTGGCACAGGGTGCCCAGAGTTTTTAAAAAAGCGCCTGGAAGACAATTTGGATTCAAATAATGTTTTCTAGGAGGAGCTGCCTGCTGGCATTGTGTCTCAGTCCGCTGTGTGTTGACAAGCCCCAAAGCAGAGTTAAGAGGCCCTCTGAAGCTGACTGAAGTCAGTGTCAACAAAGCTGGGATTCCTTCCAACCAAAAGCTGTGCAACCAGTGTGAAATGTTTGTCAGGCTGTAGAGAGGAACAGCCAGAGGAGCTACCAAAATATTTAACTGAGGTTTTCCTAGAGACACTGGGTTTCTGCTAAAAGATACTGAAGTAGTATTCAACACTGAGTAGTGTTTAATCCAGAAATTTCCTGGAGTTTCCCCTTTGGAAGGATGTCACTGGGAGGTATCCCAACAGTTGCTACCACGCTCACATACCACAGACAGCACATTTTTCCTAACTCCCCCAGAGCTCTTGGTGTCAACTACTTGCCAGTAAATGGATTCTTCTGTAACTCCCCCACTAGCCTAATGTTTAGGATGATTCCCAAAATGAGACTACTGCACCAAAGGCTATAGACTATGAATTCCCTACTCTGTGCTGGAGCATAGCAGCTCTGGTGAACACACAGGCTGAAGCACTGATGCCTTGAGGTGGGGCTTTGGCTGATGGCTTTGGAACAGCAGGAATGACACCTGAAAAGCTGAGAAGAGCTCAGTGCAAGCAGATTGGTGAGGACACTAAAGACAGCTGTCCTGCTCTTGATGAACTCCGTTCTGCTGTGCTTGCTCTTGCTCACAGTCTCAGGTTTATGTCTCATCCAAAGGACAGGGCCTTGCTTGGAAGCCAGTTTCTTGCTCTGTAGAATTGTATCAAATGCCCACTGAGACCTTCACAAGGAATATTTGCAATGGCCTCAGTGGGTATTTAATTGAAAATAGGAGATGATATCAATTTTAAAGAGGTAACATTCCCTAGAACAAGGGAAGCCACAATATGAAGCCATTTCTACTTGCTCTGACACCTAAAAGTTTCGTGGCAGGTTAAAGTGCATGCTTCCTCAGCATCTGGGATAGGGATCCACTGGGTCTTTGATGGTGATTATCTGTGGAGCTTAACCATGAAGCCAGCATGGTTGATGGATTCATGATACCAAAGATCAGTAGGGTACAAGGCTGTAAGTGGCAATTAGACTATTATGTTCTTTTCTGTGTGAACATACAAAGTACAAAAAGTCATCTGATGATGTCTGCACTGAGCCCAAGGTCTTATGCTTGATTAGACCATCTGTGCTGATTCAAAATCCCTATCACCCCTGTTTGTGGACTGGTTTTACCAGAAGTCCAACCTTGCTTGAGAATCACTGGAGTGAAAAAACAAGTGATGAGTCTGCAAACAGACCAGCATTCTATCAAATATTGTTTTGTGATAATATTGATTGAAACCTTTGCCCCTTGGCATAGGAAAAAGAGGAAAGGCAGTATTTACATTGACTGGGGGAAGTATAAATTCTGGATTCTCACGGGCTAATTTATAGGACCCTGTGGAGTGCTGAGGAGTGGAATGACCATTTTGACCTGGCAGGGTTGAAGCCAGTTCTGTTCAATACACTACAGTGAAAATGTTTTAGAAGGATTGTCCTTGCTATAGTTTGGTGTTAAATGAAAGAAAAAGGAAAAGAGACAGAGTAAAATCGAGAACAGAAAAAAAACATCAGAGAAAAACATTGGCATGGAGCTCACCATTTTTGGAGGGGGGAGGGCAGGGGGGAAATAATCCCTTTCCTCAAAGATTTTGGGGAGAAAAATACCCTGCTGTGCTTGCTAAAATTCCCTTCCAGCTCCCATTGTCAGTGTTAATTGGTGATAGCCCCCATCACACAGAAGCACCGTGGAGGTAAAATGAAAGGAAGTATGTAAGGGTGTGTGTGTGAGTAAGAGGCTGCTGTATCATGTGAATGAGGAGCACAACAATGGCCCAGAATAAGCTAATATATATAAATGAAAATATCAGCTTGATCCTTCGCCGGACTTTTTGATGCTTTGAAAGTTCACGTTAATTCCAGCTGTGTGGGTCCCTTTATTAATTAAATGGTCAAGGCAAGCTCCATGTGCAGTACCAGCTCCACTAGCAAACGATGAAAGCACCATGTTGACATCCTTATTCTAAGCTCCACAGTCACCTTCAGGGCCTGCATTCAGGGTGAATTACTTTGGCTTCAGTGAACTTAAAGAATCCCAGGCTTCTCTCAATAGGTTTTAAATCCCTCAGTGTTGTTCACCTAAGAAATGAGGTCTTTTGCTGACACCTTTCTTGATGTTCCTGATAGTAAAAAAACTTTAGAGCCAAGTAGGTAGATCTAATTATTTGAAAGGGTTCCCAGCTGCACCATTTCTTAGCTTTCCCTTTCATCATTTATTTAATTAGAAAAGGGCTTTTTGAAATTTATTTTTACATGGTATGAGGAGAACTTTATGTTAGACTCCTAGTAGCTCATGGACAGAACAAGACAGAACAATCTGCACCATCTTGGAAGAATTTGGTGATATAAGAGGATTTGCTTTGTGCCTGACCTGAGGAGCTGGATGGAGCAGCTGTGTGCTCTCTGTGCACAGGTAGGACCTAAATATAAAAGCTGATGGTCCTTGTAATTATACTCTCAGTCTGAAGGACACCTCTGATGAATATGCAGCCTTTGCTCTTTATCACCCCAGTGTGTGGTGTCTCTGGGTGGCTCTGCAGAAACCTGCTGAATGCCAACAGCAAAGGTGTGCTGAGCAGGAGGAGGGATAGCTGTATGCTTAGGAAAAGGAAATGTTCCGGGGCCCTGTGCCTCTGTTTCATGGAGAAAACAGTGTAAGGATTGTCCTCCCTCACCCTTCTCTGCCTGTTCAGATCTTGTGACTTTTCCTCATCATCTTTTCTGTAGTCCTGAAGTTCTGCAGGAGCCAATTCTCTCTGTAGGTGAAGCGGTGCAATGTTCAGTTGTTGGTCTTCTTTGGAAATAACAAAGGATTTAGCTGCCCTCACTAGAGGAACAGGAAAAGTCAATGTCTAAGTTGATCTAAATTCGGGACCCTCTGAGTTGAAGGAAGGACTTCCTAGCAGCTCTTCTTGACCCTTGTCTAGATTTTTGTACTCTCCTGGAAACATTTTGTAACAATGCCAAATTAAACACTAAATTAAGACAGTGAAAATAAGGGCAATGGCAATGACGAGTGTGAGGGAGGAGCACAGTTCCAGCCCTGGTGGGAGCCACAAGCAGAGCTCCTTGGGGACAGACTCTAACATAGCTGGGTCCCCCTGCCCTGACAGTGCTTGGGCTGGCAGACCCAGCACTTTTCCCTTGCAGCAGCTCCTCAGCACCAGTGTCCAGGTTTAGGTTTAAAGAGTCACACAACTATTAATGTTGGAAAAGTCCTCTAAGATTATCTAGTCCATTCACTGACCCAGCACTGACAGGTCCACCACTAAACCTTGTGCCTAAACACCACATCTACATGTTTTTAAATATCTTCAGAGACAGTGATTCCACCACTTTCCTGGATAGTTTATTCCACTATGAAGAAACTTTTTCTAATTTCCAATATTAACCTCCCCTGGTGCAACTTGAAGTCGTTTTTCTCTTGTCCTAACCCTTGTTACCTGACAGAAACAACACATTTTCCATCACATTATGACAAGTTTTGATCCTTAAGTGTCAGAAAATAAAATCTGATCTGATTTAGAGATGGATATGATTATTGTACAATGATAACATATTGCATGAGCGTTCCCTGATTTAATTCACTGTTATTTTACCCTGTCCTATCATGGTTCATCATCTGCAGTTTGAAACAGTAATGTACAACTTTTTCAGTGGTGAAGTCAATTGTTCCTCCTGGATTTTTTTTTCCTTTCTCTTCTTATATTCATAGCAGTAGGGGAGATGGAGGCACTGCATTAGCAGTTGGGCTCGGTGGCTGTCCAAAGTGGGGATGGCTTTTTCCCAAGCAAGCACATGCCACTTGCTACATGGTTTAGCCTGCCAGGTGTCCAGAGGGAAGAGCCAGCTCTTAAGCTACTTGTCATCCCTGGGTGGCATCATTAATGCATCATATGTTTGGGAAAGAGAGATCCTGGTGAGAGCCCAGTGTCACAGAGCAGAATCTGGAATGCTGCTGCCTTGCCCTTCTGCCGAGGGGAAAATGCTGCCGAGAATTGTTGAGTGTGTTTGGGGTGTGGGAGCATCTCTGCCATGCTGTGCACACTGCTTGTCTGGAGCACTAGTCCCACTTCTCCCCCCACAGCAGAGGACAGGGCAGAAATGCCCCCAGAAAAGGATTTTGCTTTAATTTTCAGGGTGAGGTGTGTGTTGCTTGTCTCATCTTTCTCCTTCTTTTTGTATGTGCTTGTGCACACACACTCACAGGTGTGCACCCTGCTCTTCCTTGGGACCCTTTGTGCATTTTCTCCTCCACAACACTGGGAAAAGCTTTACAGCACCTCAGCCTGTATTAGAGCATGGACTCAAGCTGCAACACTCATGTCTTGGCTGTTTGATGCCTTCCTTTGACCATGGGGTTCAAAGTGTGGTCCAGGGGTGCCCACAGCCTCCTGTCATCCAGCATTGTCCCAGGCTTGGTGACATGGATTGCTCCATGCCAATGTGGTTCCTCCCCATGGCATCTCCTGCCTCATTCCACAGAGTCAAGGCAGCTCAATGAGAAAAATAATTGGCATTAATTAGGGCTCTTGTGAGCTGTTTTGTTCCTCAGTAGCAGCCACGTGGCCTTCACAAGTGCATAAAATTCTTTGGGTTTTGTAAACATCAAAAAATGCTTAACACAAAACTGCAATGAGCCCCACTGTGCAAGAGGTCTTTGGGATATTAATAGGGGATTGGTGTTGGCCAAACATTATGAGGAATCAGGAAAAAAACCCAAAAAACAAACACAGCAGAGAGTTGTTTTTTTTTTTTTTTTGCATACAGATTTCTGGGAAGAATTATTTCTCTGTGAAGGTTTCTGTTTCTCCAGTGACAGGGGTCACCTTCATGTAAGCTTGTAACAACACTGACGTGTTTGCAATGGGAAAATCCTTAACACAATCACCTGCACTTATATTGGAGGTTTGCCAGCACAGAATCATGGAGTGGTTTCAGTTGGAAGGGATCTTAAAAATAATTTAGTTCCAAAAATGTAGCTGAGCAGAAGAACTCAGTGTAGTCCTCATCTGAGTGATCATTGCTCCACTCTTTCTCAACTCTGTGCCTCAGTTTCCCCATATCTAAAATTATGGGGCTCCTCAAGAACTGCAGCACAAAAGAAAAAAAAAAAGAAAAATCTGGGAGGGAATCGAGTGTTAACACAGACAAGGCAATTGCCCTGGCTCTGAGGGGTCTGGAGGCTCTTTCTTTCTCACGCCTTTTCATTTTTTTTGTGAAGTAAAAGGGCTTTGTGCATGCTTGGAAACAGCCAGCAGAGGAACACAAGTGCTCGGGAGAGGCAATACATGTGTGCATTTCTGTGGGTGTTGCACAGCCCTGCCTGAGCCTGGATGGTGCAGAGGCAGAGGGTGCTTGTACAGAGGAGAGCAGCTCAGGGGATGCAGGGCTCCATCCTGCTCCTTCCACCCTGCTTGGTGAGCATCACAACATGATTGCACCTTTTGTAATTCTGAAAACAACTGAAATGAGATTTATTCATAAATGCACTCTGTGTTCTTTAGGACGAAAAGCCATGTGGAAGGAAAGACTTTTAATGAGTAACATACAAAATTAGATGCTTCCAAAAAAGTGTTTATGTTATCTAATAGCTTAATAATGAAATGTACTATCACCAGTGCTCTTAGCAGTGTTTGCAAAATTAAAGTAAGCTTTACCCTGTTTTGTGGTTTTAAGATTTTTCTGCTGCTCCTGGAGCACAAGGCTTATCCTGGGTCAGGCCTCTTCGTGGCTCTGCACAAACACCAACCTGAATGGATGAAGGGTGGGTGAAACCAGTGAGTAAATGCTGACAGGACCCCTGGCTAATTCCCATTTTGGCCCTCTGGGATTCCAGTCCCTCTGGTGCTGTGGGGTGAGGAGTGCAGTGTGTGGCTCCTGTGCAGCGGGAGTGTTCACTCTGCCAGTACAGCTTATTCCACCCCTCTGAAGGGACACAGTACAGTTTCCCACTTCGTCACCAATAATAATTATCTCAGCAGTAGCCTGTGATGGGAGCTTGCCCTGAGGAGGCTGCTCTGGCTGCAGGAGGTGCAGCAAGATGCTCCAAATGATGCTCTCTGCTATTTTGGCTGTGCACTTCTTGCACCAAGGGAATCAGCATATAGCAAGGGGCAAGAACCTGGTGCACTTAACCATCAGGAAATTTTTGGGTATGTCTATTTGGAGTGGTACAAGTGCTTGTAGGCTTCCCTTTGCCTTCTACCTGCTCTTTGCACCTGCCCAGGTGGAGCAGCCTTCCAGTTTAAGCACTTTTCTGACCTCAGGGAATGCAGCAGCCTCCTGATATGTATTAACCTCACACTCTGGCACTGCTGGTTTGCTTTCTGTCCCAGTGAGTTCCCTACCATTGAAACAACCATTCATCATTCACCATGTACAATAAACCAGGAGACTGTATTTTATTTGGTTCCAGCCCCAGGCATCTGAAGCAGGTATGAATCTTTTAAATGTAAGTTCATCTTTAACTTCTCCCAAACGTGCCATGAATTACTTACGTGGTTTGCTATCTGTCTGTAAAACAATCCTGAAATCGTAAATGATGTTGTAGCCCAGACAGCTCTCTAATACTTGCAGAGGGAAGTTTGGTTCTACTGTTGGACAGAGCTACCTTTCAGACAAGATTTCTAGAGGGCTGGAAAAAGTGCTAATAATTGTGGTTGGTGCCATCCCAACAAGATTTGACTGGTGTAAATCCAGCCACTGGAGTTTTGACCATGTATGGTGCAAAATGCTCAGACGGACAATTAAGGAATTAGGAAAATTGCAATTTACTGTTTTTGTGGTGTTTAATGACCACAAGAGGTCAGGGCTTCTGTTTTCACATCTCATGTGAGAGAACAGCCCTGTCATAATGCAGCACCTTTAAAGGTACTGTTCTCTGAGCAGGTTGAAGATTGTTCCGTCAGCTGGAAGAGGCGTCTGCACCCTTTCACTGTCCTGGGCCATCTGTTTTTGCCTCCTCCTTTGCCCTAACAGCTGTAATTGCACTGCCAGGTGAAGGCAAGCCCCAGCTCATGATCTGGCTGAAAACACAGAGGTGAACCTCATATTTGCAGTTGGTAGAGCAGAGGAAGAGGATGGCTGGGCAAGGAGACAAGGGGACTGTGGGTAGTGCTGCTTTTGGTACCAAAACAGCCTTTATTTGGCTCATGCTCAATATGAAACCATCTCCCTGGACCTGCAACATTCTCTGGAGCTTTGGTAGGTCTTATTATGTTCAAATATTGACCAAAATTAGCTGTGGGAAGCATGGGAAGTCTGAATGGCAGCTATCCAAGCAGCCTGGGATACCTGAGATGACCAGCTTTGATGGGAACCAAAGGACAGGATGGGAAGTCCAAATATGTAGATTCTCATGGGCAACTGAGAACATGTTTAGCTCATCAAATATTCAGCAAGGAATGCAAATTCTTCTGTGGAATGGATTTTGCAACATCTCAGAAGCATGCAGGTAATTTGCCCCTCTAGTCCTACTTGAATTCTGTCATCTCTCTCTTGAGAGGTGTGGACACTGTCTGCTGATTTCTGGACAGGTAAGGCACTGTATGCCTTTAACACAGAGAAAGAAGGCAGATAGAGCTTCTTCAGAGAAGTCTTTGTCCTGATCACTGGGATATTGAGAGGGACTATGTCATCCTGAGTTTCACCAGAGATTGCACCTGAAAAAAATCCAAACTCAGGTGACCTCATGTGGTAGTAAGCCTAACCTCAGAAAGGAAAGGTTACTCAGGGTTAGGCTCTTGAGAGGAAAAGCACTTAGGGCACTTTATAGTCTGGGGTAGAAGTGCACCCACTATCTCAGACCAATGCAGATCTGAAGCAAAGCAAAATGCACAGAGCAAGCAGCCCTTACAGCAGGCATCCCTCTTCTCCTGTGTTGTCATACAGGTTTATCCTCCGGTTTCTATTCCAGAGTCTTGTATGTCACTACTGATGGCATTAAAGGCTTTTCAATTCAAACCTACACTAGAGCACACCCTCCTTGGGAGGCAACCTCAGTAGCACCCTGTACCAGCACTGTCCTGACTTTGGAGTGTGGGGTCTGTAACTGCTGATGAATTCATCAACTTGGTGTTTCTGAGCTGGAGACCGAATGAATGTTTACATTTTGCTGTATACTAGGAATAAAATGCCTGGCCGTGGCTGTACTAGGGACTTTGCCATGAATTAATTCATGTTATTCCAGAAAAGTCATTTGCTACCAGCCTCCTGCTTCCAGAGCACCACAATGTAACACCTATTGGGTTTCTGTTTTTGCTTTAAAGTGTCTGTCAGGCCCGAGGGACGTGATTGTTTAGTAAAGATGAAACTCGCTGCCTGGTCTCCTGAGACAGAGCCAGAAGGGTGAATTTTAAAGGACCTGGTAAAGTCCTAAGTGGCTAAAATGGGTAAAATACCAGCACTGGGTACTTTAGCACACTATGCTAACAGCAAACAGGAACTTCAGAGGCACGAGGGCCTCCTAAATACTTATGGTAATGTCTAACAAGAATAGAAGATGTCAGACAAAACAGCAACTACACATCTTGAGGAAAAACCTTGATGTTTCCTTAGCTCATTGTACATTTATCAAAGCATAACCTGTAGGTTAGCCTACAAAGCACCAGAAAACAAAGGCTCTGTGTTCAGATCTTTCGAGGGGAGAGGTTAAACAAAGGACATTGAAATATGCTATGTCAGAAGATCTTTGTTTCTAGACATCAGTGGAATGGAGGGTTTGGAATAGCCTTCTCACTTCCTTCATTGTCCTTGCCCATGGGTGTTTTTTGTTGTTTTTTTTTTTTAAAGAATAAAACAGATGAAGAAGTGAAAACAATTGATATCTGTTGATGCAGTTGTTTGAGTAGCCATGTGTGCATCACCTGGAATAAGAAGTACTCATTTTCCAGAAAATAAACTTGACCCACTCTGCTCAGATCTCTAGAGTATTCTGCTGCCATAGATGTAGGAATTTCAAGATAAACTCATTTCCTTAGGGGATGACAGTTTAAAAAATGAGTCAAGTTAATCTATGAGCAAGTTCCACAAATGGAACATGTGTAATGTTTATTAGAGGGATTCATCCTGTTTTTTCTTAGGATGGATAAACCAGTTTTACCTCCCATGGCATGTGTTTGGATGCCATGAAACACAACCACTGCCAAGAACTAGCCTGTTATAAAAGGATTATAATATTTTTTAGAAGTCTTTGTTTCACAGGAAAACCATCTCCTCAGGTTGACTATTTGTTACTTGTTCTTTTCTGAGTCCTTCCCTATTACATTCAATGGCTAATACCTTCCTCTTACCTCAGTAGTCAGAGCAAACAGACTTTCCCAAATTCCTTCCAGAGCTCCCATCTCTGCACTATCAAGGTGAAATGTCTTTTCTGTCTTTGCACTCCCTGCTCTGGAGCACAGGCACCACTTTTCACAGCAGCCTGACATACGACTTCATCCCGTGGGTAGTGGCTGCTTCATGTAAAGGTTAAGAGACTCCTGTGGATGCCAGGTAATAGGTCTGGTCTGGCATCAGCCCATTCCTCAGTTGATGCCAATGCCAGATGCTCTACAGGGTGATTTGTTGGCATGCAGTCTCATCAAAACAGTCTCTGAACGTTTCATAGAATGAGCAGCTCAAAGAATAAGAAGAAATGATTTGACAGCAGGAAAGCCGTGGTGAAACCACAAAGAAACAACAAGGTCACCTTTAAATACAAGTGAGATGCCTGGTCTTAAAGAAACTTGGTGAGGCTGCTTCTGCATGAGGAAGGGTGCCTGTGAAAAGGGATATGGGGATTCTGGTAATGCCCTGCTCATACAGACTGAGCTAGGATTGCTTGGTATCTCAGACTGATTCCTTTTCTCTAAAGCAGCTGCAGTGGGAGACCATACCTTAGACTGGATATTTCCCTGGGATGCTTCAATGCCTGCTTTGTGTCTATTCAAAATCATACAGTTCATCTCCCATTGCCTTTCAGACCGAGAATGTGCTATTCCCTGATGTCAGTAAAATCTGCCTATTGATGCTACAGGTTTAAAAACCAGGGAAGTTAAAAATTGGCCTTTTTCAAATGGGGAAGGTTGCTTCCTGTACTGCCTGCAGGCTTCACATTTTGAGAAGCAAGTTTGCCTCTCTAATGGCTAATTCTTGGGAGGTGATCACACAACCTGGTGATGATTGCAGCTATTGTAATGCCTGTAATGTAAAATTGAATGGGTCATTCTGAGTATTTCAATGATAGACATAAAATATCATAAAAGTTGGGCAACTGCAGCTGGAAATTATGTTTTTTACCTTTTTCCACTGAAGTGACTATAATCAATGTACAACAGAGTATAAAAGGGTTTAACATGTACGTTCTGATCATGGGGACAACTCTGCTGTATGAAGTTAAGATGCTTAACTTTTAATGTGATTGCTTGAAAAAGCCTCTCCAGGGGAGTTTTCTATTCCCTGGAAATATGGCCAGGATAAATGCTCCATAAATAAAGGAGGGGACACTTAGTGGAACTTGAAGTGATCAGAAGAGACGTGAGAGATGGCCCTGGGTTTCAGGTACTGCATTTCAACTCCAAATAGCTGGCTTCACTAGCTGGAAGGCTTCACTTCCCACAGGCTTCCTGTGACTGAGAGCAGTTACCTGGGGCTGCACTTCCCATTTATAAACCAAAGGAACAAAGCAGCTTTAATGCACTTTTACAAGCCCTTGTTTACTACAGTCTCAGCAGCAAAAGACCATTTTTTTCTCTCTGCTATTGGAGGAAATCTGCTTGAAAAGCAACCTGGATACGACAGTTATATTTTATCTCATTTTTCTTGATGCATTCTGTATTTAACATCAGGGGTTTTTTGGCATTTTGCTAATTTATTTTAAAATTGTCATTTAAATATTGACTAAATGAGGCTATTTCTATCTCCACTAGTCCTTCACAGACACCAAGGGAACCCAACAGCCAGAATCACACCATGGCTCAAACCGGTGAACTTCTGTCACACCTGGTCACAGTGATGGGTCAAGGATGAACCTCATCTATATATTAATATAAAGCACATTAATGCAAGATTCAGCATGTGGAAAGGCTTTTCCCTAAAGTCTGCAATTCCCAGACAGGAAGGAGAGATTTACATTTTAAAAAGCAACCTTTGGATTTTGATGGGTTGGTTCAGCTCCTGTGGGCTGTGTTTGGGTTGAGGGGGACTTTGGTGGCTTGGGGCAGGGCTGTGCAGCCCTGGGGGGGATGTTGAGTGCAAGCAAGGAAGGAGATGTCCTGAGGACATCTGACCTTGAAAAAACCCTGAATAAATTGGGATAGTGGCATCCTCATGGGGAATCCAGCCTGGGCTAGAGGATATGTTTTAGGGGTATGTTTACATCCTGTCAGCAGACTGGGGAGCAGGGCAGCCTTTTGACCCTGGGCTAGCAATGTACTCACTTGGCAACAGCTTGGATCGGTCTGTTTTCTTTACTTTCCCTTACCTGTGACTTCAGCAGCTGCTACAGGCAGCATAAACCGTGGATGTAGTGCAGTTCCAGAGGAGCAGAGCTGCAAAAGAAAGCATTTTATGAGAAGGGCAAATAATCCTCACTGTGGTTTTGAATTTTACTCCAGGATGGCTTCTAAATATCCATTAATGGTAGGACTTTACTAGATGTGCTCCCACAGAGCATCTTCCAGGGCCCTTTAGTTGAGAAGGAATCCACTTCCAGTGCTTTGTGCCTGTGCCATGATGCCAATGAAATCATAGTAAGCAAGGACTGTAAGAGGGTTCACTTCCAAAGTGCACATCTGCTCCAGAATTAAAGGCTGCTGTCAATGTGCCTCCAGGCACCTTGATGGAGAATGCAGTGATCCTTAAACCTTTGGTGCTGGATCCTTCCCTCAGAGTGGAATTCAAATGCCTAAATAAATCTATAATGCAGGACTTTGGGGAGACCTGGGGTGGGAGCAGGAGGCCAGACAGCAGCACTCAAAATGCCATTAGGTGCCTGTGCTGAAGCAGCTGAAGCCCATCCTCTGTGGCCAGTGTCCCAGCACAGCTCCAGGCCACCCAGAGAGGACCAGATTGCACTTCTGCTCATGCTCTCACATCCCATGGAAGTTGGATCAGGCTTCTGTAGCTGGGTGGCTTGGGAGACAGCTGTGGGAAGAGACCCAGAGATTTGGAGGGGATGACACAGAGATTTGTGTGCCATGGTGGCATCTAATGCAAATGGGATGGTTCTTCACACATCTGAGGCAGTGACTTGCAAAAAGTTTATTGCAGTGGAAATCCTGTTACAGTGAACATTTATCCAAGTCCCTTGGGGGTTTGCTATACAGGGAAGTTAGATTGCAGTCTCCTTTTTCCTATCATCTATTAAGACTGTACACTATTTGTGGAGCATGTATCAGCTTTTCCTTCGTGCTCAGTGCTGTGAGACTCAGGTCTCTGCTGAGCCCTTGCTATGATTGTGATTAAGTCTGGGGCAAAGGGTGGTTTGTGGTGTTAAGCCAGAGACCACAAATAATACAAACAAGATGCGAAGTGAGGTCTGGTTGGAATTCTTGGATAATGCTTCCTTGTGGCTAATTTAGAAGGACTTAGAGTTTCTGTGGTCAGTTCTGCCACTGTGATCTGGTAACAAATCTGTCCTTGAAGAGGCAGAAAAAAACAAAAGTCACATCATCATGTCCTCTTCCACAACCCAGATCCTGGGGTGCTTATTTAGAAAAACCTCCTGTTGACTGTCACAGTGTGACTGCACAGCATCCGTAGGAACACAGCCCAGAAATGTGACCCAATAAATGCCGTGTCTTCAGCCATCAATCTGGTTTGCATCATGTTGTTCTCTCAACTGTTAATCCAGATGTTATTTACATCAGTACAGTAACATTAAACGCTTGTACAAGCAGTATTAATAGCATCAATAACAATACTAAACATAAATAGCGGCAGCACTGATAGTAATACTTCCAAAGCAGCTTGTAATTGTAACAACCTGTCATTCCTTTGCTAACTCGTGCTGACTCAAGATTAAATTGCTCTATGTGTGGAAAGCAACATGCAAAAGAGCCCATCTGTGCCAAGGCTGTTTTCCTCCCTTTGTATTTTTGTTTGTTTGCTTACACCGACTAGCTGAGAAAATGTCACCGTGCTTCACCCTCTTTTATTGTGGCCACGTTTCTGACTGGCATAATTCACAGGCTGTTAGCTCTTGGAAATGGTGTACAGAAATGGAGTAGCCATGAGTCCTGAGCAAAGTCTGGCTGCTGGTGAAGCTGCACTGACCTTGGGGCGTTGGATCCTGATTTATGGTGCTGTAATCTGATATCCCTAGCCAATTATTTAAAAAAAAAACCCTAAATGTTGTCAAAATATTCTCTGGATGTATTTCCTGCTGTTTTGGTTTTGAGCTGTTTCTAGTAACTTCAAAATATCCAAAGCAGCCAAATTTCCCTAAAATGTCTCTTACGTAGAACAAACATGACCCATTTCTTGTTCTGGGTATGAATGGAGTCTCACAGGAAAAGATTTGAGATTTCTGATGTGAAACACACTAAAAGCACCTGTGAGTTCTATGAATTCCTCATCTTTGTAAAAGGATTGTGTCCTAAAACAAGAAAAGTAGGCTTTCAGCTCCTAAAATTATAATTTTTTTCCTTCAGGGCAGGATGACATTGTTTCTCATTCGTAATTAAATGGTTGTTTTCATATGTTAAAACATGCAGAAAGCAGAGTTTTCCTGTGTTCCTTGTAGAATTTGCTTCACAGCCCCATTCACAATAAAGCAAATAAAGAATAATTCGTATGGGATGGGAATTTGATATGCCTTTTTCTGGTACCTGGCTTATCACAGATCAGGGAATATATCTGCATGCCTTCATTATACCATGGATCAAGCAGTAGGTCATTAAGCTGTTGAAAATCTCCCACTCTGAGATGTAACTAGGATAACAGAGGGATTGAGGTGTAACATGTATTGAGGAAGATCTGAGGAAACTTCCTCAGTTTAATGCAGATGCAACCAAGGTATTTTGTGGGATTCTTTTAAATCACTGCTATTTAAATTTATTGGCTTGGACTCCACCCTAAGTGAATAGCTCTGTTATTCTGTATTCCTTGCCCCACATAGCTCATAATCTATTCTCCCATGGATTTCCAGGGAGCTAAACACCTTGGTACCCATACCCACAGCATCAGTTTTGGGCTGTTTTTTTTCTACACTTGCAGCCATGAGATGATGAATGGAGCCAGGGGATGGTCACTGTAGAAGCTGTGCACTGTGGTCATCTGTCCCACTCCACATGGAATAGAGACAACAGTGTTTAGCTACAGAAAAGGGAAGTTGTGAAACATGGAGCTCTGACAGCTGGTCCCTGACAGACCCTGTAGCTGCAATTTCAGATGTCATCATGCTTGAGTATCTCATCTAGGAAAAGTGGGTTTGTGCTAAGATGTAAACCAAAGCAGTTGAAGGAACAGCATCAGTCATGGACTGGGAGGGTCAAATTTGAGGCAGCCACGCTTTGAGTCACTACAAAAAAATTAATTAGGAAATATCACCCATTGTCCTTCACTAAAAAATATTAAGTGCCTAAGCCCATCTACAGAAAATAGCTAAGTAGGGAAAAAGTTGTATTTGTATATCCCCTTTTCTGACAGCCTCACCTTGGAAACCGCCATGGAAGTCACCATTATCTCCTGTCTTTTGAGTTTTCCATTTGATTATGTCATATAAGTTATAAACAAAACTGTAAAACGAACAATAAAAAGCTGAGCCCAGGACACTTTCCTTAACAGAATTTAAACCATTGCAGTTTCATAGGCCCTGGTGGTCCTGAGTTTAAATTGATGGCTGGATCATTGACAATTTGCCAAGGGACTGGTTGTCCCATTCTATTTCTGCTCCCTACCCACTGTCTTAGCAGGTTTTCAGGCAGCTGGTGGAGAATTTTGGTTCTCCATATGTGTCAGAACAAAAGAACAATTTTGTAAGTGGATGTTGCTTTGAGGTGTTGGAGTCAAAGGTGTTCATCTGGCCTGGGTTATGAAAGAAGCCAAATGAAAGGATCATTGTAATGATCTCCTGACCATTAAAAAAGAAGTGTAAGTATCTGGATTTTTGATATCTTGGAAAATTTTACACAATGTTTGCTCATAATAAGAACTGTAATAAAACTCCACTTTAATAACCTTAAAACCCCACAAATTCAAAAGTCAAAAACTTAAATGTAGTCTGGGCATGAGATGTACCTTTGTACCTCACAGCTCTAGTTTGATGTAAATGAAACTCTGGAAATCTTTTTCTAAAGAAATGAATTGACTGAGATTGGGAGGGCTTTTCAGAATATGGAACAGGAGCTTCAAGCTGCAGGGGGAAACCCTCCTTTGTATCATGAACTGTATTTTAACTGTACTAGAAAAATACAGCTCCGTTATGTAGCCAGAAATTAGTGTGTTTACTGAAATCTTATCTCACCTACAGAAATCTCAGAGAATGCCAAATTAGGCAACAACTTTTTGATAACAAGATTTTTCAGGAAAATTACAGTATGTCTGATGGGTCCCAAAATAACAGCAGCATAATCTGCTGCAACGTGTTCAGCCCACTCTCTCCTGATCACGAAGGGATTGCGGAAGAAAAGTATGGAAATAGAAAATGTTGATAATGCTGACTTTTTTTTTGTCTCAAAAAATATCTCCAGCTGCAAAAAATATTGTATTTCACTTGTCAGTTCCAGAGGGTTTAGTTTCCCTGCTGGCAGTTGTGGCCAATTTCTGCTCAGATAGTGGTGGTGCCAGACTCTCTTTTCCCAAGAAGTCAGTCCATCCAAATTGCTTTGTTTGCTGTGGGATGAAAGCACAGGCAGGAGCTCACATGTCACCTGTGATGTGGATGCCTTACCCTCTACATGATGCCCAAATCCCAGTGGTGTGGAGTTCTAGGAGCATTTATCAATTCCAACATGCAATTTGGCACCTAAAGTATTTCTGAAAATGTTTCTGAACAATTTGGTGTGTAATTGTCATTGAAACCTGAATCCAAACCTCTTCCAAAATGGGATGTAGGTGGCCGTAGCCTCTGAGACTTGTACCCCAAAAGTGCATGGCCCTGCACTTCACACATTCCTAACAGAGAAATGCCCTTCCCCACCAAACACCAGCAAAAAGCAGTGACACAGTCCCCACCAGGGCAGTTGATGGAGAAGGCTTTTCCTCATCTCCCCACAGGAGTGAGAGCTAAGCAAGACTTTGCTTTTTGTTGGTCACATGAAGATTACTCTGGGGCCAGGGACCACCTTGCCTTTGCTGTTTCTGAACTGCCTGCAGCAGCCACAGAGTTCTTTGGTCTCCAAACCATTCAAAACACTGCTTTTTGGGTAATTTCATCCACCTGCACATCTGTGGGGCCATCCACCTGCACATCTGTGGGGCTCAGTTAACCAATTTTTGCAGCCTCTTTTCTTGAGTCTCAAATGAGAAGCTCCCCAAGCACAGTGAGCTCTTTGAGTGCACACACAGTTTGTGCCAGAGCACCACTGGAATTTCAAATGCTCTGATTAGGTTGGAGAACCAAACACGAGTCACTTGGTAGCACCTGGGTGTTGCTCTGCCTTCAGCATCTGCTGCAAAATGCCCCTCTCTGGAAACAGCATCTCCATAGCACTCCACAAGTGTTCCAGTGTTTGGAGCTCATTTCATCCCTAATGTAAACAGCACAAACCCTGAGCTGGAATTTGAATGCTCACGTTGCACAGAAGTAAACAGGTTTTCTTTGTTACTGCTTGGTAATGAAATGCCACTTTGCCTGGCCTCATGAGAAGAGGGCTTTGCTGTACATGCTCCTGGGAAATTCCTCTTGGCTGGCAGTCAGGAGAATGGCAGCATCTTGAGCTCTGCCACAAGATGCTGCAATTATTGTACTTGTGTTTCTTCGCATTTCAAGCCTCTGCCTTAATGTCAGCCAGTGCACATTAAACATGACAGTTCTCTGTGATACCACTATATTCCTGACAAAAATGGATTCCAGGAACACGGCTAGTGGGGAGTTTTTTGCTTCTTCTGCCCCTGTCATTTCTGCTTGTGGGACTAGTGGCAATTCAGGCATGAATCTGGAGCCACTTTAAAATGTGCCAAAAACCTGAGTGTAGCTATGCAAAGCACTGAACAAAACACAGGAACATTTCACAGGAAGGAATTGTATGTGCTGCAGTTTTTTTTATTAGATTAAAGAACTGGAAAGAAGCAGTGTGATTCAAAGTGGCCACACAATAATAGTAATAATAATAATAAATAATAAATAAAAACTGCTCTGAAATCTTTTAATTGGAAATAAAAATCAGCTTTTGCTAAGCAACCTGGAGAGAGGGTACAAAGGGAGGGGAGGGAGTGTGGATTTGGAGCCCCTTTGAATGATCTATTATGCTGAAACTGCTTTTATCTTTTGTTTGGTGCAGTTGTTGAATGCAAAGTTGGCTTCATCTGTGTGACATGTGTGGCAGACGCCTTTGGTCTGTGCATCCTACAGGGTGCAAAAGACCAGCTGGCTCAGCAAATTCCTCCCAGCATTATTTGCTTCTTATCTTAATACCGTGTGCAGGGATCTGCTGGCATCCTTGGGAAAGATGAACTTGCACAAGAGGAGGGAGGCTGGGAAGGAGGACACAGGGGGCAGGGAGATGAGGTGCATGGAGGCAGCTGTCTCGCAGCATCCCAAGTAGATTCTTGCAGATCTCACATCCTGGCATGGGCTGTGGTGATGCTTTCCCTTCCTCTCCCCTGTCCTCAGTCCATCAGCAGTTTGTCCCATTCGATGAATGTACAAACCTGGAGCCACAGGTACACTAAGTGCTTGGGTCAGGCAAACTTTCCTAAAACAACCTCCCACAGCCTCTCTCCAGGCTGCTTAGAAGAAGCAGAGCCTTTTCTCTTCCTACAGGCTTTCCAAAAAGCTCCTTCTTATTCATAGTCATCATTGCTTGGTAATTTGGATCTCCTGTGCCAATCCAATTGAACTTAAAGGCAGCACAAGGAGGAGGCAGCAGCAGAGGCACTCACCAATCATATGATGGTGACCAAACTCCTGAGAAATGTCTGACCTAGTACTTAATGCTAGCTTGGACGTGAGTGATGAACATTCTTCTCCCCTCCTTTTACAACTCCGTTGGAAATAGGGGAAACTTCTGGCAGCTTCTCACAGAATCCACTATTGTAGTCTTCCCTGCAACCAAAACCTTGCCATGCAAACCCAATACAGGAGGTGGTAAATGTGAAGGTTGTTGCAACCAAGCTGATAAAAAAAAACAAACTTATTTGTATAGAATCACCCTGGAAAACTCTCAAAGTGATTCTGCTTCAGGAGGGGTCTGTCATGGGACATCTGCAGATGGTATATGGTGTATTTTTCATTTCCGACCTGTGCCTGTAATAACCTTTATGGCTGAAAGAAAAGTCGACAACTTGCAATAAAGGTGCTATAGCCAGAAAAAATAAATTCTAATTTATGGTGATTTAAACACACTGTACCTGCACTGCCATTTGAAAACCATGATTGTAAAAGAACTATAACATGAAAAACGTGGGGAGGAATTTATTAAAGGCCAGGCCACTTCAGCAAAGCCAAGATCTGAGCTGTCTGAGATGTAATGCGGTGCTTATAAACTAAAGGCATAAGTTATTAACTTAACCTAAATGATTTCAGATTTGTGTTCAATGGACTTGGTAATTATACCAAGGAATTTAAGCTGACCTCATCAAGCCTGCTTTCTCTTTTAAAATGTATTTCTGTGTCAATTAAAATGCCTGAGTATAAAAAGCAAAGTTTTTATAGGCCCAGCCATACAAATTCATTATCGCGCTATTATATACTTGGCAGTCTACAAATATGCCAGTGATTAACTTAGTGTGCATTAGCTGCCAGTATTGCAGCATTTCAGATAAGTGTGGCTATTGTCTGAATTCAGCTGACTGAAATTGCCATGGGTGTAGACCTTGGATCTCCTGGAGAAGGTAGGTCCTTTCTGGCTGATAGTGGCTGTCTGCTAGATGGAGCTTGTATTGGACATGGCAGCATCTCAGTCCATAGACAGATAACTGCTCCTGGAAAATGGATGCTGGAGAGGTTTTCTGCAGAGTGCTGGGCAAGGATGGTGAATTTCCAGGCTGGGGTCACTTCTTGCCTCTGACTATGCATGGCTGGATAGCTTTAGTCAACAGCTTCCCTACTCCATGTGTTTCCATCATTATATTATTCCCATTTTGTTCCATTTATATGTCTGCTTTACATTGTAAATTTTATGGGGCAGGGACTGTTTTATGAGTGGCTGTTATTGTATTATTGTAAAATATTATTGGCTAAACTGAATTTTCTCTAACACTTGTTTTTACTTCTCTGTCTTAGCGCTGGGATGGCAGTGGTGGTGGGGAGATGAAGCAGATCACCACTGGACACCAAGACCCAGGGAAAGATGCCCCCTCCCTTTCCATTCCATTATTAAAGTGATGAGTCAGTCCAGGAAAGGTTAAATACCATGCCCTGGCGACATCCAGGAGAGCAGAAGCAGAGCAGGGTGAATCCCAGTCCCCCAGCATTGCAATTGGGTGCCATGGCTCTAGATGGGGCCTTTCCCTCCGTGCCTTCAACATTTTTAGTTAAAAACCACAATAATATCTAACCCTGCTGGTAAATATTTCAGAATACCTAATATAAAATTCAATAAAGTTGTTATGTCAATAGGGGATGAAACTATTTCCTTGGGGTAACAGTCTCTTTGTATCAAAAAAATGCTGGAACAAAGGTTTGAGCTGTAATGGTAAGAGACATCAAGGCAGGCTCAGGGGAGAATTGTTTGATGCTGTGACTGGGGAATTTTTTGCTGGTGCTTTATGTGTTGGCATCTAAGAGCTTCTCTCCCGGAGGTGCTGAGCAGCCACATTCCCTATGGGAGATGGTGGTCAACAATTCCAAAAATTAGGCCTCTAAAGATGAATCCTGCTATTTTGGCTGTATCTGATGAGTGACAGCTGCTCAGTGAAGCCATGTTTTGGAGTAAATCTCTGAAGGAGACAATAGAAGGCTTTTCCTCTGCTGTTTTCCACCCTTGGGAAGAGCTCTGTGCTTCTGGCTTCCAGCTGGAGCAAGTCCCAGGATGTGCAGTGGCACAGGCAAACCTTAACCTCAGTTGCTCAGGAGGCCAACCCATTCTTTCACCACTTTTGCCTGCATTAAAGGACTCCCAAAATGTGGGCACAGTAATCTCGGGAAGCATGATCTTGGGATTCCCAAGACTGGTGTTCTCTTTTCCTGCATCAGTGGCAGCTCTTGGCTCTACACATCCCCCTGGGATGAATGGATCTCTCATCCTGCATGTACTGCACGTGGGAAGCCTGTCCTAGAGAAGTCATTTAGGTTTCATATCCATGGCTGGGCTTCCTGTCCATGTCTGGGCTGCCAGACATCATGCAGGTGAGATGACCAGGTCCCTCTTCAGTCACAATTGAGGCAGCTACAGCACAAAACCTCCAGCTCAGACACTGGCTTTAGGCTACCTGTCCTCAGGAGGTGCATAGACATGCAGGAGAGAAGCCCAGGCTGCTTGCTGACATTAGAAATTCGGTTCCTCTGAATGGATAAGGTAAATTCCACCCTGGACTGGATTAGCTGATCAGCAATATGCATTAGCTCTCAGAGACCACCTATGGTCTCCAGGTGTCTGACCTGAAACTGAGACCTGTAGCTGATAACCCCTCCAGTCACAGAAGAATGGTCCCAGGACTAAGAAATATCAGTGAAGTCATGTTTATGTATGTGAAATGATCAGTTCTGCCATAGACTATAAACAAAATCAGGCAATGTAAAATGAGCCATGTTCTTTTTCTTCTTGTTGTTGTTTGAAAAGTACTTGATGAATTTATCTGCATATGAAGTCTGGCTATGATTAGACTAGACCAGCTTGGAAGGAACCTAGAGATTTTCATACCAAGTTGTCCATTTTTTGTAGTAAATCTTGCTTTATATTTCAGGTAATGATGGAGCCAGAAGACATTGTTTTTACCACTTAGTAAAATGCTGCAGTTTGCAGCCATATGAAGCTCACACTTGTAGGCCACAGTGGATTTTTTAGTCTCCTAGTTTTTTAGCCAGCCTGCAAATAGTCTTTTTCTGGAAAGACTTGTTGCTTATGGTAAACTGAAGACAAGAGAGTGTTCTGAAGGAGATATGTGAAGAAGGAATAAATATTATTATTTCTTTTCAGCTAGAGAAATAAGAAATAGAGGAGCTGTTTGTGGCAAAGACTAAATGCAAATTTCTGACTTTGTTTCAAAGCACAAGATAACTATGAACATCTCTGGGAAGGAGACCAGTCCCACTTGGGAGACCAACTCTTTGGGATCATAAACATCTTTGTGGGTTCCTGCAGACAACATCTTGTAGCCTAGGTGTGGCAAATTACAAGGCATGAGTGGAAGGGGAAGTGTTACGGGTTCTGATGTGTATTTTACTCCTAGGCAAATAAAACTCAATAATTGAAGTTTTTGGAATGAAGGAGGACAATTATGTATGCAGGAGAATGCTTAACCCAGCTAGACATGTCACAAAATGAGACTCTAGTTGATGCATTATTATTTAATGAGTATTGCTCCATTTAAGCAAGGCCATTTGTACTTGTACATAGCACAAGCCCTCAATATAATCCATTCAGGCACAACAGAGGTGCAGATACAAACAATTTTTTTGAAAGTATCTTTTGCAAGTGGAATAGTAAAAATTCTGCTCTGGTCCAGGGAGATCATGATCTCTCAGTAGGGGAATTTAGCAGTTTCCTTTAAATACACTTAGGGATGTATATAAGGTACATCTGATGGTGTCCCCAGTACAGTGCTCTCAGAATGAGGTCACATCTATTTAAGGCACTTCTGGCACCATTTCTGCTTTCCTCTCTGCCCAAATAACTCTCTGTGGGACATAGCAGAGGGAAAAGATGGGGATATGACCTCCAGGTCACTGTCTTGTGACATCTGCAGGTCTGGTGGAAAGAGTTCTTGAGTGAGGGGATTCCAGTTGTGTTACAGCCCAAAAGCTGCCAACTTGCTCATGTACACTAATCGTGTGTAGATGTGCTTATGTGAATTTGGATCTTCCTTCGTCTGTATTTTAAAATTCTAGAATTTCATTTTACACCTAAAATAAACAAAAATAGTCTAGTCCTTATCGCTGTTGCTCTGACCAGACATGGATGTGTTGTGGTGTTTGCCTTAGTCTGAAGACAACCTGCAGATATCTCCAGGGAAATAAAGTCAATCCTCAGTTTGGTGGTATTGCTGCAATGCCAAGGCACTCATTTTGATCTTGATATTAAGGACTATGTAACTTATCAAATTGTCTACAAAAAGAGAATGCAGTTGACCCTATATTTGGAGGAGAAGTAATCAAAATCCCTTCCACTGGTTATTTTCTATGATTTTTATATGAAGACTGTGCTAGCATAGTCAACAGCAAGATGGAAAACCTGGGAGAGTATCATAATTTATTTTTTCCTCAGGGAAATCATGGACTTTTTTTTTCCTTGTCACTTCAGCCATTCATTGTCCTTGCTTAATCTCTCCTCTCTGAGGAGCTCAGCAAGATGGCAGAAGCTCTCATGCCATTCGTATTTGATGTAATATCTTGGGACATGTGAATGGTTTTTTCCCCCAAACTGGAAACAGGCTGTGAAAGTAGATGCCTGCTCACCCCCTGCCTGCTGGGCCAATGGAGTGAGCTCCAGGGAATATTTGCTAATTTAATGGGCTTCTGGCATTGCCCCAGCCCCAGTTCCAGCTGTGTGGTGGTGGATCTGTCCCTGCTGCTGCTTGGGTTTTGAAAGGTCTGAGTAAGAGGAGTGCGACCTTTTCATGCATTTCATCCCCTTGGCAGGGAAGAGACATGGAGGGAGTAGGTTACAGAAAGAGGGATGATTGGGCAGCACACTGGAAGGAGAGGGAGAAGGGCAGCTCGCTTGGCTGCTGCTGATAAAAGCCCCTGGAATATCTCCTGGTGCCTGAATCAGTGGCACCTATAAGGACTGGAATGAAAGCACTGCAGTGCCATGACAGGTGAGCATTTGTTTTCCTAGCCCAAGCCTAGGCTATGCTGTGAGTGATCTGGGCCAGAGACCTGCCCTGACAGCCTTGTTTGTCATTAGAGAAGGTTGTGACAACGTCCATTAATCTTTTTTAAATTCTTCTCTTACCAATGTATTTTCTTTAAGCAGGGGTTTGTAGAATGAGCAATTTTGTCTCTATTTCCAATGATCAGTCTTTGTGAAGTAAAAACCTTATTTATTTATATAGGGTTAATATTTGTAAGGCTCATGCTAAAGTGGCCAATAACTTTCTGTCCAGTGCTGCCATCCATCTCAGCTGGGTCTTTTAGAGGATGCTTGTGGCCAAAGTGAGCAGTGCTTTTATTATCTTTGGTAACAATTTGAGTGACTCACCAAAAAGATCAAAATTTCTCCCTTATCAAAATAAAATCATTCACCTGCTTATGTGAAAGCTGCGTGTGGCACTCACTGCCACCAAGAAATGCTTTTTCTTTCTGCTTTCCACTAAAGAGGAATGCACATCGAATAGTTAATCCAGCCTGATTGTCTCTCCTCTCCAGCTTGGTCTGGGCACCAAATGAGGAGCACATTTCAAAGACATACGTCTGCCATGCTGTAACAGTTCATGTTTGCTAATTATCTGTAAGCAGTAATCATTAGTTAATTATCAGCTAATTATCAGTATTAGTTAATAATCAGTAAGCAATAATGTAAGCTGTGTTTGCTACTAGAATGATATTGTAGTTACTGAGCCCCATGGCAGCTCCTGGTACCTGAACTTCATGTGACATTATTTATGGACCTCAGAGTGCTCCCAGTAGAGCAAAGTTTGCATTTTAGGGGCAATATCTCCACAAGTGTGTATTCCTTGGTTAGGTGGGTGCTGCATGACTTGGAAATACCTTGGATAAAACATAAAAAAATTAAATACAGCATGATGGCCAAGAATATTGCAAATTGTAGTTCTAAACATAACCAGCATGGAGTTTGGCCTTGCAGGGTATTAGCTTAAATAGTCATCATCAACACCAGACATTTTATTAATGAAAGATATTAAATATTTGGCTCACTGTATCCATTCAGTGCCATCCTGGATGTAATGTATTTATGCCGAATGGAAGATCTTCTAAAGAGCTGTCAGAGAAAAGGAGCCTTTGAGGAATTTTCTTTCCTGCTAAATATTAGGTCTATTGTTCTTGAAGACAGTGGACTTCGAATGGGTTTTGTGTAAAAATATTTTGAGGATGATCTAGAAGCCTACGGGTGGTGTGCTTTGGGATTTGCATTATCATGTCTTCATCTTTTCACAAGAGGTGGGAGAGATCATTGGGACACTCAGCTTCTCTGAGGCAAGGGAAGCAGTTTAACATTCCTCCTTCCTTCCTGTGAGGATGCTGAGGCACTGGCACTGGTTGCCCAGAAAAGCTGTGGGAGATGTCCTGGAAGTGTTCAAGGCCAGGTTGGATGGGGCTCTGAGCAACCTGGGATAGCGAAGGTGTCCCTGCCCATGTCAAGAGTGTTGGCACAAGCTGATCTTTAAGGTCTCTTCCAACCCAAACCACTTTATGATGTGTGAATTTCTCACCTGAGCTCCTGAAGAAATCTGAGAGACCAGCAGTCCAGGCCAGGTCCTTCACACTCGTTTCATTTATTACTTTGTACAGTATATGGAGGTTGATGTGCTGTGCCTCTTGCTATGTGTATATGAGTGACTCAGTACAAAAGGCCTAAAAATATTCCATAGTTGATACAGTAGACATACTTTTAAATATTGGTTTTGCCATGCCAAAGCCAGTGACTTATTAAATTAACTGAAAATTAAAGGGGGAACTTAACTCCAAGCAGTGTGCAGTGCACTGTGATACTGCTGGCATTGGAGTGCTGAGGTTTCATGATGCTTAGACTCCACCAGCTCTCTTCCCTATAGTCTGAACCCTTTTTGGGAGCCCCATACCCCCAGGATTGCCTTTTAATTAGTGGCCAAAATAGCAGGTACTCTTTGATTATTACTCATTTCTTTTTTATTACCGTTGTCATGTTAAAATATTGTTTAGTGATTTACTCCACTTTGTATTTAAATACACTGATTCAAATGTCCTTTTATATTAGGCTGCACTTCTACTTTGAAGATAAAAAAATGCCAGGTATTAAAGTACAGTGCAACAACTCATGAATCCTGTTATTCACAGTCTGCACAACCTCGGCTTGAGAAGCACCTGGTTGGATGCTCCTCACATGTGTACCTGGATGAATTTTTTACTCCTAAAATTGCATTTTGCAAGGAACTATCTAAAAGTATAAAGGCTTTTTTGGTCCATTGATGTCCTCACAGCTGATAGTAGCAAAGCCTTTAGTTTGCCTCCGGAAGAAAGAGGAAACCCAGCATCCCAGAAAAAACGTATCTACCCATTTTTAGGAGAAGGTCACAGACTAGGCAGGCTGAAAAGGCCATTCAGCAAAAATAAACAGAGGGAAATATGACCATCTGTGCTCATCTTGGATAAGCAAATGGTATTTGGCATAGTCATAGTCACAGCTGAGTACCATTACCTTCTGTCCCCTCCAGAGAGGGAGTGTGAACTTCACCATTTAAGCACCAGGAGGTTTTGCAGTTGAACTGGCACCGTGAGCTGTGAAAGCCTGTCGTGTGAACCACAGCCTTCCCTGCCCAGCTCTCCCTGTCCTTTTGTGGCTTTTCAAACCCTTGTGTTTATGTAAAGCACACAACATGAACCATCTCTGGTGTGACTCCATCACCTGCTGTGGCTCACAGTTGCCCTGAATTGTCCCCAGAAGGCTGATAGGGAGGATCGGTCACCCCAGAAAGCCATGAATCTTGGCATTTGGAGGTGCCTTACTCAAACACTTGTGATGAAGTTCATGGCCAAAACTCCAGACACCCATCTCACAGCTCCTGTCTCCAGTGCTTGGTTCCTCCCCTCTTTGTAGCTTGTTGGTCATATGTCTTCTTGAAGAAATAGTCCAGAAATAGGGGAGAACTCCATGAAAGAAAGCGAATGGTGTACCAAGGGAACTCTGGTGAAAGACAGCAAGTTTTCCTGCAGAGTGGTGCTATGAGATTTTCTCCTGACCAATGTCTGCTAAGACCAAATTGTCATGCAGTCCTGGCATGCAAGACCAGATAAACTGTGCATTTAACTGATGAACTCTGAGCATCATGAGACAAGGACATTTTTGGTAACTCATGGGCCTGAACTCTCCTGGTCACACTGGTTCAGCTCTCATGTAACACCTGAATACAAAGTTTTGGTATGAAGAGCTGGTCCAAAACTGAGACATCAAGTTCACACAGCCGCTTTCTTTATTTACACATTTTGAAATTTCCAGATCCTGGAGTTGTATGGTTAAATCTGACTCTCCACTTTCATTTAAATAAAAAGGGAGTGTGACTACTGAAACTGTTAGGATGCATCTTGTTCATTCATAACCACAGGAAAACAATCTGAAATAAGATAATCCTGTCTGACTTTGAGGTGGCCTGATCTCTGGTTTAGCAAATCTGGCTATGGCAAGCTTGAGCTGCAGCAGCAAGTGTTTCTTCTACAGATGTCTTCCAAAACTGCTCACCTTTAGCTCCATTAAATTCTTTCCTCAATCCTTAGAGAGTTATGACCAATGTGGCAGCACCCAGTCAGCTCTTTGTACTATACCTTTTACCAGATTTGTGAAATAAAGTATTTATAGAAAAAAAAACTACCAAAGAAATACTATCATGTTGTTGGCCTGAGGGGAATATAGCTAATAGTAATAAACCTATATCTCTATTTCAGCTGCTGATGTGCATGAAGTTTTTAGAGCTCCACCAGCAATCACCCTGTGCATGGTGCAGTTTCCTAAATACAATATTCAGGCAAATTTTCATGCCACTTGAAGTGCCACTGCACATCTGAGATGTCCTCATGGATTAGGCAGAGGTGGACCCACTCTGCAGTGGCAGCCAGGTCCAGACACAAGCAGCTAAGACAGCCCAGATGGCCACGATTACTTAGACACCTAAATTGCAGCTGAGTCCACGCTATTTCCATTGCATAGAGAAGCTGGTGTGGCTTCTGCAGCACTGCAGCTCTGTCACTTACACTGACATAAAGTGGCTGGATGTGTCTCAGGCACACAATTGCATTTCCACAGCCAGTGTGTGCAATCTGATGTTCATGATGCCCATCTGCTGACCAGGAGTGGAAAAAGCTCCTAACTTGGCATAAAGTCTTCCTGAACTAGGTAATTTCCTTGAATATGGGTTTGGTTGTTGGTTTTTTGGGGGGATAGTGTTTTAGTTACATTTGTGTTCTCTGGCCACAAGGCTTTTGCTGGAGGACTGAACACCCTAGAACTTGGTTTATTGGGTGGTACAGCCATGACCCATCTACACTGGCACCAAGGACAGGACATCTTTAAAATTGAGCAGCTCCATCTGCACTGAGGCATGTGCCAGTGAAATGTAACTACTTTTAAATGAAAGGACCACATGGATTTGCATAAGGATATAGGGTATAGCACACAGGAACATGAGAAGGAGCAGTGGCTTGTCTAGTTCCTACCTGTCAACCAAGATTCTGCAGCTATCCTTGTCTATTTTCTTTGCCTGTTTCTCTTAGAGTACCTGCAGTTTAGCTTTATCCCTTGTCACTGAGACATCCACTACTGAGCTTAGCTCACAACAAGAAGCAATTAGTTTTTACCTTGCCACTTTAAGATGCTGTAATTCAATTGACTGATTGCATCCTGGTGTTTGAGACCAAGTCTATCATGGCTGCAAATGTTAACTTAATTTAGGCACTCACCAAATGCTTGTTTCTGGCTGGGGTCCATCTTTCAACAAATGTTTCAATCCTGAAAGATGTATTCATGGAGGATTGCTGATTTTCAGCCCTATTTGTTAGGACACTTTCTATAGCAAGTGCTTCTGTTGTGGAAAAGTTTTTCTGCTCTCTGCAGTGGGCTGTCGAAGCACCAGCCCCCAGTATACCTGTCTCTGTCCTGTAAGATTTGTGGCTTTGATCAGCACTGCTGGCTGCCTAATATCACCCAGGTTTCAGATAACTCTTAGCAGCAGGACCTTTGCATGGATTTGGACTTTGCATGGATTTGCAGAGATTTGGAGTAAAGCTGCATACATGCCTCAGTCAGCTGCCATGTGTAGATATGACTCAACATTGCACCATGCCCTGGCTGTTAAGTTGTCCTCTGGTGAACCAAGAAAACAAGAGAATTTTGGGATTTAGCCCCCCTCAGCTGAAGCTGCCTGCTTGCTGCTCATGGTTTTCCTGGAAGTTGCTGAAGTTCTTATGTCTTGTATGGGGGCTTGAAGTGACAAGTGACAGAGTGAACCCCCTCGTCAAATAATTACAGTTTGGATATGTCAAATTACACCTTGAACAAGAAGCCAAAACAATCTCAAGAGCCTCTGCAGGGAATGTTATTCCATGGCCTCTGAAACCCCTGCAGAAGGGAGGGGTTTCTACACAGACTTCAATGGTGGGTTTGTTTAGGATTATGTTTTAAAACCCCAAATGGACCTTTGCTGAGCAAGGGGAGCTGTGCACAGCCTGAGGTGCTGGCTGCAGGAAAAGCCTTGCAACATTTTTGTGCAGGACCCAACATTTACAGGGCACATCAGAACTCAGATGCAGAGTCCAGAGTGGCATGGACACGTGGACAGAGATGTCACTGGAAGGAAAATTGTGCCAAATACCCCAAAAATGGGATTTTGGGCATAATTTGGGATTAAAAAATAGACAGAATCTGATCAGAAATGGATCAGGCCACGTGATAAGGGAGGTGGGACCAAACATTCCCATGCAGGAGAAGAGTGCCAGACCCTCTCAAGTATGGAGTTCTTCCTAAGTCTTAAATCTTAACGTGTGTCTACCCATGTCCCAGGGTATCTGCTGTGCTGTGTCTCGTGTGAAAGAAAGAAAGATTTGCCTTTCCTAAGCAGAGAGATTCCACTGCTGCCTTTTGGAAAGTCTGTGCCAGAAAATATTTAAGGGGAGTATTCAAAGCAGCAGCAGTTCTAGTGTTTAATTTCTCTAGTGAGAAAAGCACAGGGTGGGCTGCAGATTATCTAAGCATGTCAGTTGTCAGATGAAAGCATTTCCAAATGGCTTTCTGGGTATATTTATGTCTTCTGGCTGAAAATGCATTTGATATTTTTTTCAGATGAGGACTTTTTTTTTTCTTGCCTGTCTTAGAAAGGGAATTTACTGATTAAAAGTCACTGCATTGACAGCAGTAGAAATTGAAGTTCCTTTTTTATCTACAGAACAGGTACAACATGTACAGAGGCACCATACACCCAGGCTGCTGATGTGTCTCAGGTCTGTCCTGGGCTTAACAGCCTGGAAGGAAAAGGGAATGAGCTGATCCCCGTGGTCTTGTTAGGTTGTGCTGTTGTTCATATGGAGAACCCTGACTAAATCTGGAGTAGGATGTTTTGTTAATAGGATTGCCTGTTCATCAGGAGCGTGGCTGAAAACCTCGCTGGGTGGATTTGCAAAGAAGGTAACTGGATAGCTGTCAGGTACTGAAGAGTGCTGGTCTTCTGAGTTGGTTTTGAACGGCTCAATAATTGCTGAAAGACTTTTCCTACTTCTGAGTAAGTCCCTTTAAGAGGAAAGTGGTTTGACTGCAGAGGGGATCCCATTACATACTCACAATGAGGATATCCCTTTACATGCAGGTCTCATTCTTTAACAAGCCTCTGAAAGAAGTCTTTGTGTCATGATTTAGCAAGGTCCACTTTATTTATTTATTTATTTATCTATTTATTTATTTTAAAAGATCTGTGCTGGGAGATAAACATTTATAAACTAATGTGGACAGAATAATTCCCAACAAGGTAATAGACTGTGCCCTGGATACCAGTGGCTGCCTCACTGTTTGGTGTACTGATGTTGTCTCTGTTTGCAAACTTAGCTAGCCAATATTGCAAGCCTCAATTTTTCTTCTTCTAGTGAGGCCAAAATACCGTGACAACAGCTTTCTTTTGGTAGGACATCAGGACACTGGATGCCAATGTAAGAAGAAGACACTTGTTTCTGCATATGAAAACAAAACCATAAACATTAAATTAATGGTCACTGACTTTTCAACAAGTATCTCTGTGCATGTGAGGAAGGACAGGAGGTGTATTTCTAGCCTATTTTCCTTGGGAAATAAGACTTATTTGATGGGAACTAAGAATTACATGATTTCTGTGTCTGTATAAATATCCCCTTGCTACCTTCTAAACCTCCTGGCCTATTTCAGTCAAATTTGTCACAAGTCCCAAGATATTTCGTTACTAGAAGTTTCACTGAAATGGACAGGACAGAAGAAAAACTCTGTTGATGCCTTCCCTAGAGAAAGGTTCAGCGAAGTGTGGCTCTCCACAGACACCAGAAAATTCCTCCAGAGATGAGAAATTTGTGGGAAAACTGGTTTCACTAGTTTTGTGGAATTATTTGGTGAAACATACAACAAGGTGTCACTGTAGGACCTGCTCTGTCTGTCCATCTGTTCTTGGGAAGGGGTGGCTCAGGAGTTAAAGCAGCACAGATGATGCTCAGTCAATAAATCCTCACTTGGTACCTTTAGGGAGGGAGGGAGTTGGTTTGGTTTTTTTTGTCTTTAATTTTCATGTGAAACTTAGTGGCTACAACTTCTCCTATGACCTCTTGAGGATATATGTGTTCATCAGTTTAGGTTAGATTCCTTAAAGTCTATGATGTTTTGTACCAAGGAAACTTTGTACTTCAACACGCAACACAAAATAAGAGAGAAAGAAATGTTACAAACTTGAAAATGCTAATACTCAAAAACCCAAAAATACTGAGGAGAAAAATATCCATAGCTTGACTTGCTGGAGAACAGATGCAGAGTTTTGAAGCATTTTTGCTCAAATATTGAACTGGGTTTTTTTCCAAGTGTTTCTTTGAAAGCTTTCATTTATTCTTTTTTTTTTTTTAATGTGTGTCAGTGCAAAGAACAAAAAGCAACTTCTTCAAATGAGTAAATTCATCATTAAACCTGGCAAGTGCACTTTATAGAAACCATTTGTCTCTTGAGCCATATTAAGTCTATATAATAGGTAGGGATTTTGATTGGGTGATCTTTATATGGCATGCTGTTTTCACTCTGCGTGTTGAACATTATTAAAAAAATAAGTGTTGGTCAAATAGCTAAGGTGGTACCTCACATACATTGCTGTTGAAATGGAGGGTGAATCCTTTATTGATTGTAAAGGACACTCCCCAGAGAAAGTTCAAGGTACAGCCCTAACAGGGCCGCAGAAGGATTTTGGTGGCACTGTGTCACCTGAGCCCATGTAAGAGTGACTGGAAAGTTCCCAGTGGGAAAGGACCTGGGGGTGTTGGTTGGCAGCAGCTGAACAGGATCCAGCTGTGCCCAGGTGAGGCCAATGGCACCTGGCCTGTCCCAAAACCAGTGCGGCCAATGGGACCAGGAAAGTGACTGACTCCCTGTACTCAGCGCTGGTGAGGCCACACCTCAAATCCTGTGATTAATTCTGTGTCTCTCATGACAAGAAGGACCTTGAGGAGCTGGGAGGGTGTGTTCAGAGAAGGGCAAATGAGCTGGAGAAAGGTCAGATGAGGAGCAGCTGGGGGGGCTGGGGGGTGCAGCTCTCAGTCTGGAGAAAGGGAGGTTCAGGGGAGACCTTCTTGAAAGGAGGGTGTAGCCAGGAGGAGGTTGGTCTCTGCTCAAAAGTGAAGTGATATGACGAGTGGAAACCATCACAAATTGTACCAGGGGAAGTTTAGATTGAATAATAAGAGAAAAGTTCTTCACCCAGAGTAATTCAATCACTGGAACAGGCTGCCCAGGGCAGTGGTGGAGCCACCATCCCCAGAAGTATTTAAAAGATGCGTAGATGTGGCATTTAGGGACATGGTTTAGTGATGGATTTGTCAGTGTGGAGTTGGACTCAACAAGATCTGTTCCAAACTAAATGATTCTATGATTCTCTGATTGTACAATTCTATGATTAGTAATGGGGAGGTGTGGAGAAAGGGAAAGGAAGAGCCCAGCTGAATAGTTTTGGCTGCACAAAATGTATGTGGTCAGTAAATCAGTTAATAAACCTGTCTGCTGGAAATGCCCCGGCTTACACTGATCAAAACCTTCCAGCAGGCAGTGCCTCTGAGACCTTATAGCTCAGCAGAGAACTGCAAGCTGTTAATCTGAAAAATATGAAGAAGCAAAGCTCAGAATAAAACAACCCTCTCCCCTCCACATCCCTGAAGATGCACGTCTGTGGTTCTAAATGCACTTTGTCTATGTCACCCCAGCTGCTAAATGCTTTCTATTGATTTCTCTCTTACAATATTTCCCCCTCATTTTTCTTTCTTTTTTCTTTTCCCCCATCTCCCTTTACATTTAGTTCCCTTGTCCTAGAGGTACAATGCACAGCTTTAAACAAAGGCCACAGAGTGACTATTTGGAGGATCACAGCCCTTTCTGTTGACTCAGCCAGCAGCAACTTGGGAACCAGATGCATTTATTTTTTCTGAATATGCTCCCATTGTTTCCATCCATTCCCTTGAATAGGGGGAGGGGCAAAGATGGGGCACGAGTCACAGCATCACCCTGCACATCCTATAGACCCCTAAAAAACTCAACCAGACCTTTCATGCTACTTTATGCCCTTCTGCTGGCTTCACTGAGACTGAAATTTAGTAAGTATCCCATAAAACTGGGCTCTTTTGGGACCAGCATGAATGGTTAAATAACAGGGAGCTTTAGAAGCTTTCATGCAACAGCAATTTCGTTTGAGTGACTCTGTAGCATCATATAACTGTTCCATCTTTTCCCTCTCCTGCTTCCCCAGGGAAGGAGCCTGCAAAGATTTTCCAGCTGAGTGGCAATGGCAAGGGACTACTGGTCAAATGACATGTGAAGCAGCACCCTGCAGTATGGGTTGGAGTCTTCAGAGGGCACATCTCAAAGGAGGGATTCTGTCTCCAGAGGCTTTAGTGTTTGCGTGGGTTTTTATGGCTGTTGTTTTCTCCTTTGTTTTCTGCAGCTCAGTGGATTGTGTTGAAACAGCAGGGCAGCATGGGAGTTGTTCAAAAACAAGGTGTTTCTCCCCTTCCCACTCTTTAGGAGTAAAAGAGAATGTGATTCCTCTAAATGTGGTGTGCAGAGGTCTGAGCCACCTGGCTTGAGGTATATGGGCAAGCTGCTCTCTCCCCCCTCCCTGCTTTCTCACCATCCATCAGAGTTCATATCAATTCAAGTGTCTTGGCCACAAATTTGGTTAGTGAGTGGGAAAACTATGCCTTTGTTCTGATGCTGGCAAAGCTCAGCAAGCTTGATTACATAAAATAAAACCATCTGCAACCACTCTAATCAATGGCACATGCACAGAGCAAAAGCTCTAAGCTTGTGGCTCATGTAAAATGTTCATTACATCAGACTGTTGTGCCGCAGGAAAGAATTTATGGGTGAGAGCAAGTGGCTCAGAATTACCCAAAGTTGTTGGTGGGACATGTGTAGCCCTTGTCTCCCCCAGTGGCTGGTTCATTCCTGCAGTTTCCTGTCTGCAGGAAGGGCTGTGAGTGCCCCAGTCATTCCTATGGCACTGCAGATCCTGCATTCAGGACTCTTTACATGGTGGTGTTTTCAGGCAAGATTGGAAACCAGAAAGGATTCATGAAGTTAGCTCATATGACTTGAGAGTTGAATGAGATTATGCTAAACATGTCACTGGATTTGTAGGAAATGGGTTAACCTATTTATTCATTCACTGAAACCCCTCTGCAAACAGAGCTCATGTTTAGCTCCTTGTCTCAGGGATGAGATGCAGCCTCTTGATCCCACACACTATGTGGGTCTAATTGGTGACCATATTCTGGATCACAGGCTAACTTTTTAGCTGTGTTTTCATGAGCTAGAGCAGATATCCAAGGCAGTTTACCAAAAGAGGAATCATCAATGCAGTACCTACAATCTTTTAAATATGTTTATGCTACCCTGGACTAGAGCACAGAGAAAGTTCTTTTGAGAAGCTCAATTCAGGTATTGTGTTTAACTCCAGGAGAGTTTTCTTAAAATCTGATGGCAGGTCAAGGCCAGGAATTAGTTCCCATGATACTCCTATAATTCCCTTTTCCAACAGCCTTATGCAATGCAGCTAATGATCCACCTGTCAGGACCAAATATTTCCTCAGACATCAAGAAAATACATCACTTCACCACTGGACCTCACTAGCCCTAAAGTTGTTCACTGCCATAGTTTTCCATTTGCACTTTTCACGTCAAACTATTGTGCCAAAATTGACAGGCATGGCAAAGCTGGGAAGCTGTACACATTGTCTTGGCTGATGATAATCACAGCATCTATTCCTCTTAAAAGTATAAAATTCTGGTCCCCCATAGTCTCTTTGTAGCTGCATGCAGCCTGATACTCGTTAAAATTTTTTTTCAACTTATCTTTTTCCTCGTGTTTGAAGAAATGTTGAGCCTGGGAGATCCTCTCAGAGTTTGTGATCTTCCTCCTGCAAAATCCATGTCTTTGTTCAGCAGTACGTGGAGTGGTGGTAGACATAGTTGCTTTGTATTCTGAGACAGTGCTTAAAACGAGACTTTTCCCTTCAAAATCTGATACATGGGTCAAAGGGGCGACGGATCACGTGGTCTCATCTGCACGCTCCTGACAGCTCCCATCCTCTTCTGCATATTCATTGCTGCCTCTTTCACTGCAAAATGATGTATTTGAAAGTCTAGTCCACATCTGACCACTTTGGGGACTGATTTATTATAGCAGAGAGGGTTTTTTTCAAATTGTATTAATCCTTACATATTGAACGAGGCCCTGGGCTACAGCACATCGGTTTCGGGTTTGCATGCTTCTGGTTTTTACAGAGATATTATGGTAGCAGTTTTTAGTAAAGATTGATTTAATCAGACAAAATCTCCCAACCTAGAATCAAATCCTAATTTAGCAAACCAAATCCACCCCGCAAAGCATGTAAGCTTTTGGTTTGCAGCAAAGCAGTGCTTAGATTGCCATAGGGTGAAGAAAATTTGAAGGATTTTCTTGGGGAACTTGCTGAGCTGGGTAGGGAAAGTGGGAAAGGAAATCTCTGCTGTTTCTCACACCATGGTCAGGTACAGTGAAAGCAGTGGTGGGAATTATGGTGGTCAAAAACAGGCTGGCTTCTTGTCTCTTATTGTAGGGGCCAGTGCAGTGTTGGTGGTGAAATCTTGACAAAACTGCCCCAGCAGCTTTACTGCACACACTGTACCTGTGCCCTTCTCAATTAATTTCAGTACCCCCGCAGAAGTCACTTTGCCAGGCTTGAGATCTTCTTCTCCAGAGCAAATAGGGAAGGAAAAAACCACGTCCAGCCTCAAACACAGGAAGAACTCACTCTGTGATCACTAATTTGCGTCTACAGGAGAACTCTTAGCCTGCAGTGAGAGCAAAGTGATCTGGTAGTTTAACCTCCTTTGAGGAGAGGCTCAATTAATCCAGGTTTCCTCAGCCTGAGATCATTCACACGGACAACTACAATGGACTAGCTGTTAGGCTGAAACTTGTCACCCTCCAGGAACTTTGCCTGTGTTTCCAAGCCCTCAGATTTCCTACAGGTGCACGGGCAGCTTTGATATTTACCTTTCTGTAGCACTGCTCGACCCTTCGCGGAGGGGAGATTCTGAATTTGACAACAACACTCAGCAAGGGTGTGAGTTTCCAAGTTTTACGCTCCTATGTGCTGTTTGAAATTCATCCTGCTGTTGGTTGGTTGCACAAGGCTTTCCAGGGAGGGAGCAGGCGTGTTACCTTGATGTTCCTACAGTGAACCCACACAGCATGAGCTGCAAACTGTGACTGCTCCATGTGTACAGCTCACAAATGATCTGCAGACTGATTATGATTCACCAAAAAAATCCGTGAATAATTTTAGATGAAGAGTCCAATCAAGAATCTATTTGCAGACAATTCACAAACACAAAAAGAAGTGAGATTCATTGGATAAAATATGCACTATGAATTATTCATCTGGCTCTAGTTAATGAGGTAAATGGTACTATCAGTGTTTAAAGTTAAGCTCATTTGTATATATTGGGCAGATCAAGGCTGAAGTAAGAGCTGAGGTTTTGGGAGAATAACCTAATCTTCAGAGGGTTCTGCAGAAGAACTGCTAACTACATGTGCAGCCAGGATTTCATTCCTTCAGTTTGAACACAATGGCTTGCCTGTGCTCTTGAATCAGAGGAGCAAGAGAAGGTATTCCTAGTTCCAGGTTTGGATCCCTATATTAGATACCATTCTAAGGGGCTTGTAATCAACACAGGATACATAAGGAAGGAAAGGAAGCTTGGGGTGGTTTCTTTAAGGGTTTTGTGATGTTTTTAATATGGGACTATACATGAACTGGAAATCTTGGGTCGTTATTGATTTTTATTTATTTTTAAATTTTTTTTTGCAAGGATTAAGTGATATCCAGGCACCCGTATGTCTTACAGTATGGAAAAGTCCCATTGAAGGAGGAATCATGAAAATTTGATTTTCTTCTAAATAATTCCTGCTTAAATGATCCTACTTTGACCATCTTAAGACTTTCATATGTAGATTTTAGAACACCAAAGCAACAGCAAAGCACATGCTTGACTTTATTCACATGAATAACTCTACTGAAATAGCAGTGAATACTTCTATGACCAAATGTATATGAAAGCATAAGTCCATGCAGAAAATCCAAAGTTTAGTTTGAGCCACTCAGAGATTTAATCAGAGTTAAATGAGAGGTTGAGTGGATATTAACTTCTTACAAAACATTTTTCTTTAAGAGTCTCAAGGTGGATTTAATTCTTTCATTTAATCACATAAGTTTGACAGTTTGCACTTGTAATATTCTGGAACCTCAAGCAGAAGAATTTGGAGAATTCTTCATGGAAATGATCATTACTCTACAGGAAAAGCCTTTAATTTCAAATCTAGATTTCCTTTTGTATTTTCAAATTTTGAAATTTTGAAAAATTATTCCTATTGGTTCTAGGACTTGACATTTTTTACATGAAATGACATTGTCAAGAAACATTTTTTTGACATTCCTACAATAAATCTTTAGCAGGTAATGCTGGAAATTACAGGCCACAAATCTCGGTAAGTGCTATTTACTAACATGATAATTGTGGAACATTCAATGATGTGTTAAGTACCATGGAGTGGCAGTATAATTACAGTACATGGCACGTTACAATATAAATATAAAGTAAATACATGATTATTTCTGGCTTAGGTCACATGGTAAATACTAAGTGCAATTACGGCACCAAGTAATCTGCAGGAACGTGTAATTACTCTTGGGCTCAATTCATTTACAAATCCTTGTCCAGCTTTTCACACCGTATGGGTTGTGGAAACTGTGGAAATCAGATTATTCGTGGCTGCAGTGGCCTCCTTATTACCACAGCCAAACCTCATATATGGATGATGGCTCTTCTGCCCTCTCCCAAAGTCCCAGAGGATGGAGGTGAAGATTGGCATCATCGAGGCAGCACTATGTAGCCAGATGTCCCTTGCAAGCTGGGCCAAGAGCTCTCCAGTTCTTTGACAAACTCAGCTGATGTTATCTAGTAGTTTCACCTGAACACTTTTGCTTTGGTGAGATCATTTCACCTCATTTTAGAGTTATCCATCAGCAATGTGCACTCTGCTTTACTCTGCATCCTGGAAATGCAAGGCTATGGCTGGGTGCTGTTCATCACCAAGGCTGCTCCAGGAACCTGCATTTGGTAACATCCACTTGGATCCCTCTGTTCTGTTAGCTGGGGGGTTTGATGAGCTGAGAGGGATGGTTTGGATAACACAGCCAACAACTCTGCAGGTTCAAGAAAAGAGATGGCAGCGGAAGCAACCAGGGCATATGGAAATCCTGTACCCTAACAGAGGGCAGACATTTGACTCAGATGGTGTGAAATAGTCAGTCTATGGACAGCCACAGTGTGTGTTAATTGGAGAAAAGTCTATCAGAGAGGAAAAAAAAAAGTAGGACAAAAACAATTTAAAGCCACCAGATTATGTTTCTGTTTATCCAGCCAAGAGGACAACATGGTGCTTTAGACATCACCTGCTGCCTTTTCTCCCAGGCACCTGGGCCCTCAAGAAGGTGATCTCCACTGTATTTTGCTAGGAGAAATTATCTGTATCAATCTTACAGTCTGTCAACGGGACCTGAACGTGGGACCTTCATTGCTAAATGATCCCCAGATCCCCCAAGATAACATTAACAGATAACATTAACAGCTGCAGCTGTTTGCCATCAGCCAGCCCTGCTCTCCAGGGGTTGCTTCTGGGGTAGCTGGGATTTTGGCTTGTTTCTTCTAGGGTCAGCTGCAAAACATTTGAAGCAGAGACAGGAGGTGGGGAATAAGCTGGACACAGCAAGGAGCTGCCATGGTCTGTGCTGTTTTGGGATGTGCAGGAGGGTCTGGCTCCCAATGCTTGATAGGGTCTGATGGAGAGAAAATTTCCTGAACTCAGGGTGGCACTTTCTGAAGATTTGAAACACTTGAGAATGGGAATATCCCAGCTAAAGAAGTAGGCACAGGTGGGCTAAAGGGCAGCAGGACTCTGGAGAGACTGAGTATAGTTCAGAGTAGACACCTCTGCATTTTGGCTCTCCTCAAGAGGTAAAATGATGTTCCTTGTCTGAAAACTGCTCTCCGGTTTGGCCTCAGCAGGCCAAACACAGCTTCCAAGCCTGGGGAGGTGGATCACCCCAAGTCACAGCAAGAAGCTCATGCTGTGTTTCTCTGCCATGGTCTCCTCATGCTTCCATCTCCCAGCAAGAGGAAAAGCTGCCCTGATGAGTCAAAATGCTGGGGCAGAGATGAAAGGATATGGTCTCACATAATTTTTGTTTTATCCCTCTATACTCCCATTGGTTGAGCTTTCTTTCTGGTTTGTTCAGTCTCACTTGGTTCAGTTTTTCTTGCAGTCTCCCTTGGCCAGAAGAGAGGAAGAAATAACAAACAGTCTGAAGAAATATTTCCAGTTGTGTGGCACACACTGTAGTGCACAGGGATAGTTAAACAGGGCCTTGGGCTAAACCAGCAGAAAAATAAGAGAAACACCATTAATTCTGATTTAGCATCAAAATGCATCTGTCTCTTCCCAGTAAAACCATGGAAAAATCCTCTGAGGTTCCCAAAACTTTGCATAATGCCTACAAAGAGGTGTCGGTTTAAAATTCCTGTCTTGCAGTAGGCTGTAATATATAATTGTATATTAAATGATTATGGTGTCAAGAGAAACTCCAAAGCAAGAACCTTCTTATTTGTTGCACACCATTTGCTTATCATCAAATACGAAATGCACTTACTCTGTGCTTGAGAAAGAGAAACTTACAGCCTTGAGAAATCACGATAAAAATCTGTCATTGCAAGCAAAGGCTCCTGCTTACTCCAACCACAGCTAAGGCAGTAATGAAGACATGAATTACGTGTTACCTAACTCAAGAGAAAAGTTCCTTGCCCTGGTTCAGCAGACTAGTATAATTTTTGAGATGTTGTGTCTAATGCTGAGTGTCTGAACACTTTCAGGTTGTTTAGAAACAATTGGCTTAAATCTTGTGTAATGAAAGTGTATTTGCCAAATAGGTTCGAGCTCCATTGCCATGCAAATTAACGTTTGCAGGGACAAATTTCTAAGTCCTTCCTCTCTTTATTACTTCCAAGATGTTATGGATACAATTTTGCACTAGCAGTTATGTGTGGGTGCAGTTCGTGTCATTTAAACTTCTAATTACAGCATCTGATTGCACCCACGTATCTTATCAGCTAGTTAGACACGTCAGTGGCATGCACCAAAACTGCAAATAACTGGGGGCACAAAATTGCACCAGCAATTATTTGCACCCACTGAAGGCGAGGATGGGTATAAAGCAGACCATTAAAGTGTTTAAAATACTTTTCTTACAGTAATATAAACCTCTGCTATGGGGATATTACCTGTGGGAACGTAGAACAAACATTAGGCTGAATTTTGAGCAGCAGCTGGGTTGGCTTTGTAGCATGAATCTAACCAAGGTTTCTTTTGTGGGTGCAAAGTGTGTCAGCCAGGTCTGAGTTTATTTACCTGGCTTCCTCCCTTAGCTCTGCTCAGGATCCCTATAGTACCAGCACACAAAACTCTTCCTTGAGTCCAGCTGAAGCCAAATGTGATGCCTACACTGCACCCCTTAGAAAATGTGCTCTGGCAGTGTCTGAGTCAACACCACAAATTCTCTGTGAATACAGTCTGATTTTTTAAATAGCCTGGGGGCCTCTCTTAGCAGCCCAAGGAGATATGTTGATTGGGTTCATACTCATATTCGAATTTAAGCTTGCAAGTGTTCTGTTGAAAAAGGGCGTAAATGGAGTGAGAACAATTTAGGAAGAAAGAAAATAAAGCTCTACTCAAAATAACAGAAAGAAGCTTAATGACTTACCTATTATTAATCCAAATAAGAAATTGTAGTCATCTTTAAGACACACCCTTTTGCCTGGTCTCTGGGATCTTGCCATTATCTCCTGAAACTCTCAAGGAATGTCACTGGCACCGTGGTAAAACGTAGAGATTGCTGTGTGATTGTCCTACAACTCCGTCTTAGTCCAACCCTTTGGCACTTGATCCTCCTCTGGTGCACTCTGGGAGGATGATCCCTGTCTCAGAAACCTTCTGGGTGTGTTCCATTCCCTGTGTCGGGTATGGGACACACTAACATCACTTGCTCTCATCGATTCCTGAGTAGCTGAAGGTAGCAGAGTTACTAACAGCCACTGAAATACTGGTGATTACATTTCTTGTACAGCATTGTGAAACTCTGTTTTAATGCCTCTTTTCTCTTAAATAGTTGTGTTTTAAATGATAAACATCCTTACTGAGAAATGGTGCACATTTTACCAAAGATGTTTTGCTCTTTGGAGTGCAGTCTCCCACAACAACCTAGGTGCACATATCTTCAGATATTATTTTTTCCCCTGTGACAAATACTTGCAATTATTCAGGATTAGATCTGAGCTTTCCCAAGCAGCTGGGAACATTACAGGAGCTGAGCTGGAGTGGAGTTGCTTTTAGAAAGGAGCCCTCTCAAAAGTGGAAGACAGTAGGGAGTGCAAATATTTTGATCCACACAGATACCAGTGGTGATGAAGAGGTCCTACCTTGGAGCTGTATGGATATTAACTTCCTGGAGTCTGGCCCTGATAGAAAACCTGGGAGGATTGTCTTCTGTTCTCATTTACCCTGGGGTAAATCCAGAGCAAACTCAATGATCCAATGGAACTGGTCCAGATTTCTGCTGGCCTAAATGAGAACATTATTTTCATATACTAGTGGGGAATTCTGCCTTCTTTAATACCATACTTTTAAATTTTGCTGTCACCATGGGACACTGGAGCTTTATTTTTTGGCTTATATTCTACCCATGAAAGAATTAATTGTTTCAGCTTCCTAGAAATCATTGCATGATTCAAGTTACTCTTTCTTCATGGCTTATTCAAAAGTTGGGCTTAGTTTCCACCACAACCGTTCCCTACTCCAAAACATTATTTATATCCATAAACCTCTGCAGGTTGGGAACAGCCAATGAAGAAGTAAAATAAACACAGCATTGCCTTTTAGCTGGAGTTGTACTCTGCTCCCCAGAAGGGATAACATTTATAAATTAAACACATGTTTAATTAACTTTCTGTCTTTGCACAGGATTGTGAGGGTGGGCACACTCACACTGATTTGAAGATGCAAGGTGCTCACATGGCTCCTTCACAAAAGATTCAAACCAGCAAAATAAATCATGGTTTTAAAAAGTAAGGGCTGGGTTTGGGGCTCTGCTGCTGCTGGTCCAAAGCTGTAAGAGCCACACTGAAGTAATTTCAAAGGAGTGAGGTCTGAACATGGTGCCCAAAGTTAGTATTTTAGGGTTTTACATGGAAAAAAAAGTTGTTTTTTTTTTTTCCTTAGGGGAAGACAGTAATATATATCCTGGGATTTGGAAGCTGACTTGCATATACTTTACCATCTTGCAATCTGCAATCATACACAGTATCCTAACCTGTCATCTCAATGAGTGACACTGCTGTAGTCAGAACTTCATTTCTCCCTGTTGTGAGAGAGAGAGACAGAGAGAGAAAGTAAGTTCTCCTTTGCTTTGATAACATGCTGTATCCCAGTTGAAAGGCATCCTTCCTGGGGAGCCCCTGTTCGTATGAGGAGGAAGTTCAGTAACCATTTGTAGCCTAAAATTAACAGTTAGTGTAAGATCAGTCAAAGAGGGTAGCAGTCCCTTTTGAAATGAAGTTAATTAACGACATTAATGAAGGCTTGGGTGCCTTTTGAGAGAAAGAGCTCTGGCTCAATCACAAGGTGTGAGTGTTTGATGCAAGAAGCCTGGGGCATGTTTCTGGGTCTGTCACAGTAAGGTTGTGTGAGATGTTCAGATTGATTCCTGTGGCCTTTAAACTCCAAGTCTGCCAGCTCTGCCTGTGCTGGGAACTTTCCAGAATATGTGTGCTATGGATATCATTGTGGGAATGACTGTATTCCTAGTGGCAAAAGAAAAGACCTGCTATCTACAGCTCACCATTTTTGTTGCTGTGCCTGTTACAGCTGCTTGGAGCTCAAGCTGCACAAATCCTCCAACTTGGGTAACCCAATGTGGGCAACTGGAGCTAGCAAGAGAGGAGAAACAGAGCTTTGCCTGATGTGGATGAGGCATGGATATTTTCAGAATCTCACAGAAGAGATCTGCAGTTGAAGATTAGTACTTACAGCAGTGTCAGCCTCAGTTTTCTGACTGATCCAAAGCTGATGTCCACCTGGCAAAATCCTGTTATGAAGGTGTGCTGACACCACTGCCCAACATCCCTGGTCCCTGAGATGGCTTCATTCCTCCCTACCCACTTGTGACTGCTCTGGTATCAGCAGGTATCCACTTGGGAAAGTGTTGGGCACTGCCTGGAAGCTCTGCCAGGATGGGTGTGTATTGTCTATACTTTTTATATAAAACCACAGTGATGCCTAGGAATCAGGCAAAACATCTGGGTCCTGGTCCCCAAGGCTGGGGAGAGTCCAGCACTGAAGGGAAGGAGAGGGGCTGGTGGTTGGTGAGGGGGTTTATTCTTTGGGAAAAGTTCAATCCTGCCCTGATAGCCACTTGGAGAGAGTGAATTTTCTAGTTCTAGTCCTTCTTTTTTTGGATTTAAGAGAAAACCCACATGTGCATTTCTCCTTGGTTTTTGTTGCAGTAACCTGGCAGGACACAAGGCCAACCTTGCTTGGATGACCTCTGCCACTGAGCAGACAACTGGCTGCAGTTCCTGGCTTTGCTAAGGATATTTCACAAAGATTTCCCCTTTTCAGTGTTTCAGTTTCCTTTCTCCTTCCCATTACAATGCTGCTGTATTACTGAGAGCTTGAGGAGCATTTCTCCCACTGGGGGAACCTCACAGTCAGCTGAATGTCCCACCCTCCCTGGAGAATCAGACACATGGAATAGAAAAGGCTGCACTGCAGGGCACTGGGAGGGGGCACAGGTAACCCAGCCACGAGGGCAGGTAGGGAAACCACCAAACAAGTTGCTCTGCAATGCATGGTGTAAAGGACATGTTAATTCTAACTCCATTTTGTGTTTCTTCTCCCCAATGAGCATTGCTGACGTCCAATTCATGTTCCTTGCTTGCTATTTCCAAGGAGTTATTGAGTTTAAGTGCTGTCTTTTTCTGTCTCACAAGAAGGGGATTCTTGAGCCTGCTGGTTAAACACATCCCTTGCTTTTCCCTGTTCAGGCACAAATTTCCAGACTCAAACTCTGAATGTAATTTCTATTCCTCCCACACTATGTGCATGTTGCAGAATTTTACTGTCACATTCCAAATCTTGCAGTAAAAATTCTTGAAAGTTACTAACAGACAGGATGGGTACTTCAGCTTTGACTGCTCTGGACTTTTGGATCAGGATGTGCTCTTTATTTTGTTTGTTTTGATGTTCGTTGGTTTGTTGTTGGGTTTTTTTTGTTTTTTTTGTTTTTTTTTTTTGTTAAATGAGGGATTTCAGCCCTTGGAGAGCTGGAGAAAAATGGGTTGAGACACGATTGCATGGATCAGTCACAGTTCCTTGCATCGTGCTATCAATCAAGGTAAAACACAACATCCTAGATGACCTTGTAGAAGTTTATATACCAAAATGGATAAGCATGTCACTTGGGTGAAAAACAGCCCCCAAAAAGGTACTGAAACTATCTGATCTTATTACAGTGTGTTGAGCAAGCTGTCTATTACAGTGTCTGTATTGTTTTGTTATTGCACACGTGGACGTGGACATGACACAGTGCATCACACACATTATTTTTAATTCAGGAATCATCAGCGGGGAAGCCATTAGGTGCAGGGCAGAACTTGCAGCATGCATGCCTGTGAGCAGATTGAGGATGATTTGCAGAGGACCTTTTAAAGGCATAGAATGATTCTCAGGTCCAGGCTGTGAGCTCCATTCTCCAGGAGACCCAACGCTGTTCACTGGTTTCTCATGGGAATGCTCTCCAGTGGGAGTGGGTGATGCTCAGTCTCACTATAAATTCTTGTTTCCCTGGGATTCTCACCACCAAGCAACACTGATAATTATAAAAAGTCACCTGCAGGCTGGAGATATGCAAAACAAGACACTGGGGAGCCCTTCCTGGACTAACTGCACTCCAGGAGTTCCAAGTCCTCCTATTCTGAATGTGGGCTTCAGGATGCTTTCCTGCCTCCCACATTCACTCTGGACACTGGATTTTCTTTTTCAAGATGTGGCTCTGGAACTGTCTGATTTACAAGTGCTGGATAAGGGAAGGTGGGAAATGGAGGTTTAGCCCTCAGTAATGTGCTCTGCTGTGTGATCCAAAACATGGAGTATGCCACCATGGCACCAGCACCCTCCTTGCATCCTGTTTGTGTCTCACCACAGTGAAGCTGCTCTGAGGTTTCTTTATGAAGAATGACAGGGGATTTCTATCTTCAGTGGGCTGAATGCTCTCAGGAATTGCCTCTGCTTGATGTGACTGTCTTCAGGCCACACTCAGATGCTTCATGGCTCTCACAGACCCTGAACAGGTCAATCTGATGCTCACAAGGACCCCTCTGCCAAAATCAGTGGGAAAGAAGAAAAGCCTGAGTTGTTCTTTCCTCACCTGCATTTCAAATGTGTACAAGATCTGGGCATTCTGGACCTGATAAAATGAATTTCTGCATTCAGAATGGTGGGAGAACAGGATGTTGGGAAGCCACTGTGCCCCTTAGGCAGTGGACAGAGAGCAGAACTGCACCAGCAGTGCCTGCATAGCCATGTCCCAGAGTGACTGAGTTGGGAAAACTGAACACCATCAGGAGAGATTTCTGCCAAGTGCCTCCTTGATGGCAACTCCCTGATGATTCTTTGGGGCTCAGCACAGTAGGAAGCACTTTGTAGACTGTGCTGGGGCACCTCTGAGGAAGTGGCAGAGCTGAAACTGCTCCAGACAAGGCTGCAGAGAGCAGCAACTCAAAAGCTGATCCCTGGGGAAGACCCTTTATTCAGTCCTTCCACAGGGATGGATTTCCTGGGTCTACCATGCCCTGTAAAGATGGGTTTGGATTTGGGGTCACAGGGTGGAAATATCTGAGGGATTGCATTGCCCTGGTGGTTTCTGAAGACTGGAAGAACACTAGAGCAAAGAATGCTGCCAGGACATCCTGGAATCAGGGTCTTCAGATGAGATCACATTGCTGATCTGTTTTGTGCTGGGCTCCTAACTTGACTCTACTTTTCCACCTCCTACTGCAGTTTTGAGCCAAAAAATGTTATATTTCTTTTAACTCCTTGCACACGGTACTTCGGCATAAAAAAATATTACATACCAAAGAATCTCCTGAAATGAAATGTTTCTCTGGAATTGCACTGAGGTTGCTGGTGTTTCTCTGTCCTTCTAGTGAATATATTCAGCCACTCCTAGTCTTTAGGCTGAAGTCACTGGCCACCACAACACTGTCCTTCCCAGAACAGCCACCATTCAGCTGCATGAGTTATTGGAGAGGAATAGTTGGGGAGCAGATGGAAACCATGTGCAAATCCCCAGCTCTGCTCCTGCCTGAGCTTTGGTCCAGAATCAAATCCTGTATTTGAGCAGCCTTCTGGCTGTGGAGGTGGCATAGACAAGAAGCTGTGTAACTCAGCTCACAAAGCCAGAAGGCAAAAGTGGGATATATTTCCTCTTCCCCTTGGAAACATCCACATTTCTCTTCTCTTTATTTCTTTTCTCCTTTGTGAATTCTCTGCTCTCATCTGCCTTCACAAGAGTCCTGTGTGACAAAGGGGTGAATATCTTTGATATCTTCCTTTCCATCAAGCTGCAGATATGATGAGAGGGAGATTCACCACAGTCTCGATTCACTCATCAAACTTCAGGCGCTTCACCAAGGCTCCAAAATTAGAAGCCTCATTGTACTGACTTACTGCTGTTTGTGCCAGCAGCATCTTGAGAAATGGAGAAATACTGGCATCTTGAGAGAATGATTCACCCTCCTCAGATGTGAATCCCTCTCCTGAGGTGTCTCTCTCTTCTCTGTGACTGTAGCTGGTGCCCAGATAATGACAATCCTGACTTCAGTGTCTTTGACTGCTGTCAGGTGGGATCCATCTGAGCCGAAATGCCAGATAAGCAAAACAGCCTTTCAGAAGTAAGGTGGGGAATATGAACAGCAAGACTGATTCAGCCTTTGCTGTGAGAGAAATAAAAGTTATGAGAAGTCTTTAAATCTGTTTCTGAGATGATATTTTCTTTTTCTTTTTTTTTTTTCTTTTTTCTTTTTTTCTTTTTTTGTTTTGCCCAAAAAACCTTGCAACAGCCTTCTAGTAATCCACTTTGAGCAAGAGCAATGGCAGATTTTTAGTGGTCACCTTTCAAGACAGGCAAGGAAAAGCACTCCCACTCTTCCACACTGCTGACAGATGATGTGTCCACTGAAGAAATCCAAACAAGTCCTACTCCCTCATCTTAAAAAAACCCAAAAAACCAAAAAATAAATCCCCCACCACCAACAAAAAAAAAAAACCATCAAACCCCTACCAGTAAGTAAAGTTTAAAATAAATGGTTGCTGCTTTTCAAGAAAGGGACCTAATAAGAAATATAAAACCTCTTGAATGACAAACCCATATCTAGCCTGATAGAAGGTACTACTTTCCCAAAATATTGATGCTTTTAAGCCTTAATCCATCTGTCAGGGCTGATAGGATATTTTTAAAAGGAAAACACTGCTTCAGGCTATTGGGGGGAAAATGGAACAGAGTATGTTAGCAAGATGTGTTACCTGTCTTCTGACAGCTCATGCATCTTCCTTCACGTCACTGCGCCTTTGTCCTCCTCTGGTACCAGATAAAAACAGAATCATTATGGATGTCCCCAAAAGACAGCTTGGTAAACATGGAAGATAAATTAAGTTCTACATTCTCCCATGGGATGTCGGTGTAGAAAACTCAGCACAGAGTCTGAGCCCAGGTACCTCTGCTCCATGGTTGTGTCTGGAGCCAGTGGGAATGGCAGGACCTTACACTGGATAAGGGCTTTTCTTCCTCATTTGTCACTGCTCACTCTTGCCTTTTTGCTAAGGCTCTTCTGCTCATGTGCATAGTCAGAGGATTTGACTTTCAAAAGCCACACAAGCCATTTAAAGCAGAACTGATGAGCCTCTTAGGTTAAGGCATCATCCACACAAACTGAAGAAAAGCAAAAAATAAAATGGAAAAGATGGGTTGGAAGAAGCAAAGGGGAAGAACATGGGTTTGTAGCTGAAGGAGGGAGAAGAGAACATACTGTCAAGGCAACTTTGAAACTGTCTTCTGGTAACTAAAGAATAGAGAAGTAAATATTTTGAAAAACCCCAACATTCACTTTTCTGGTAGCAGTACAGTGTGAAACCTTACAAATAAATAATTCAGAAGAGAACAGCATGGATTTAACCGCCCAGATAATGGTTTTACACTGTTTTCTTGCATTGAGGATGAAAAGGGATATGCCATCAGAAGTGATGATTCTGCTTTCAGCAGAAGTCACCCTCAGTATCTTACACAGAAGAGTTTTCAGCTGAGCCTTTCATTAGCCACCTGCATAAGTTTTTCAAGCAATTTGTGCTCTGTGATTTGTTCTGCTGCCTGCTTGAGGGCATGGTCCCAGGTCAGTCATGTGAGACACAGGAAAAGCAAATGGTCCCTCAATGAGTTATAAAGGAAATGCCTGACTTGCTTCCACCCAGGAGAATTGAACTGTGGCCTTGCAGGTCACCTGCTGCAGTAGGACTTGTGTGTTTGGGTTCACTTGCCAACTCCATTACAGATGTCTTTTGTAGTCCTAAGAGACTTACTTTGGAGCATTTCTAGAAATCTATGGTATTTAGTAGATAAACTGATTTTATCAGTCTCTTCTGGCCTTATATTCTGTGCCTTGGCTTCACACGCTCATATTCCTTTTCTTTAAAACTTCCCTTGGGCTGCACTATAGGATAACACACAGCCATCCTCAAGCTGGATTGACTTTGCCTTTATGGGTATGATCAAAATTTTTAGCAGGAGTAAGTAAATCACTACTGCTCCTCTGCAGGGACTAATGTAAAAGGTCTTACTCATTTGAATGTGTGCAAATCAAGGGTAGTTTAAAACAAGCTAAGTAAAGAACTATACTAGTAGAAGAGTAAACACAGAGAAAAAGGAAATAAAAAATGGGTTTTATTGCCAATACACAATGGTATGATGATGCTTAAAGTGGACTTATTTCTAGCCCTGTCCCCTTCATGATGTTATTTTCACCTCTGCAGAACACAAATAAACCTGTAGCAGTTCAGGAGGGTCCCTTTCACATCCAATTGTCACTGCATTACAAAGTGCTTTAGGATGTAAGAAGGAAGGAAATCTCTTCACTGGGAGATCTTTCCCTGACATCCTGACACTTGTCACATTTTGTTGGAGGCTCCTGGTCCTCCACCTCCTTCCCAGAGGCCTCTTACAAACACGCACCAGCTGCCTTCACCACTCACTCCTGCTGCCTTCCTGCTCTCCACTTCCAATGAAGCCTCTGTGTGCTTGATGTTTTCCCATCTCACAGACTCTCTCATATTCCTGAGCTGCTGTTGGAAAATAGCCATGAGAAATTCTGCCACTAATATATTGCCACCTGGTCTCTGGAAACCTTCTTGGTATCTGGTTTTCTTGTAATGCATGTGACTTTTTTTTTCTGATTCTTCTCTTTCTTCCAGCTTTTCATGGGCCCTTAAATACTTTCCTTACCCCTTTTATATTACTCTCTGACAAGTTTCTTAGTTACTGGGGCAATAAATTAACAATGCAAAACCTCTCATAGTGGATGTTAAGTGACTTGCTTTTTTTCCCCCCTTACAGCCTCAATGACCTAAAAATAAGCTCCTGTGAAGGCTGCAATTCCTGCTAGAAGTGCAAAATTGTTTTAGGCAGCAGGACATGTTGGCCACTGATTGTGGCTTTGATGCTTATACACACATGTACACAATGCTGCCCCAGGGACTGTTCCCAAGTTAATCACAATCACAGCACAAATGGCCCAATACTGCAGGAGAAGTTATTTTTAAAGATATCTTGAGGATGAAGTCTTAAGAAAATACTTGGTAGCTGTAGGAAGACCCTATCTGAAAAGGGTTGTGTTGTCACTGCTGTTTTGTGCTAACCAGAATGGCCATACAGGAAGCTGTGCTGAGTTGTAGATTTGAGGGGCTTAAAATCCACAAAAGAAAATCTCTGGGAGTATTCAGCTGGTTAGAGGGAGATGGAAAAGATTGGGGTAGAGCTCAGGAAGGACTGGAGCCTTCTGTACTTCAGTCCACTGTCTCCTTGGCACGTATATTAACAAATTTTAAAAAAACTCCAGCACTGAATGATCTTTTAAAAAGAGGAAAGGTTTATGGGTAAGTGGTATTTTGTCCTCCAATTTTTTCTTAATGAGGTCAGAGCACGTTTAAAAATATTTCCTGAGGTATCTTGCTTAATGTGTAGTGCATGTGTTTAGATCAGAGAATGGTCAATGAAATCTACAGTTCTCCATCCCTCTGTGGTTTTTAGCTTGTTTAGAGACATGGACAGCTCCCATAAATACTGTGCCTTTGGGGCTGACTCCATGCCAGGCATACTTACATATTTTGGTTTCCACAGTGGATCACCTTGAAAAGCCCAGCCTTGAGTGCTGTCCCCAGGTCACCTCTAACCCTGCTCTGGGGGAAGGCTGAGAGCAGCACCACTGACCATTGGGAGATATCAGATCTCCTACTTGTTGCTGATTTTCTGTAGCAAACTGCTCACCATCTTTCATATTTTGTGTCTTGCTTTTACTTTGGACAAATGCAGTCTTTAAGAAGTAGATGAATTCCTATGGAGACCATAAGTTCATCAGGACAGGGTTGGGGTCTCACTGTCCAAATATACTGAACTTAGAACAGCTGGTACCTGCCAAGAGCTGGGCTGCAGAACCAGGGATTGCCTTGAACCAACCTGTACTCTTTTTTCCTAGTGTCTCTGCCTGCCTTCCTACAGCCCCTTTGGGATTTGACCACACAGAGTCCGTGCACTTAATTAAAATTAGTTTAAAAACAGAAGCAGTTGAAAAGATGTGGAGGATGCTGGGGACACAGCTGGCAAGTGCAGAGCCTGAAGTTAAACTGAATTTTAAAAAAATAGGTTTAAATCCACTGAGAGCATCTACACAAGGGTTTCTACCAGTGTAAGTTAATTGTTTTAAAAGAATGCTTTTAATTAATTCTGTGTGTTTCTATAGGTGGCTGAGACTTTCCTTGTAGGCAATAGAAAGTGGCCAGCATTCTCAGACAGGGCTGATGGCAGGAAGAAGAATTTTTAGTCACCCGTGTTCTCCTCCCATGGGAGCCCAGCTGCTGTGCCAGGGATGCTGATTCAGACCCATGAAGTATCATAAAACTTTTTGTGTCACCTGGGGAAAGCTGCTTGACATTTTACCCATTTCTCTGCCCAAGAAGAAAAGGATAATTGCATCTAATTCCCTGGGGTGCCTAAGAATAAATATATAAAGCATTAGGAGGGGAAAAGATGCTGCAGTAATGGGGGCCATGTTAAAAGTACCTCTTCCTTTCTATGAGCTGGTTCTACTGATGTATTTTGCTTTGCAGGGTTGCTGCTAGCCATACATTACTTTTCAGACAATGAAGGCTTTAGATGTGTCACTAGAATGATTACTGCCAAACTTGTGATGTATATTTTTATGAAATTTAAGCATTTATAGTGCCTTGCAAAAATAAAGCCAGAAAAAAAGGAGGAAAATTAAAAATCTACAAACCTTTCACCCCTAACATCTTTCAACAGATCTTGTGGTGTTGGATGGAAAATGAATTTAACAGGATATTACAGTTCTGTTGCAATATTTCTGGTGTACAACAATATTATAGTTGGTGTTAAACTTTATTACTAGCCTTGTGATAAAATTAGTTCAATATCGGCTGCTTTTATAATGTGGTTTTACAATTGCAAACATGGGATAATGTGATAGTACAAAAAAAAAAAAACAAAAAAAAAACCCAACCCAAAAACAAACAAACAAACCTAAACCCCCCAAACCCAAAACATAGATTGGAGAGAAGGAGCAGAAAGCTACCTATCAGGAAAGTGCTGGACAGGGGCTGAACATTTCAATGTGAGGTGCTGTGAATTTTTTTTTCTGGAATGGCTTGAAGCCAGAATCAGCTGATTATATTACACACAGGCTGATGACTGTCACTGTGAAAAATGTCAAATGGGGAACAGGCAGGAAAGACAGGAAAAACAGGAAAGAAGGTAACTGCTTCATGGCAGTGATTGGTTTGCCCAGAGGAGATTTTAGAGCGACATCATTGAAGTGTCACTGAGTCCCCAAGGAACAGAGGCTTCCCAAATGGGGCTTTTTGAGGTTATTTGTGTTCTTAAATTGGGTGGGCTTAACCACAGAAGGGTTTAGTACACAGGGTGGAAATATAAGCCTGAGCAGTGCTGTAAAAGCAAAATCGGTGTGTGGTGTTCAGACACCCAACCTGCAGCACCCTGCCACATTCCATCAGACATCTCCATGTCACTGTGGTGTCATTCCCTGTTTCATTTGGAATCATGGAATCTTAGAATCCTTAAGGTTGGAAAAGGACTCCAAGACCATCAAGTCCAAATGTTAACTCAGTACCACCATATTCACCACTAAATAATGTCCCCAAGTGCCATGACTACATGGCTTTTAAATACCCCCAGGGATGGCGATTCTACCACTTCATTGGGCAACTTGTTCCAATGCCTGACAACCCTTTCAGTGAAGAAAATTTTCCTACTGTCCAATCTAAATCTCACCTGGTGCAGCTCATGGATATTTCCTATTGTCCTATTGGGAGAAGAAAACAACCCCCCCCGGCTGCACCCTCCTGTCAGGGCCTTGTAAGAGAGTGGGAAGGTTCCCCCCAAGCCTCCTTTTCCAAGCCTCCTTTTCTCCATGCTGAGCCCCCTCAGCTCCCTCAGATGCTCCTCATCAGACCTGTGCTCCAGAACCTCCCGTAGCTCCATTCCCACCTCTGGACACGCTCCAGACCCTCAATGTGTAGTGAGGGGCCTTTTTCTTTTAGTGAGCTTCTTCAGATAATGTCTCTTACCTCATATTTGTGTAGAACTTGGTGCAGTAGGAACTATTCCCTGGTGTTATTTGTGGTTTCTAGACCAGCATAAATCCCAGAAGATCTAGGACTGGATAGCCTAGATCTGAACTGGTACAAACCTGGGCAGCTCTACAGGAGCCAGGACAAAGCACTCAGAGAAAGAGGGAGGAAAGCTCTGCCAAAAGTGACTGAAAATCTATGTCTGGAAGCAAAGTTGTGTTTAGGATGGTGCTTCAAAGGTATGTTGTAGCTGGTGTCTTGCTGTGTCTCCTTTGCTCTTAGGGATACCCTTCAGGGAACAGCTGGCCCTTGCTGCACCTTGGCATAGAGTACAAGATGAAATCAGAATAATGTCTTCATTAGTATTATACTATTATACAATTATTTTTCCTTTTTTTTTTCTTTCTTTTTTTTCTGTGAAAGCAGGAATTTTACTTCTTGAGATTTACGGCATCTACTGGATGCTGCTACTAGAAGCAAGGCTGGAGTTAAACTAACTATTACACACACAGTTATTGTTGTCTGTGCAGAGCTCTATGCTGATTCCCAAAGAAATTTCTGCCATAAAACTACTGGGCCAACATGGCTGCAACATCTCTGCTTCAGCTTAGTCTGATCTCATGTTGGAGCACATCTCTAGTAAAAAGGAGGAAGGTAGAAAGAATCTGGAAGATGTATTGCCTATATGAGCAGTAAATGCAGCCAGCAGATGCAGCTTTTCCTAGTAAAGTGAGCTGGGAACAGTCAGGAACACTCACTGAAGAGCATAAAACCCTTTGGGCTTTGTTGTAAAGATCCAGAGATACAGATATGTGGTAGTTTCCAGAAGGAAAACACAGCTAATGAAAAGGCATGGCAAAGTTTCAAAACTTGGAGGTGAAGTTGAGACATTCCCAAATTAACAGCTAAGCTGCAAACTGCCTGTGGAAGCCTGGGCTGTGCTAACACTTTTTAACCCATCAAGTGCTGAAACCAGGGAATGCTTTGTGCTGGGTACTTGATTGAATCAGCACAGACCTGTCATGACAATCATTCCTCTGCCCAGAAAGAGAGCAGGGTAGTTGTAAGGACCTGCTCAGAAGGACATCACTACCAGAATCTGTGTCTGGTGGTTCTAACATGCTTCAATCTCACCATGGCTGCCTTATTCTGCTGTTCCTACAACTCAGACACTTTGGTTTTCTCACACACTTCTCAGATGAGTTGGTTCTGAAAGCCTCCTCTCCCTGAGACTCCTTCTCTCCTCCAGCCAATCCATGCAGAAGGTTTGGGTTTGTGCAGGACTTTTTTTGAGGCAATTTGTTTGGCTCTAAATTCTCCACAACACTCAGTCCATTTTACGTAGCTGAGTTTCATCTCACCAGATACATTTCAGCGAGCGAGGTGATGGATTGGAGAGCAGCATCATTCATTGCTCCATGATCCCAAGGGTTCTTTTCCAGCTGAAATTGTTCCATGTTTCTATGAGCAACACTTAAAGGAGAACATAGCATTATTGTGGATGATTTGAGTAAAAGTGGCTGAAGGGTATGTGAACATGTAGGTGGGGAGAATTTAAAGTGATGAATAATTGAAGCCTGCAGATAAACTGTCTGCTTAACATTGCAATGGGCCTGGTAGCTAACAGTATTGCCTCTGCCCATGTCTGGAATTGGTGGAATGCTTAAACTACACTGTATAGTAGGACCCACAGCTGGTCCACAGTGGGCCAGAGAGGGTTATTTCTGTAAAGTATTCTATCAAGGCCGTTGGCCAAGAAGAGACCAAGAGAAGAGAAGACCAAGAAGAGAAGAAGGAGAAGGAGATAAGCGGAAAGAAAACCTGAGCTGGGAAAAGTATTTTTAGAAAAGTTTTGAGGAAAACAGAGACATAGATGGCTTTACACCAATCAACGTTATGTTGGCTAATTGTAACCAATGAATAAAGTGTAAACTTTGTAGAGGGTATAAAAGACAGCATGCTGTTGTAATAAATGGAATATTAGCCCTCTGAAATGTAGTGTGTCTATTTGTGTGTCACACCCGCCTCTACAGCCACAACACCGAAGAGGGAAAAAGCTTGTTGAAATAATTGTCCTTTCCCACAGATGTGTATTTGACTCAGCAGCAGCACTGTCCATTGCAGAAAGTACAACATAAGCTCAGCCAGAAGGACTGGCTTCACCCTTGGTGACACAGACGGACCTGAGCTGGGTGGCACCACCCCTTCTCTGCTCCTGAATGTGCATCTGTCCTGGTTTAGGGCAAATTTGGGAGGAAACCTCTGAATGGAGTCCCTCTAGGAAACAGATTCAAGCAGTCCCTCCACCAACTGGTTCAGGGAAAAATATTTCCTCGGAGAGAAGTGGGAAAAAAACCTGTTTATTTAACAGGCAAAGCACTTCCCAGCACGAAAATGAACAATACTAAACAGTAAAACCTGCTCTGACGAGATGACAAATTCAGAAGAGCCCCTTCCGTGGGCTCAGCCCAGCTCACTCAGGCTGTTCTCAGTCCCTCTGGAGCTGGGAAATGTCACAGCCCAGGTGAGCCACAGGTGTGAGCTCATGGTGCTCTTCTAGGTTTTCAGTCCAGAGCAGGTTCAAACAATTCCAGGAAAAAGGGAAAAAGAACACAGTCCAGGGAGCTTCTCTGCCTCAGCTGGACAGGAAAACTAACCAAGAGCAAAGCAGAGCTCTCTCCTGCTGTCCACTGCAGACAGCACAGTCTGTGTGAAGGATGTGGGGGAGCAAATGCAGTCTCTGATAACAAACTCTGCACCTCTGCTCTTCCCCTTCACTCCTGGAACCAGTCTTAAAGCTGCAGAACTCAATATCCAACACCAACAGAACAGATGATTTGGGGATAGCAGCATCATAAAGTCACCCCAAGACAGCATCCATGAGCCACCTGCCTCCACGTCCCAGCTTTTGTCCTTGGGCAGGGTGTCTCCATCTCACTCTGGTGCCTGGGGGCCATCCCTGTCCCCTGCAGCATCCTCCCGGAGCAGCTGGCAGCTGCAGCATGCCAGAGCAGGAGCAGGGCTGCCTCACCCCGGCCCCACATGCAGCCACCCCAGGGTGCCCACAGATCACGGGAGAGGCTTTTCAGGGCTGATTAGGAATACAAAGGGCTGTGCCTGACAATTAGAGAGAGGCTGTGGGAGTGTGACAAGCATGACTGGAATTTGGAGCAGATGAGCACTAAAATAACCCATCACGGCCCCAGCTTTATGTTTCAGTGGAAAGTTTTAAATTTGGGGGACATGTCTTGTGTTTTTATTAATGTAGATTTTTATTTTTTAACAGCTTTCTGAGGGAGTTGGGAAGGAAGCAGTGGTACCGAATCGTCCCGTGGTGGAGGTGGGATGTTTTGCAGCATTTAGACCTGGAGTAAAGAACGGTACCCAGGCACAAACTGTAATGAGAGCTTGTCCTTTCAGAGCCAACCATCAGGGAGAGCAAATCAATCACGCCCTGCCCTCCGCTGGGACCAGGGATGATTGATTCAGCTCCTGTCGGCTGTCCATGGGCCGGGATGTGCGCGGACATGAAAGGAGCAGAACAAAGACCCCATTACCGCAGTGGGCAGAGAGAAGGCTCCCCTGCTGCTTGATGCATCTCTCCCTCTCTAAGCCATTGCAGCCTCCCCCTCTTTGTCCTCCTTTCTCCTCTAGTGCTTTGATCCTTCCTGCCCCTGCTTTCCAGCCAGCTTGGCCCCAGTTCCCTTTTCCAGTTACTCCCAGTCGTGATATTTCCTTGTCAGGGAAGTCCCAATACCCTCATGTAGCAACTGCTGTTCCTATCCTTGCGGTCAGTCCTTCTTTGCCATCTATTTTTCTTTCCTCAGCACTGTTCATCCACCCTTGCAGAAGTGATAATAAAACTCAGACTCAGACAAGTTTCTGCATTTTGGGATCCATTACTGGCGATGCACTGGCCTCCCAGTTCTTGCCTGTGGTTCCTAATGTCTGCTTCTCTCCTGGGATGCTCCTATTTTTCTTTATTTATTTGTCTCAGTTAGGACCATGGAGTTGAGTCACAGAAGTGGAACGGAGCATAGTTATTTTGGTTTGAAGAGAGTTTCTGTCCCTTCCCACTGCATAGAGGAGTGTGAAGGGATGAAAATTTGCCTGTGATTTTTCTTCTCTACACTTCTTGTTTTCACCCACATTATTCATAGTCCCTGGCTCTTCCCCCTCAGGGCTTTTCTGGGCTCCTGTTGCTGAGGCCCCCCAGAAAATTGATGGCTGCAGCTGGCAGTGCCAAGGCATGAGCTAAATGGTGTGAGAGGTGTGGTGCTGCCTGGGGCTGACTCGCTCCTCTGCTGAGGGGCTGGTGAGTTTCTGGTACCCAAAAGATGGACGGTGTGAACCTCCAAGCTGTAGCATCTCAGCTACCTTCTAAGACCAAGGGCCAGTGGGGGTTTGTCCCAGCTCCAGATGTCCTCAGATGTTGCTCTTGATGAATATTGAGTCCATCCAGGAGGAGTTCACAGGTTGTGGTGACTTGGGTGCTGCTTTCTCTGGGACCCCCTGACTTCCCAAGGAAGAACATGAGTGCTCAGAGCTCCAGCAGCCCAAATGCTGCTCTGGTTGGCCTTTGGCTTGTGAAGACAAATCCTATTGCTTGCTTTGCCAGGAACAAGCCCTAGAGCTACAAGCATTTCTTCATAAGGCCAGGGGAAGGTTCGGTACTCCAGGGTACCTGGAGCTCAGTAGCTCTTTAATAATAATAGCTCTTTACTGCTAGTTAGAGTGGATCAAAGTAAGGAAGACTGGCCCTTCCTCTTCTGATTCATGGGACAGTCCTCCCTTTAATATGTCCTTTCTTTCTCAGTTCTGTTTAATCACCCCTTCATTACTCATTCAGTCTGAAAGAAGTTTCTGGTTGTGCCGAGTGAAGAATTTTTATTTCTCCAATCCATATGCCTGTGCAAGCTCAGCAAAATCCACTGGCACAGAGCAGCTTGCTTAGAATTCTGCAGCTCCAGGCTTTGAGCGTGTTTTTTTCCCCTTTGTCTTTGTGTGGACACATATACACACACAAGGAGAGGGCAAAGGCTAAAACCTCAGAGGGGCTGCTTACAGTTTCATCAATATTTCATGATTAAGAAGGTGACAGAATTCTGCTTTATTTAATAAGAATATTCCCTAGGTAGGTCCTGTTTTCCCAGCCTGCTCCTGTAATTACAAACTGTTTGTGCATTTGCTGAGCAGCCTCAATGAGTTATCCCCCCCTCAACTGTTTTAAATTAAGGGGTTGACTTTTGCCTTGGTCAGACCCATGCTTTTCCTGGAAACCAGTGACATTTTTCACAGATTATTTTAAATGAATCAGGAAGGGAAGAAAAGAAAGTGTGAGAGAGAAACTGGGTGTGATTGGAGGAGCTGAATTTCACCCTCTCTGAGCACAGCTTGCGAGCATCAGGCCATGGTAGTCAAAATGTCAGAAGAGAGTCTCTAAATTAAGAATTGTAATCTGGGGGCAGCATTGCCCACCAGCTGGACAAATGGTGGGTTGCAGAGCGGTGGCTTTGGAATCATGTTCACCACTGCCACAGCAGAAGCTGTCACTGGGGATTTCCACAACACAGAGGGCAACGGGCCAGTACCTGGTTGGCTTCTCAGGGCCACTACGAGATACCTTTTTGTGAGTATGCCCAGTGCTCTGCAAGTCCCTGATGCATTACAGACAAAGGAAGCATGGGGAGCATGGCCATATTTTGAGCTCCCAACATAGAGATTGGAAGAGGATACAAAAAAGCACTGCAGGTCTTTGGCTCCCCTGCATTCCTGCAGCTCAGTCTGGAGATGGACACAGCTCCAGTGGGAAATGGGAACAGGTCATGTCCATGGGACTCTTACCTCACCATGGGAGTGTGCAGTGGTGCCAATAAGGGGGAAAGGAGGGCTTAAGGCTCCTTAGCACGCTCATCTAAGTAAATCTGTGGCAAGTTTTGAAGTATTTCTGTGGCTGGGGCCATGTTGGTTCATCTCCACCTCCTGATGTTTGGAGGGACAGGATGGATCAGGGGCAAGCACAGGTGATCATGCTGGGGGCTTTGACCCTTGAGAAACTTCTCCTGGTTGGTCCACACTGTCACCTACACACTTGTGCAGCAGGTGGGCAACCCAAAAACACTCCAAAATAAACCAAAATAACCTCAAAACCCCACATGGTTACCTACACACCTGTACAACAGGTGAGCACCCCAAAAACTGCCTCTGCACCCCCAAAACACCGACACGGTCACCTACACACCTGTGCAGCAGGTAGGGTACCCCAAAAAACACCTGAAAAACCTTAAAAATACCAAGAACACACTCTTCTGTGAGCTTCTGGGAGAAAAGCTGTTTTCCCCCATGGACAGAGCAATGGATATCAGGACCTGGGAATACTTCAGCCCTTGGGATTGCCCCTTTAACAGGATATGTTTCATTGGCATCTCCAAGGGATGCTGTTGGATGGTCTGGAGGTGTCACTGTGGGAAAGCTCTGTCCTGTCAGGGCTCCCCACCATGCTTTCTGATTTAGTCCACAGTCACAGCTTAAAGGAAGCAGTGTTTGCAGTGAGAACATGGCAAGCAAATGACAAGGTGAGCCAGTGAGGGGTGTGGGAGGGCACGGGCAGAATTTTGGGAGGTCGCTGCTGCTGTCCTGCCTCCCCTCATTCATCTGAGTCCTTTGTTCCAGCCTTAGGAGGGCAAATTCCACAGGCGATCAGCGATTCAGCCTCCAGCAGGATCAAAGCAGCCTCATTTCCAGGGCTTGTCTGATGTTTGGATTCTCTGGCACAGGGACAAAGTCAGGATTATCCATCAGCTGGGGCACGGAGAGCTGTATGTGTTCATGTGTGTGTATGTCTCTGGCTCCTGTCACATCTAACACTCCTTGGGGTCTCCACTCTTCCTTCTGCTTGGAGCCCTCTCATCTACCTGGCTGCATATTTTTATGAAACTTGAAGGAACCTCTAAGATTTGGGAATGTTTCATCTCTTCCTTATTGGTGTGAAGTGTCTATTTGGTTCGAAAGTTATTTGGGATGAAGATACATCAACAAGAGGTTAGGATTTCATAAATAAAATAGAAGTAACCCTTCATTTTCAGTGTCACATTTCCCATCTTGCCTCTCAACAGGAGTTAAGAGTGCATTTTACAAAAATCTGATATTATTTTTCCCCCCATTTAAATGAATATCTGAATACATGAAATTGGAAATGCTCAGTAAGTGCCATGAACATCTGCTCTGGGTAAAGAAAATTAGTGTGACGTGGACATCACTGCTCACCATTCTTTTCCCTCTGAACACATCCCAGCAATCCCTCTTTCTCCTGGGTAATTTTCCCTCAGCCAACACCACATGGAGTCAGTGTGGTGCAGCAACAGGATCTGAACAAAGAGGGAAAAACTTTAATCTGTGTCTATATATCCCAAAGAACATTTAAGGCCTCCTGAAAATGTTTTCTGGAGCATGGGAACATCTTCCAATAACCTTGAACCTGTGGTGTCCTTGTGGGTCACCAGCGTGGGCAGCTCAAACCAACAGGCAGAATTATGTCCCACAGTTGCCTACATTTATTTGGGACTCTGATGATGTGACCTGGGGTTTCCACTTTCTCTGTGTGCAATTTTCCTTTGGAGAAATGAGGTGCTGCTTCTGACCTTGTGTAAAGTGCTTTGGGGTCTTCACTTGGAAAGCAGCCCATAAAAATTATGTATTGTTGGGAGGAAGGATATAAAGCCCTAAGTTCAGAAGGTGACTGAAAGAGCTGTTGGCAGTTTAGCTATCATCTCTGAGGGATACTCTGAAAGCCTAATGTCAATAAATGAGCAATGTGATGGCTCTGAAAGCTCCTGCCACATAAAGGCAAGATGGGAGTGATTCTGAGAGGCTGCAAAGGTTTCTCTTTCAAAGGTCTGTGGCAAATCACCAGTTAAATCTGAGCTGGGATTAGGCAAATTTACTGCTCCAGGTTTACAAAATGACTACCAGGTTCTAGAGGGTAGACATGCCTGGTAGGGACAGTGCTCAACCTTTTATTTTTGAGACCAAAATTTTTAAATTATGTCCTCAGAAAACAAGTTGCCTTAATGAACTTTTTCACAGATCAAGTTCAGCTCTTCTCTTGCCCCAGGACGTGGGTTTGCTTTCAATGGAAGTCTTGAAGCTAAACAAACAAATAAACAAAAAATAATAACTACTTATTAACTGTTTATGGTCTAGCTGAGAGATTATGGCTTGAGGTGTTTACCCTTATTTCATGGGTAATTTTCCTACATTCCTGTGTGTGGATGAGTTTATACAATTTTGTTTGAGCTTTTCAGAGCTGGGGAGGCAGCTGGGGTCAATAGGAGGCACAGGCTTCACTGCATCTACTTCTAATTTTGCAAGTGCTCTGCTTCACAGCAGAGCCTTCTTGCAAAAATTAGAAGTAGATGCAGTTCTGTGACAGCTGTAGAAGGGACCTCCAGTTTAATTAGGCTGAATAGCCCCTTAGCAGATGCACAAGTGTGTCAAGAGTAGGAGAAGCAGCTGGACTTCATGCACCCATGTGAGATGCAGGACAGTGATCCAGAGGCATAGGGAAGTTAAGGGGACTCTGAAAAAAATTTCTATTTGGCTGTAGTGTCTTTCTGAGCTCTCCTGTGGCTCCCAGTCCTGTGGCTGATCTGCAAGGTCAGACTGCCCTGTGCTCCCAAGCAGTTCTGGAAGATGAATTGGCAGAATCAGTCTTGGGTATTAAGGGAAAGGAGGGAATCTCTTTGCTCTGCAGGGCTTCTGTCCTTCAGACTCACCACTTGCTTTGGCCAAGTGAGATTCTGCTATAGGGTGGAGCATGTCACCAACTCCAAGGGCTGCCCCTGGAGCTGGGAGCAGAGCTGGGTGCCCCAGACAGCCTCTCTTGCACCACAGGGCACCATGATGAGAAATCACCAACTGGATCCATGCACAGCAGGTCTGTGATCTCACGGGCTAGAACACCATCCACCCTTCAATCTGACAGGTGCTAAAGCATCTGTAGGACCATAAAAAGTTGGATAGCACTCCAGGGGAGTCCCCAGCTTCTCAGCCTCTCTGCCCCAGCTGGCTCAGGCTGTCTCCAAAGAGGAGCCTTGGTGCTGGGCTGTGAAGGCTGCTGGATGAGCAGCAACACTTGAGTGTGTGCCCACAGACACAGCCTGCCAGCACTGACTGCTGGTCTCACTCTTTTCAGAGGATATTTTTTCCTGCTTTGAATGTACAGGCAGGATCTTTTCTTTGGAAACCAGCACTGACTGGACTAGAAAGGGAGCAGCCTGGGTACATGGGTCTGTAGAACTGGCTGTGGCATACACATGACCAGCAGTGGTAGAGCAGAGGCAGGAAGGGCAACTCCTTCAAAGGATGAGTAAATAGTCCCAGTTCTCCCATCAGTGTCCATCTCCCACCAGCCAGAATACAGCAGAATGATAGATGTGACTGAAGAAACACCAGGCATTATTCCTGGAGTTCTCTGCAGCATTTCAGAAAGATAGCCTAGCCAGGGAGGGAGAAGTCACAAGTTAATTTCCCTTATAAAGACAATACAGAATAGATGGGTCTCACACACATCTCTGAAGCTCTGTTTGTGCTGATGACTCCGTTTCCTGCAGTGATACTCACCGAGACAATGAGAAAAACCTTTCTAGAATGCAATTTCTCAGAAGAGGTGGGCTCACCTGAAAATCAGCTGTTGGTTAATAAACCTTGATCTGCTGAGTCATGTCTTCGTGCAGTCTGGGCTGGTCTGCTATGACCCAAGGAGGTTTCTGTGGATCTGAATGCAGAAATCCTTGGCATCCCTGTGCTGCTACAGAATCCTTAAAAACAGTTTCATCAAGAGTAGTTGTTACTGCGAAAAACTCTGCCTCACTTGCAGTATGTTTCATGCAGCCAAGGTCTAGGAGAAAGTTATATAGCAGACAGTAAACCCCACCTACACTTCTCTTTTTCTAATTTTTTTTTTTTTTTTACAGACAGATGTCAGTGTCTTTGAGTGTATGCTACTTTTCAAAGGGGCTTTGTAAGCTGATAACACATTCTTCCGAGGCTATACAATACTTAGCACTACTCTAACAATTTTTATCTTCAAAGTGCTCTCCCCTGTGCGAAAGGAAAGTCAGTCTCTTCCCTGAAGAATTTCGATTCTAAAAAGACAAAAAGGGGTTAGTGGAGAATGGAGCTACATGAAGCAAGTTCTCAGACAGTAGTTCACTCACTATAAACAAGTCATTTTTGGTTTAACTGAAACTTGGCAAAATCACACCACATTTTCAGGGTTTTTCACCTCCAAAAATGTAAGAAAAAGATTTTTGAAAATATTGCAGCCTTGCACCTTGCTGTTTGCTAAACCAAAACTTTACATATCAAATCAGTATTTTCGTTGGAAATATAATTTATTTTTTTTCTTCTAAAAAATCCTAAATATGAAAAAACCTCATAGAATGAAACAGATAATTCATTTTATGTTTCCTGGTCCAGCCACTGAATCACAGGAAATAAAATCAATGCAGGGAAGAGCCTTTAAAAAAGAAAAACATAACCCCTCCTGTAAAATGGAGAAACTAAATGGTGGTGGATACCACTGCACTGATTTTTATGGTCGACCTTCTGGCTACCCTTGCCCTTCTCAGCCCCATGTCATGCATCAAAGCCAGCTCTGCTGTACTCATGATTACTTGAGCATGGTGCTGAGGTGCAGCTGCATTCCTTCGTCCTCTACAGACCAGGAATGGCTCTGCACACCACTTCTGCCTCTTAGCTCCTCTTTCTTCAAGATCAGCAGGGAGCAGAAGGAATACAGGAGCTTCTGGAGGTAATAAAAAATACTGTGGGATGGCTGCTGCAGGTCGCTTCTGTCATATGATCCTGTTTGGGGTATGGGTAATACCAAACCCCAGAGAGGCTGTGCTGGGCAGCAGTGAGATGTGAAACATCAGCCTTCACCACAGGATAGCTCTCAGGTTTGGGTTGAGCAGCCAGCTGAGTTTTAGGTATCTGCCTGCCAGATAAGGGCAATTTTCCCTTGAAAATTCGTCTTCAGTGTCAGTGGAGACCCAATAAACTGTGTTGATTGGAGGGAGAGTTTGGACCCTTGACAGGATTCTGGTCTTGAGTTATGGTTGCAAACTGCATGAGCTGTGCCCTATAAATGAGTATGGCAATGGCCAAGGGAGTGCTGCCTTTGTGAAGGGGATGGAGCATCTTCCTTGATGGCAGAGTGTGGAGAAGGTGCCCTCAGCTGCATTGATTCAGGAACATTCAGTCTTCCTGCTTTGAGGTGGCACCAGTGCTCAGTTTGTGGATCTCAAACTCCTTTCTCTTCTCATTTGTGGTGAGACTACTTGAAGGGGCCTTGAAGGAATCTTTTCTCCTAAAGCAAAGGTCTGAGCATGGTCCTATCCTTGAAGGACAGGAGATTTTGGAAACCTATCCTGCAAAGGACTCACAGCATGAAATCCATCCCTCACTGGGGTTTGCACAACCTGCTGCAGACAGAGGTTGTACAAAGGTGCTGGAGAGTATGGTGGGACTAAACAGTGGGACTTTCCCTTTCCTCAGAGCACCCTTGTTCTGCACACCATGATAACAGCTCAGCTGCAAATTTACAAAAGAAGCAATAAAAGATCACCATAAGCACTCTGAGAAACCCCAGCATAAGGCCTCAGCCTTAAAATAATTAGTATTGATTTGCTCCAATAACTTGGGCTGCATGTGATAGTTCCACAAGCTACATCTGCCTAGAGGCTTTGTGCTCAAAATAGCTTCCTTTTCCTCTCTCCTTCAGGTCCCGCTTCCTTTGCTCCTCCAAATCACTGCAGAGTAGCGTTCTGCAGGGAGCTATGGGGAAAATCCCATTATAGACTGTGTGGGAGCTCAAAAGATATTCAGAAAAACTGAGCCAGGTTAAGTGAGGTTGGAGTATTAGAAGACAAATTGCTGAAAACCAGGCCATACTTCTGCGGTGTTTCACAGCAAACAAGCAAAATCAGCACCAACAAAATCAGTTTCTTCAAAATGTTGTTTGAGAAGAGCAAATGCCCTGTTGTCTGCAGGTGCTGAAAAGCTGGCTGGAAGTGTTGGTGAATAACTTTTTAGAAGTCCCCATTGCTTACCATGGCTGTGCTAACAGCATGACAATTCTCCCTGGTCTTATAATTTTGGAATACAATCCCTGCAGAGGGGACATGTCTGTTTGCATTTTCCCATTAGTGACCACCACAATGGGTATAACAGAAAGTTTAATTATGGTTGGGCTGAGGAAGATGGGAGAGCCACAAAGGAAGAAAAGGTTCTCTAACTGACCACCATTTCTCCTCCTCCTCCTCCTCCCCTGGTTTCTCAGAAAATCTCAGGGAAGTTTCTCATGCTTCTCCACAAACAGAATAGGACAGATTTTAAAGAAAGAAGAAAATTAGTTCAATGTGTTCTGCCAGCTGATCTTATGCAGCCATTACCCTCTACATTGGTTACCTTAAAGTTTTTCTGATGTGTGCAATTACTGGTCCCCAGAGAGACTGAAAAAACACATTTCACAATGTGATGCTGGAGCTGCCCCTGGGCTCCAACTCCTTCCTCTCATAACTGGGCACTCCTCAGCCCCCATGTACATTAATACATTCCAGAGTGTCCCATAGCAAAGATTTGGGTAATTTTCCCCCTATTTTTCTATTTGCAAAGCCAAAAGAAATAAAATAAATAAAGTCTCAAAGCTTCTAATAGAATTATATAAACCAATGGGCTGTTATGTAGTAAAATAGTAATGCCCTGAAAAACACGCTTATACCATTCTTATGCTCTTTTGGGAACAAAACTCTCCAACTAGTAAGAAATCTCTTCCTGTAACTTTCCAGAGATGCATGCCCCAAAAGGGGAGAGAAACATCCTTCCAAGCAGCTAAGAAACAGCAAAATTTTGGAGTATGATTTAAAGGAATGAATATTATGATAGCAATACTTACCATGCAAATGAAGCCTTAGGTGTGAGGTCATTGGGGATGAAGCTGGACCAGCATCAAGATCCAAAATGAAATAAAATGGAAGCCATGTATGAGATGAACTGCTTGGGGTAGACCAGTTTGCTCCCCGCTTTAAAAGCACTTAATTTCTGAGGGAAATACATAAGGGATGCAATGACACGGGGAAAAGGAACAATTATCATATTTCCATCAGTGCTGGAGAGTGATCTGCTGGTTTCAGTGTCATGTGGGACCACGTGTGGTTGTGTGTCCCCTGCTGTGCACACACAGATCCGCTGCACACACATTGTGCTCCTGGGTCTGCAGGCCTGTCCTCAGACCAGATTTAACCTCTGCTTTGAACTGAGTAGCTGGGGCATGAGGAGAGGGGGAGCAGATGGGCTTCCCCTGCTCAGCCCCCTCCCCAGTCTCATTCAGGGGGACTCAGCCTTGCTTTGATCACACTTGCAAGTTTCGCAGCTGAACGGATGCCAAAATAGGAGCTGCTTTCCTGAAAATCTGGCCTCTAATAGCCTGCTCTGCTGAAAATGAGGAGACTTTGACATTTTTGGGTGGGATTCAGCCCACAGATTTAGATGTCCAGCTGTCCAAATTCCCATTATAATCAGTGAAGGTCAAGGATGTCATGCATTTGTCTAAATATAGGTATCTGATGTCATTTTAGATGCCCTCTTTTATCCAAGATATCTCCCTGGGGCTAGCAAACATTACCCAAAATCTATGGGAAACTGCACCCCTATGGAGCAGTAGCTGGGAGCTAGCCAGGACATTCCAGAAGCTCTAATGGTACCAGATGCCTCTTTTAGGCAAAATATTTTATCTCCTGATCAATATAATGCAGAATCAAGAACAGTGGCCTTCTACAGATGATGAGCATTGACTAGATCTCCATTGGCTACAAAAGACATTAAGCATCTAGCCTACAATACACTTAGATTTAAGAGTCAGTCTGACCCTTGATCCCATAATTAAGAGCTGATTCCTTCCTTTTGCTGCCTGCAATTCATAACCCAAGTGGAACAGCCCTGAGTTTTGGACTGGTGGCCCTTGTCCCAAACCCCAGTGTATTACAGCAGAGTGGCCAGGACACCTATAGGTCTGGCTGCTCTGGCAGCTCTTGGCTGGTTCACGGGGAGACAGTGGTGAGGCCATGGCCCAGGTGGCTCCAAAGGGACCAGTGGCACAGTGGAGCAGCCTGATGGCCAAAACCCAGCATGGTTCCAGTTCACAAAGCTCTGGAGCAACCCATGCCCAGCTCTCCACGTAATCCTTGACCTGGCTTTTCTCTTCTGCTATGGTCTGTTTGCACAGTGTTCATGTTATCCAGGTTTCAGATGGTGGTCATGGTGCTTTCACTCCCTTGGAATTAAGGTGGTTTTTTGCTTAATTTTCAGGCTTATATAAATTAAAGAGCTAAGAAAGTGTATATGAATATGACCTCATTTTTCCCTCCTACCTCCCCCCACACACTTCCCCAGTTGACATGTTTGTGCAAATGTTGAAGATGAATAACGTAAATAGACTTCTTTAACAGTGATAGCTTATTAAAATAGCATGTGTGTGTGAATTCCTAGTGCTAACTGGGAACCCTGCTGCTTACCAGTGGCAATGCCATCCATGCATTATTCAGCAGATGAAAAAGGCCATTGTTCCTGTGTTCTGGAATTAATCAGTTCAGTATGAAGATTACCTGTCACCAAAATATCGTGTTTACTCAGTCCATCAAAACAGCCCTCTCTGACAGCAGTTGGGTTTCCTCCTTAGGGCCCCTTGTGCTAAAATATGTGTTTGTAAATACAACAGAGACCTGGTGGTGTTAAGGAGAATGCAAGGAACAACCTTTTTAATCTGTCTAGTGTGCTGGAGTTTAAAGCCTGTTGTGGGGGCAAGAAGAAAGAAATGCATGGAACAAGGAGCACCTGTGAGTTATAATTCAATCAATCTGAAATCCACAGTGTTATTGTGACAGATCTAAATCCAACTTTCAGGCTTAAGCATTTTCCAGCTGCAGCAGAGGCATGTGAGATCCTTGACTTCATTATTTTGCTTCCATGCCCTTTCTGAGCTTGGGTACTTTTTTTACAGAAAGTTGTGGCCTTTCTCCCATTTCTTTTCTCCTGGCCCTTGACCTCTTACCCCATTTGCTTCTCTTGCTGCCAAAGTGAGGTATTTGAACATCTGGCCTTGCCTATTTTCACCACTCTGCTGTATCAGATTAAGGAGGCCCAAGGTTGAGCTGTGCTGTGGCACATCTCAAAAGACTATTGTGGACAGACTGATGGAACCAAGATCTGAGTGGACAAAACCAAAATCCTCTGTAAAGCAGAAGAGTGGCCTGCTTGGCTTTTTTATTTTTGCTTCTGAGTGCCTAGGATATTTGAAACAGGTAGAAATGCTACCTATACATAGTACCTTCCATTTTTTTATTTATGCACCGTTTTTGCCCAACAAATACGTAACAAAATATCCATTAAATGGGATCCCATACCTTCAGATGTGTGTGCAGTTGCACAATCTCAACTAAAACCAAGTGATTTCCTGAGTGGTGATGGAGGAGGTGGATGGAGCTGTCCCTGTTGTGTCTCCAGGTCCTTGCAGAGCCCTGGCTGGGCAAAGGCAGATGTGCAGCAGCAAGGTGCTGCCTGCCTCTTTGTCTGCAGAGGCACTGATTTCAGTCTCTCTCCCTTAATTTGCCCAGATGCTGCTTTTAATTAAGCTCCAAAAGTTTCATGGTCTTTGAGACCTCTTCCATTCTGTCAATTTTCGTCAGAGCTGGCAGGCAGTGTGATCACAGCCTTGCTTCTGCTTAAATTGAGGCTGAGGTTTGTGCACAGAGATGGCTGTTTCCAGGCAGGGTTAATGCATTCACCTGGGGTGTGAAATATCAGCGCTGCTGCGTGTTTCCCAGATGACCTTGACTCTGAGAGTGACTGGCCATATGCTCACTTAAGCTGATGGCAATTTTTCCCCCCTTGTTGACTTCAGGGGGTGTCTGCTCAGGGCCCTAATCTCCATGTGTCTGTAATCCCAATCAGTAAATGAGCAGGCATTTATTTGCTTTATTTAAAATGCGAGCTCCTCATGAACACGTTTGTACAGATTCCAGGATGGTGATGTGGGGGCTGGTGTCTCCTTCTGGATCAGCCACATCCAGTAATAAATACCAAGCCTTGCCACTCTCCCAGAGGGTCTGTCCCATGGCCAAGGACTTTCAGAGTGTGTCACTGTCTCTGACTCACAGCTGTAATTCAGCTGTGACAATGGCAAGGAGTGTAATCCAGGGAATAGGTTGGCCTTGTTACAGGAGGAATATGTCCCCGCACAGAAAGGCAACTGTCTCCATGTCTGTTTGCTCTAAACTAAATAAAATCTGGTTGCTTTAAAAAGATGTTTTAAGGATGTTCTGCCATTTTTGAAATTTCCCAAGGAGAGAAATGGGTGATTTTAATGGAGAGGGCCAAAGGAAAGATAATCTCTTTTAAAAGTATTTGGGGGGTGGGGAACCAGGTAATGATACTGCTTTTGAATATCCCAATTAGTACTTTCAGAAGAAAACTGTTTTCAGAAGTGTTTCTTTGTTCTTTTGACTGGCTGAGGCCCATTTTGTCGGTCTGAATGCTGGTGTCTCTGCTCTTACTGTATAGATCATGTCCCTGGCCTGGCCACTTGAATTCCCTAAGCTAGAAATGCTTCATTCATTGCAAGTATGTCAGCTCTGCTCCAGGCTCTGTAATAATAACTCTTTCACTTCAGCTGATGAGATCTAGATACCAATCTTGCTGAGGTCACCAAAGGAAAAAAAACGTGAGCTTGGTCACTTCTCCATTGACAATTCAACACAAACCATATATCTCTGCCTAGGGCGCCTCACGCTTCCTCCTTGTTTTATCCAAATTGCACAAAAAAGTACCACTGAGATTTCACTGAGCTTACAAAAAAAAAAGCAAGCAAAAAAAGCCCTCCATGACATCATTCATATTGGTACCTCCAATGTCATAGGGGCAAGTGGCAGAAGAGTTCTTGTTTTATTAATACCAACCATATCTAATGGAAAGAAGCTGTGAGGCTGACCTAAGCTCTCCTCAAATGGAAAGCACAAAAACCCTGTACCCACAGACATTACATAAAGCTAGTAACAGCCTTTTCTCTGGTGATACTGAGTAGAGAAAAAGGAGCAAATGAATTCAAGTCTGTTTATCCCCATCTGGTTAGATGATGTGTTATTGGCAGGCCTGGCTGAATTTGCTTTGTGTGGCACCTTATACAAGACACCTAAGGCATATGTCTTCCAGATAAAAGCCAAGTCCCCTGATTAAAGGGTCAAAGCAGAGTGCTGACAGTAGGAAGACAAAGCAAGCTGTTACTGAGCTCTGCGGAGGGATGGGAGCAGAGATTTCAGAGCAAGACAGTGAAAAGCTGAGAAAAGACGCATTTCATCCAGGCAGAGATACCAGCATTGAAAGGGCTGCACAAGATGCAAAAAAAAAAGTACCTGCTGTTCATGCAAACTGGAGAGAATTCCCCTCCAAGGACCCAGACAGGGGCACTGGGGAGTGCTGTGTGAAGAAGACCTGGAAGGGGCAGATGCTGCAGCAGGTCCTACACTGGCAGCCTTCGTCACACCCCTTGTCCCACCTCCACTTCCTTCTGTCTCCTCATCCCCCCAGTTTGGGCTAGCTGTGGGGACCTTGGCCTCACCAGCACACAGGTTTGGGGCTGTCCCAAGAAAAGGCACAGACCTTTACTAAGTGGCTCCAGGTCCTCATGCACCGGCACTGGGATGTAAGAGCAGTCAGTCACCACCATTTGTCCCTCTCTTGTCTATACTACCCATTCCTTCAGGTTTTTGCCTTTTCACATCTCCTCTGGGGACAGCAAGGCAGCCCTCCTTGCCTCCCAGAAGTGGAGAGCTGAACCTTCCCTGCAGGAGCAATCTGCACCCCCCAGCACCAGGCATGCTCTGGCAGCTATGGCTCCATTCCTGGGGACAGGCTCATGATGCCCTGTGGGAGAGACTGCTGCACAGGATCCCTGAAGCAAAGATTAATTAATGAGTGTTTGCACAGCACTTTAAAGGTGTGAAGAGCCATATAGATGCTGCTAAGTATCATTGTTAATTATGATTAGGTGTAATATTGTAATATATAAATATTGCACAGTAAATAGCGTGAAGAGCAGAGAGGATTTCTCAGCAGTCAGGGAAGTTTTGTCTTCATAGCTGGAGACACATCTACGCATTGGACACAAACCTGGTCTGGGAATTTGAAGGGTGCAAGCAGTGGGGGGAGAATAGTCAAAAAGCTATTTTGGTGGTGGACTAACTGTGCGTAATTTTTGTAAGGAGTGGAGAGAAGACAGAACAAAGTGGCATTTTGAAGCAAAACATTGGAAAAAATGACTATTGAATGAACATAATTTCTTCTGTCCATCTTAAGGAAACTAAAATCTCACCAGCAGCAATGTTTTCACCAAGATGTGTTTTGTCCAAAGGCAGGTTTTGGTGCTGAGCACTGAGAGGGGTGACTGCAGCCTGGGGACTGTCCCTGGGGTGATCCAAGCAGCCACTTACAACTTTTCCTTCCCAGTTATAGGTGCTTTGGTGGTTGCTGGAGGAGTTTCATCTGCACCCCTTGGTGTCTGTGCCAAGTGTTCAGGTCTCTATCTGGGTAGGCAGATAATGCCTGTCCTCAGCTCTGTGGATTTTTCTGTGAGCATCAGCATCTGTGTGTCCACTCTCTGCTCACCCAGAAAGACCAAGATGGACAAAGCTGCCCTCCCCATTGCCTCTGTGCCCAGACTGAGCAAATGGGCTGTAAATCTGAGGGTTAAGCACTTGAGCCAGCACACCTGGCAGACTTGCAGTTTTAAGCGAAATTCTGTTAAAGTCAAACACCTGAGTATCCCTGAGCCTGGGGCCCTAATTTCAGATTCTCACTTTCCTCACCTGGAAGATTGAGGACAATAATTCTCTTTATGGAACAGGTGGAGATGTATGGCCAAAGAGCCTGAAGACAAGGAGAGCTAACTTTTATTAAGTGGATTCTGAAGGCCAGAAGGACCGCTGTGATCGATAGGTCTTGTCTGCATACCCTTCCTCTGCACATTCTTTGTACCAATCCTTTAGCCTCTGTCCTAGTGCTGGTGTGTTGTTATTCTGTGCCTTAACCCACCCCTGAGACCTCCATCTGCCTCCCCCAGTGCCACCCCAGAGAACAGATCTGGTACCTGGTGCCTTTGATAGAAGGGTTGCTGTGAGGATGAATTTGTTGATATTTATTAAAGGCTATAATTTGATGGCTGAGGGGCAGGTATATTAATCAGGGGCATGTGAATGCTACTGAAACCCTAATTTGCCAGAAAGAAAGGAGAAGAAGTGAGTAGAGCAGGGAATTAGCACATGATAAATCTACTTAATATACAGAAAGAGAAACTTATAGAGGGTGAGCTGCTCTGCTTCCTCTCCTTTCTGTCATTCATGCCTTATTAATAATGCTTGTGATGTTAATTTTCATCTCACACAAATGACAAATAAAAAGGCCTGATTTATATTGTTCTTGAAAAACAAAGATTCATACACAGCCTTGGAGAGAAACTCTGATCACTCATTCCCCCTGGTAAACATAAATATTCAATAATTAATATTGAATTTTCGGAAGGCTGATCTCTTCTCTTGATCTCTACAGCAGCCTGTTGACCCTGTCATGTGTTACAGGCAGCATGAGATTGAAAATTGAGCCTCTTCTCTATCTGCATATACCAAGTGAATCCCAGCTAAAACCTGCTGTATTAACTAACTCTGACTTGCCACCACGGTGTTACTGCCTTGCTGAAGAAGTGGCACCCTGAGTCCACCTTTCATGCAAAGCTTTGGAAATTGTTATCCTGTATTTGCTCAAGGGAGTCCTTGCTATGCCCCATTCAAGCTTGCAGAGAGAGTTCTGCTGCACAACAGATGGCAGGAGAGCCTGGTTTTCCCAGGATGTGCCCACTCCTACCCCAAGAGTCCTTTAAGGTGCACTGCAACCCCATATCATAAATTTTCTTCTATACCACGTGATGATCTGTGCTTTCTCCAACCCTCTACAGAGCACTCAAGCACCCTCTGGAAGGAAGGAAATGCCCTGAAGGAGAAATAGAAGAAGCAAACAGTTCAGTCCTGCAGGGAATTCGAACCTGGCTTCTTCTTTGGTGCTGGTGTCTAGAGACCAGCAGGACAGAGAGCAGGGAGTTGGAATTTTTGGCTGAATTTTTTGCTTCTTTTGTCCACGAGGACAGTGGTGAGGAAAAGCCTGCCCATAAATTCTCCCAGCTCAGGACAGCTCATTGCTCCTGTAATTGCATTTTTTTGCAGCTTTTAGACAGCACAGACCACTCTTGACAGCAGGGCACCAGCTCTTCTTGAGGCTGAGTCCACAGAGGACCATCTCTGTCAACTCACCAAGAGCCACTGACACAGAAACCTCTCCTGACCTCTTGTGTCCTCTCTGAAAGAGTCTTCAGCACTCACTCTTTTCTAGACCATCACTGCCAAAACAGCCACAGAGGAGGAACATGGAAAAATCAAAAGAAGGAATAACTTCCATGGCATGTTATTTTGTAAGTGAGCATTAAAATAAAAAGTAACCCAAAACCACAAACCCCAAATATCTCCGAGAACACCCCTAGCACAACAAAATTCCTCTCTGGACTCCCTAGTGGTTTAATCAGAATTTCTTCTTCCTTGCTTGACCTCTCAGAACGCCCCTGAACTATAAAATAAACTTGTGATAGTTATGACACAAGCTGGGCTGCCAAAGCAAGTGTGGAAAGTGGATGGAGATGCTATGAATGATCTCTACCTTGAAGTGTTACCTTACTGTATTTCTTCTCAGTGACCAAGACAAGAGAAAGAGGAGAGAAAAACAGTCGAAAAATACCTTCTCATTTTGCACTTTCAAAATCATTCCCTTTTTGAAAAAACACTTTTAAATATATAGGTGGGTTTTTTGCCCATAAATAAACGGCTCTTTTGTGCAATAAACATGTAAATTGGGCTATCAAGCATTTCAAATACACTGTGTTCCCTTTTGTGTATCATAAATATCACAGTGTAACCCCTGCCTCCGTTAGTTTCCGTTTCATAGTCAAGACATGGGAAGAATCATTCTCACAAAAATACCTAACTCCCTGGAAATGGCTTGTTGTAGGTTACCAATCAATCCCTCAGGAGTCTGTAGGCAGACCCTTTCCTGCTGTAAATTTGTGGCACTCCGCTGAAGTCAATGGAGATTATATAAATCGAGGGTCTGACTCTGTGTGTGTGTCTCCCACTCCCTCATGCACAGCGTGCTTTAATCAGCTGAAGCAGAGAGTTTGCTGTATAACCTATTTGAGGAAGGAGAAAAAATAACATTAGTGAAGTGATCTTCTTTATCTAGGGCATGGATTTTCTGTTTGAAGCTTGGGCTGGTGATGAAGACTGGGAAAAACCTTGCTGGTGAGTGTTTGCAGGTCTGTAGTGACTGAGAAGAGCACTATTCTTTTAAGTATTCTGAACAACTTTTCAGGGGTTTCTTGTTTATGAAGTGCAGTTCTGCCAGTGGCACCTCTGACCACAGCAGCACTACTTGTCTGAGGCTGCGCTCTTGAGTTCTGTTTGCTGACCCATTACTGCATCAAAAAAAGGAGAGATTGAATTTAGCTCCAATAAAATTGCATTAAGTTCCCAATAGACATCTTTTATTTCCAATTGGATATGGCATCTCCTTTTGAAAAAGAACCAAGTGCAGTGTTTCCAACAAAAACCTCTGGAGGTCTTATCTGTGACCTTCTCTCCAGAACTTTTAGCAAAGTCCTGTTGGATTAGGTACTTACTTTGCTAGAAAACATACCTTTGAACTAGTACTGATAAGTATTTCTTGCTTGACAACATTGAAAACTTACATTTGCAATGTAGCTAGACTCATGGGACTGTCCAGAACACTCCAAGATGATCTTTTTTTTGTAGAGTAAGGAGATGATGTACTGTACAGTGGGGCGTATTTCTCTATTTCCATAAATATCTATGGGAAAGAGGGAAATTTTGAACACCATCTTGCTTTTGCCTAGACATGAACCACACGTCTTCATGAGTATTTGCTACTCAGCACTCAGTAATTTTTTCAGACAGCAATGATCAGGTATTTGGTTTTTAAAGTGGTCATTCTGCATATCCACTGCTTCTACTGGGTGACTTGCTCCTATCTGGTTAAAAGAATACTCCAAACAGGAAAATAATAGGATGCTGCATTGTGCTTTATTGAATGCTGAATATTAGTTGTTAAGCCTGGCACAAATTTGGAAACATTCTGGGTATTGTGTTTGGTTTATTTTGAAAGCCCAAAGTCCTTGCTCTACTTGTTTACAAAGAACAAGCAAAGCAATTCCACAAAATACCAGGAATCAAATTCAAGCTGTTTTGTTTACACTCATTTACCAAATCTGTTTCCATTCTCTGACTAGCTCTCATTGTAGCTAGAGTTTATCAACATTTTTCAAACGCCAACATTTCAGTGAAACAGATTTGTTTGGGGGGAGGAAGAGGAAATGTTCACTTCATTCCAAAAAAAGAAGACTACTCATGAGTCAAATTGTTCAATTTGATTTTTAAAAAGCCCTATTTTCAATTATCATTCTACACATCTTGCAAGTTTCTCATCTGAATTAGAAAGTTTTCAAGATATTTCCAAAAGACCACTTAAAAAGCTGCTGAATGACAATTGAAAATTTACCTTGTTTCTGTCCAGGGAGACTGATGTTTCTGGGTATCCTTATGTAGGACAAGTACTTCATTTCTCTTCACATCTCTGGTACTTCAAGGTTTAGTAATTATAAATTATAAAATTATCTAGAACTGCAAATGTACACAGACACCCTGCGGGCTTTAGAGAAACAGTACAGAGGGAACTAGAGCTAAGGGGGACTAAATCAATATGTTCTTGTCATTGCTTAGAAGGTGATACATGCCACGTTATTGGCTTCACCTCTTCTCCCGACCTGTTTCCTTACCTGATTGCAATCCCTGATACACATACTGAGAGTAATCTGTGGCATAGACTTGTCTATAATTTCTTATTCTTACTCAAAACAGAAAACAGAAATGACTGTGCATGGGCTTCAGGGAAGTGGGGCCTGAGTTAGGGCTGTGCTTACAGCAGAACTGAGCCCGGCATTTATGGCTGGGATTGCTGATCTCTAACATTACTGATTACTTAATATCAAATGTTTTGTGTCTGAAATAAGTTTCCTGGTAGTTTGACTTAACAAGTACGGTTTGCACAGCCCACATACTTTTAAAATAATTATTTTCCTCCCACAGCTATTAGTGAAAGCTGTGACATCTTCCCCTTCTTCGCAGTGATATGTCATCTCTGCTTCAGCACCAGATGGTCCAGGAAAATGAGCAGGAGAAATAAGCATGTCTATTTCCCCCTTCCTTAACATGGCAAGAAAATAAATGTGAAATAAAGAAAGTGTTACCTGTGCTAGGATAAAGCCTCTGGATGTGACAGCTCTCTCTGCCAATGTCCTCCTTTGCTCTTTCCTCCTTGCCCCCTCCACCAGCGCGGTCACGGCTGGCAACTGGACATTATGGATGGACTGGTACTTCACTCAGACCATTCTCCTGGAGATTCAGGTGCAGGAAACACCTCAGCCATCTTTATTAATCAAAACCTGTTGCACATCACGTATTATACCTGACCGATCTCATGATTAAGGCTCTCTGGTGGGATTAGGAGAACAAACATTGGTTTCTGACTCTGCTGTGAGGACCTCCAATGACCTTAAATGTTGTTCATGCTTTGTGTTCCCTCAGTTGTCAGGAGGAGACAGTAACTATTGGTTTTTCTCCTGCATATTTAGGGACAGGTCTTGTCTGTGGTTCCTGAGTCAGGAAATCAGAGTAGCGATTCACTCCCAAATCTAGAAAGGTGATTCTTACACTCACACCTGTGGAGTAAAACTTAGAAACGTGAACTGAGTATGATGGAGAAAAACAATATCTATACATGCATAGAGGCAACTGACACAATAATTTGGAAGAACATGACAAGGGAATCATTGTCCCACCACCAGACTCCCAGGCCACAGTGCCTGGCCATCCATGCCTTAGCTTTGACTGGAAACTGAAGATGGCAGTAAGTGCCAGCAAATATACTCTGATTACTGGATTAGTAAGAGAGGACCTTTTATTGACCCTTTATTGCCTTGTCCAGCACTGCTGGACAAGTGTTCTCCAGGCTGGTGTCCAAGCTGCCTAGGAGGATCCAAAGCTATGGTGTCCCCTCTTGTGATGTTCCCTAGTCAGTATTCACCTTTATTCAGTCTCAGTGTTCAGAGACAAGGGAGAAAGAAAGAGGAGTCAAGGATGGCCTTTCCAGTTCTCCAGCCAGAATTCCTCACACATTAAGGCTGTTCCACACACATCTGCCATACAAGTCCTTCACAGAACCACAAAATGGGTGAGGAAAGGATCACCATGTGTCGTCTAGTCCAACATCCCTGCTCAGTCAGGCTCTCCCCAGAGCACACTGCACAGGATTGCATCCAGACAGTTCTAGAATACCTCCAGTGAGGGAGATTCCACAGCCACTCTGGGCAATCTGCTCCAGTGCACAGTCACCAGCACAGTGAAGTTCTTCCTCTTCACTCAGGCTGGAGCAAGAACAAAGGGAAGGTAATTTGGACATCAGCTCTAGTTAGCATGTAGAGCTTCATCCTCCCTTTTATTTTGAGTTAGAGCTGCTAAACCAGCTTGAAATTCAAACTGTTCTACCACTGCTGCCTTAAACTGCAAAGTCAGGTCAGCAGTCCATGCAAGGGACAGACCTTTTACACTGGAGGAACTTTTACATGTTCTTCCTGCCCTAGGGCAAGATCCAGTCTCACAATCTAATCTGCTTGCATGGGAGGAAACAACATTCATGAGGCTGTGAGCATGAAATTCAGCTGTGAAATGTCTGTCCCTTCCTTTTATTCTGCTGTCTGCTCATCAAAGCATTTGTTAATCTTCAAATTCCCTTCAACTTCTGCTCCAGTGAATACATGTTTCAGAGTTTCCTAATACATGTTTCTTGTCCTTTTTCTTGAAAGTTCTGTCATTTATCAGATAATAGAAACAGTATGACTGAGATCTAGCACAACCCAATATGGATATAAAATATTCCGGGTGAGCCTCTTATGAAGAAAAAGGTCTTGAACTTCCTTCAGCAGTAGCTTGACAAAAGCAGGAATAAAGAGTACCTTTGCAAAAGCATAGATTGGGTCATAAGTATTTTCTGGCCCAAATTACAGCTGTTTATCTCTTCTTATAGGCATCCACCAGAAATGGTTTGAGCAGTCACCCATAGTTTTTATTCTTGGCAAAATGTCATACTTCCATTTTCTTTTCATTACTGGCTTACAATAAATTGCACTCATGTCCCAAAAACAAAAGTCTCTCCAGTCCATTATCATTCCCTAGGGTCATTCTTTCAAATGCAGTTAAACTTGGATCTCTCTTGCCTCTGAGGCATCTCTCTTTTTTAGACCCTTTTCCATTTGGGCTGACTAAAGTTCTAAAATGACTTGACCAGGGTCATATAGTGAGTCTGTGGTTGGGCAAGGGAGAGAGAGAGACCCTGTACATCACAATAACCAGCCAAGCCCCAAAGCCCCAAGCCCTCAAGCAGTATAAAAGGATTTTATAGACAAACCAGCTCAGAAAATTGCAGACTCTTAAATAGTTGAGTTTATAATGGAAATACTAAGAGAAACCTTACTGTAGCAGTGGAATAGTAGTAATGCATTACTTATTCCATTAATGGCTGTGTTCTTAATAGAAACAGGTTCATTACATGGTAAGAAGCAAAGTTTGCATTAAATAGAAACATCATTTGGTGTTTTATTGATTAAAAGGAGATTAGATTTCCATGATGTTCTTTAGCAAATAGGATGCCTCGGAGGAAATGTATATATTTATATTATAAGCAGGAGGGTTTTATTACAGCATAATGGAAAGAAAATGTATCTCATAATGATAGTTTATATCACACAAGGGATCTGATAACTAAAAGTTTAACTCCTAACCTAGCAGTGAAGTCCAGAAATCTGTATTCATGTAATAGTGCAAAACTAACGTTTTCCTTTTGGAAAGTCCATTGTTCCATGCTGCATGCAGGTGACATCGAGGTTAGACCCTCCCTTCTCAACCAGAAGATCAAATCAAACCTGTCCCTGTGGACTACACGGTGAGGGCAAATTACTACACTGAAATATCAGCAGAAACATAATCATCTCCAATATCAGCAAATACGTGGCACACCCTTGTTTCACTTCTTCTTGGATCCTTAATGGTATAAATACCAGCCATGCTAATTACCCACCAGTGATTTCATTGCTCTCTTTCAGACACATGTGGCTGTGAAGGCATGCTTGTTCTCAGCTTTAGGACTGTGGGTGATGGGCTGAAATTCAGCTGTGTGAGAGCCTTTCCACCTGCCCCACTGTTGCAGCAGAGTCAATCCCGGTATCCCGAAATCACCACAGAAACTTTTGTTAGCAGACCAGAAAGCTTTGTTAGACCAGAATCACATCAGCTCTAATTGGAAAACATCCTGATGAAGGCCAGGGTGGGCTAAGGCACCTTGCAGACTGCTCTGACTTACACCTTGAACCATCCTCCAAATGCTCTGATACATATTCCCCAAGGACTGCCCTGGATTCAGGCTGATGGATTTTAAACTTAATCTTTAAAACACTGTGTGGATCCCTGTCCTGATATGGGTGTGGGGCATGTGTAGACTGACTTAGAAACAAGCACCTCTGTGCCCCAGTGTGTATTTCCAGTTCAAGGAGAGAAAAAATATGCCAGGTGAGTACTTTTTAGGGTTGGATGAGATTTTACTGAGTTACCCAGAGTGGATGGGTTGTTTCCCTCAGTACCCAGCCTCTCTGAGACAATGTCCCTGTAGCAGATGTTGCCATTCATGGCTCTGTGGCTTGAAAAGAAACCCATCACTTTTCTATCTGCCATCCATCAAGTAAGTCAAGAGTTAATTGAAAGGCTCCCATTAACTTCAGTGGGGCCAGACTTTGCTCCTAAATAATTCTGAGGAGTTCAATTAATGTTAATGGACACCTAATGCCAGTAACTAACAATCTCCCTTTAACAACCTAATTATTTCTTGACAGATGTTGGACTAGTAAATAATCTAGTGGTCTTTGGTGGTAGCTGTTAGACAGCTTTGGAAAAATGCCTCTCAAGGCAAAGTAAAAATGGTTTTCCACCAACCACCCTGCAGATGGTCAGATTTTACAACATGACTGTGTTTTGATGACCATATTTTTTTTTTACTATGGCTGAAATATGCATGTTAGGAAGGAAATACTGTAAATGTAGCTTAGTTGGCTTTACTGTTCTGCCAGAGCACAAGATTATAGTTCCTAAATGCTTACTGGCAAGTATGACCTGATCATTTGTAGTCTAAATTTCTGTGAAATAAAATACCTGTTTCTAAATATCTGTAAAATGGAGTTGAGGACTCCTGTGCCTGACTATGAGCTTTACCCAGAGAGTAGCAACAGCTCTAACCACCCTTTCACCAAGTGCTGCATGTAAGGATGCAGTTGTTCAGAGATACAGCAGGTCAGGGTTTCCAGATGGGTGCAAGTGATGAGGTGGGAAGAAAGACCGTTTTAGAGATCTCCCAAAACTTTTATTACTTAATATGACAAATGCCTCTTGCTTTCAAATAGCCAAACACAAAAAAGACAATGTCAGAAAACTAAAAACCAAAAGGACCTGTGGAATTTACAGTCATCTTCATCCACTGCCCTCTAAGGCCCAAGTCCCTGTTGTGCTGTTCTTTTGTGTTGCAAACAAGGGCTCCCAAAAGATAGGTCACATTTGTCACACAGGATGTGATCCAGCTGGTCTGTAGGTAACGATGATAGCAATGGGAGCATGGAATAAATCAACAACAGCTTCAGGAAACACTGCAGCACTTCTAGATGAAAAATGACAAATTTCTGAAGAATTTGTGGAATATCTAAATTTCTGTTGAAAAATCAAAACTCTTCCACAAGTGAGGATAGGGAGGCATAATTAGAGTTGAAAATTAACCTGATTCCCCTCATTTTTAACCCAACAGTAATTGAGTTTGCCCCTGCAGCTTACCCAAGCTGTGAGATCAGTGCAGCATTCAGCCTTCCTTTGCATCTGCTTGCCTTTCATGTGCAACCTGTGTGAAAACCTCCTTCACTCGCAGAAGCCTTTTTCACCATTTTCAGAGGCCAGATCTAGAAAATACTGTTTCTGTAACCATGTCCAGCTCCTGCCTGGCAGCCTGCCTGGTGCTGCCTGGCACCAGCTTTGCCTCCTAGGCAAACAACAAAGCTCTCCATACTTATTGTTTTTATAGGAATGAGGCATAACGATGATATTTATACAACCCAGCATGTGTCTGATTCAGATTAAACTGTGTGAGGACCATTTTTAAGGATATGGTTTCCTTTTGGATGGTACTGAAAGTCTTCTCAGTGTGTTTAATGGTGCTAGACCTGGACAGGAAAAAGGTAAATTCGATACATCTGTGAATTCTGTGTGTTCAAGAGCCTGCTGGGGAAATGCCAAATAATTTCCCAACACAGTCCTACCTGAAGATAAATACTAGGGTTTTTGTTACAGAGTGTGCTTGAAGGCACCAATCCCATATTTCAGGGAATTTGCCTGGCCTGAGTGTTGGCATGATGGTCAGAGCAGAGACAGAGGTGGGCACTGAGGGTGCCACAAATGGCTTCTTTGACAGCCAATGTAGAGAAAATGGGTGTGATTATCTGACCCTAAAGCTGCAGAGCTGAACTGCACAACACAGGTGTCTGCTGCTCTGCACAGTCAGGTTGTTCAGTGCAAGCACTGGGTCAGCTGAGTCTCTCCCACCAGGCTTTGGACATGGATCTCTCAGATGGCTGTTACCAAAGATGATGATTTACAGTTTGTTGCTCACTTCCTTGAGAACTGTGATCACACACTGATCTGAGATGATCCCTGTGAGTGAATTCTTTAATTTGTTGACATCTGTTCTTCAGTAACTTGGCAATAATGCATTACTTTTGCTTCCTGAATTTTGAGGCAGCATCAAGTGTGACTTAGTGTAAGGCACTGCTGAGAGCTGGGACACTCTGTGGATGAGGAGCTTTGGGTGGGATTGGTTGAGATGCAGAGAAGCAAAAACCATGATGACTAAAGACACAATGCTTGCATCTTTACTTGTAAATAAAATAGGCCAAGGCTAGAGCCACTGGCATCTCACAACTCATGTCCATGCATCTGAACTCTCTTACACTCATAATTAGACTAAAAAGTGTCCCAGACTAGACTAAATGATCTACAGTTTTTTGGTTTTGCTTTTGCTTTTTTTTTTTTTTTTGGCAGATCAGATGCAGATGCTGATCATAGGATAGGATTCATATGAGGGGATGAAGAAAACATGGAGATGTGATCTGTGAAAGTCAGGAGGAGGTAATGGAAGGCAGGAGGGCTGTACCTCTCTTGTCAAACAGGGGAGGCTTTTCATCATAGGTGGCAGAGGAGGGACAGAAGGCTTATGAGGTTTTAGGCATGATGTTTTCTGCTTGTCCAGGTTTATGACCCTGGCTGAAGCTGCCCCTGCTTTATCCAGGCTTTTCTCAGCAGTCACGAGCACCGGAGACTCCTCCAGGTGACAATTTTGTGGTTCTGCAAGAGTGCAGGACTTCATGGAGCTGAAATAATGTGCCAATCTACATCTGTGAAGCTTCACATCTGGCCACTGGCTGATAGTTTGAAAAGTATAATTTTATGGTCATATTTATTGCTCTGTGTGGCTGTAAATGTGGATTAATCCATTTCCACAGTAAGAACAACACTTAAGATGATAAGCAGACACTGGAGAAGAGTATGGGGGCACCTGGAACTTGTCAGTGCTGAAAAAAGTAAGGAGAGATTGTTTGAAGAAGTGAGATTTAAAGACAGATTTGGATGTGTGAAGATAGAGGCCCAGATTCTCAACTGTTCCCAGCTGCTCTCAAAATACAACACAGCAATAAAATTAGGATGTAAAGCTCTGGGAGGCACAGAACTTGCAGATCCCCGGGAGTTTTTATATCATTCGCTTCAGGAATTAAAATTAGGAAATCCTGCTTGTTGGAACTGTTTCTTATGATCATATATATAAGTCAGAGAAACTGTACTTCTGATGGATTTGAGTTGTAGATGGAGTAACTCAAAGTCATTTATAACCCCCTTTGGTCATCCACTAGAAGTATTTCAATGACTACCAGAAGAATGTGGCTCAGGAAACATCCTCTCAAAGAAGGTTGGATTTTGGAGCAAAACAAAAACAAGAATAGGAAAATGTAGTGATAGAACCAAGAAGACAAAAATACTTATGGAATAGTGTGGAAAAGGGAAAGATGAGGTCAGAGACCTCACAGGAAGAACAAACTGTATATTCCCTGTCCCCTTCCAGCATCTGCTAGCTAACACATTCTCTCTCTCCTTTTCTCACTTTCATTTTCTGCACAACTCAAAAATGAAACTGCTCGTGGCTTTATTTTTGGCTTTTCAATAACTGTGTCCATATGAATTTTGCTCATCTGTATATCTCAAATAAATGAGATATGAAATGTAATTAAGCAAGTAAATTAAATTAGTGTGATTTGTCCTGTCCTTGTTCCTTGCCTCAAGTCCATCTCTTACATGTTTCCATGACTTATCATTTCTGTGGGGAAGTAGATTGAAGGCCTAAAAAAGAATAATGTGTTGAAATTAGCGTGGTGCTGATGGGGTCCATGGTTTAGTCTCATTGTCCTTTAATGACATTAAGGGGTCAAGATCTATGCCCTCACACCTCTTGAACAGTGGCTATTTCCTGAGCTATATTTACTTATGAAGGGAAGCAAATGAGGAAAGATGAAGGTACATGGTGTGTCTACTCATGGTGCTGAAACAGAAGCTCTCACAGTTCATCCTGGTGCTGTAATCACCAGTGAATGATCAGGTTGAGTGTGTAAAGTGGAGGAATGCTGACCTGGGTCAAGAGACCCTGTGGGTTTTGAAGTGAGGAAAAAGAACCTTGTGTGAATTTTGCATTTCTATCACACTCTAAGTAGCTAGGGTGGAAATTTTCCCTTTCATTTTCCCCCAGTACTTGGAGCTGGTGAGATGATTGCTTTGTATTTTGTATTCTCCTTTCTTTTTGTGTTTGTTTTCTTTGTGGAAATGCATATTGTAAATGTCAAGAGCCTCCTGTTCCCATCTCTATTTCATCTCAACATCATGCACTTCTTTGGGCTGACAGATGATTTATCTCAGTGTTGTAACACTACAGTGTTATGAAAATATGAACCCATAGACTGGATCTGCTTTCCAGGCTTCTTCTTAAAAGTGACACTTGGCCTCTGGTTCATGGCCCCTTGTGCCCACCCCCAATGGCACTGTCTTCTGTCTTACCGTTGGGGTTTATCATGCACTGACTCCCATGAGGAAATGCTGGTGAAAAGAGGCTCTACCAGCCTAGGACAGCAGCCAGTGGCCACCACCAGGATTTGGAGGGGACAGCTGAAGAGCTCTGGGCCAGAAGAAGCTGTATTTTCCCCTTCTATGTTCACAACTCCATTGTTTAGACATTGCCAAGTGCCCTGACAGGTTTGTCCTTCCCTTCTGCTGCACTCAATTCCAATTTCTGTGCCTTAATTAAGTCTGTGACACATCTGGATAGTCTGAGGTATTTTTAAATGGCTTTTCCCTTTTCCACATCCTTCTGAGTTCTCAGCCTTGGTCAAAATGCCATTGTTTCCTTGGATGCCACTGCTGAGTTACACGTGGTGCCAAGTACCATTCTCCTGCAGAATTCTGAATTTATCCTGTGAGCTATGTGATATCTGTTAAAAGTTGTACAGTCCTTACTGACCTGCTACTATGAAAGGAATAGTGTCACCTTAACCTAGACTGCCCAAAAGAGGAATAAAGGAGCTGTTCCTGGTTCTCCACCTCCTCCTACTCCAAAAGCTGATTTTTATCTTTTACAGCCCCATTTTCCTGTTCCTTGGGGCTTGTTTTCTCCATTCCAGATGCTTTGGAAGAGACCACACAAGCACCAAGGAGAATGACTTGACCTTGCAGAGGGAAGTGTAACATGTCCTGGGGTCTTTCTCCTACTACTGCCCCTGAGCATTAGGGACACTTATTTCAATGATCTAGCTTGCCTCTGGCTTATGAGATGTGATTTTCCCTTTGGTCCTGCCTGCTCTTAGTGCTCCTGGCCCTGGGGCAGAGGGAGGCTTGAAGTTGCTGGAGAAGAGGACTATTTGCTCGGCTCTAGCCACCTCTGGTAGTGGTAACCCAATGCACTGCTGCCTGTGACAAGCTCATTAACCACTCTGCTTATTGGCTCTTACCTCCTCCAGAAGAACTTCCCTCTAGGGCTCACTGTGCATTAGCTGGAGTGCAGCTTCAGTGATGGAAATAGAGTGGCTCAGACAGAAACATGAAGTGACTTCTTGGGGAGTGCTTCAAACAAGACACAAACCCCAGTTGTGGTTGAGATGTGGTTCCCCTTTTGTCTGACACCAGAGGGGGACAGGAGGAACTGGATTATGGCCACCACGAACACAGCTCCGGCAATGGAGAGAGACTGACTTGCATGATTAGAGAAAGATGCACTTGGTCAAGTTGTTTGCAAGATATGAGCAATGTCAGAACACAGAGAAGACTCCTCCCAGGAGTATGAGCACAGTGTTCTAGGGAAAACATGAGCAGAACCATTCGAAACCCTGTGCAGGCAACCCCATCCTCTTCTTCACCATCCTGCCAACAGCAGTGAAACCCAGAGAACTTACCCTGGGTGTCTTGGCTTGTCTTTGCCCATGTGGTACATGTGTAACTGTGGTTTAATGATGAAAAAGAGTGCAGAGCTTTCTCTTCTCGGAAACACAGCCAGCAAAACTCCTTCTCAAAGGAAAATAGGACCAAGTGCCACAGTATTAGCTCACCCAAAACTCTGAGAGGCACTGGTGCAAGTCACCGTCTCTGCAGCCTTTTCAGTGGACAAAACGGCAGTGAGAAGAACCAGTCAAGTCCTCTGACACTGATGTTTTCCCATCTTGCCAAGGACACAGGAGTCCATTCTCTTCTCATCCCAGCTGCCTGCCACAAGCACTATTCACTGAGGTGGGTCTGCTGTGCTACTCCATCCAGAGGGATCTGCAGTTGGCTTTCCCCAACCCCAAAGGAGCACAGCAGGGCTTTTGGGCTGTGCTGCCACCTCCACAGCAGTTTCTCCCCTTCAACTAAATACAACAGGACTGCCTGGCTTTTTGCACATGAAGCAAAGAGCAGAGTAGAATTTCATGACCACAGAGTCAAAATCTTATCTGGGTCCTTGGATGCTTCCCTGTGAGCAATATCTGGAGGATATTAATTTACACTGCTACCAGGGAAACCCCTACAATCCCCTGTTCAATGACTATGCCTTGCACCAGTCAGTGCTAATGGCTGGGCAGGTTCTGCTCTCTGGGTCAATCCCAGTGAAACCCTGAACACGGCCTCAATTCTGCACTATTGCCAAACTGGAACCACTGGACTGAAAATTTATAATACTGGAATGGGCTGAATGCAGGAGAGATGGGACTCACCACAGAGATCTTTTAAGAGAGAACATAATGTGCACAAACCTGGTCCAGGATACTTTGACTCCCAGTGGTCTGAGCAGGTCTGATAGTACACATAATCTGGAGCAGACACTTTACTGGAAAAAGTTGTGTCAGAGCAGCAAACTCCAGCTCAGCTTGCTTTGTGAGGATGTGGATGCCTTTAAACCATGTGCTTTACAGGTCTCTCATCTCTGCATAAGTCTGCTCGTGGTATACGGGAGGGCTGGGTTCATTTGTGAGCCTTCATTAATTGCAGATGGCAGCACTGTTAAGGGAGTGGCAGATTTTGGTTTCTGGGGAGAAGCTTTGTCTTGCTTTCACCTTCACAGCACATCAATTTATCCCAATGTTCTCCTGATATCCCCCCTGCACTCCGCCTCGTTAAAATTGTTGCACAATAATTGTAAATTTTACAGCGCTCAAATTAGATTATTTCCCTTGACACAGAAACAAACAGACTGCTAGGAAATGACCATTTCAGATTACTGGAAGAGTCACACAACGCTGCCGAGCCCAGGCCAATTGCTGTTCTCGGTTGCACATGTGCAATCCCAGGGATATCATTTAGGGCTGTGCACATGAAAAGGGAGCGTGCATCGCGCCCCAACACGCATAAATAGCCACGGACCCCATCCTGTGTACTGCTGTCATCAACTCCAGACCGCTGTGCTCATAAACCAAACACAGTAAATTTAATTAAAGGATGATCCCACAATGCTAATCAGATACATGTGCAGATTCCAACCATGGGATCAGGCCCAGAGCTCTTGAGAGCTGAGACACATCCACTGCTCTGGACTTGTTTAATAATTTGGGCACTGATGAACCACAGGATTGGGCTTTGGGTTGTTTTGCTGATGAACCAAAGCACATGCCAAGAAATGCACCCAGAGGTTTTTCTTCCTTCTCCATGATGTCCCTGTGGCTGGCAGCAGCAATAAGCAGAGCTCCCTCCACCATGCAGGCAGGCAGGTTGCCCAGAGCAGTGCCAGGAACAGGCTGCTTTGATCCAGCACCAGGCTATGCCCGCTGTGAATTTAGCTCAGACCAGCTCTGGATTCACCAGGCCACACAGCAGCGAGGCTCTGTTCAGCTTCCAGCAGCTGCCAACACTTCAAAGGAAATATAAACCTGGCATTAAACCTGTTAGATGCTGTACAGGGACATCACTGTCTTGGCCATGCTGTACCTTTAAGCCTGTAGGCACCTGGGTCTTGGCTCACAAATTCTGAAAATAAAAGCAAGTGAAAAAAATTTTACCATTATTGGTTGTTGATCATCATCCTCACAGGAGCTGTGGCAGCAGGAAGGCATCATTTACTTGTGTGTGGAGACCACAGGAAAATTTGCATGGGTTAGAAGGTGTAGGAGAGGCTTGCATGGCTTATACCTATGCTGGGTTCAGGCTACAACGTCTGTGCTGAGAGCCTCAGCTGAAGCCCACTCTCTGTCTCCTCTTATCCCTGTGATCTGCTCTTTGGTGGAAGAGGAAAGCAGTTCAGCCTGCTTTATTCAGCACCTTTCCTCCTTTGACAGGAGAATGAAAGGCCCTGCCCTGAGTGTCTATTGTGCAAACAGGAGCAAACCCCATTTCCCAGGAGCTGTTCACTGCAATGCTGCTGCTGCTGCGAGGAGGAATCCAAGCTAATGATAGCAGTTATTCCAACAATGTTAATGATTTGTAGAAAGATGAATTAAGCAAAGAGAGAGAGCTGCACAAGTCTATTATTACCCCGTGCCTAACTCTATTAAAAAGAGCTGAGTTGTTCATCCATTTATGAGCCATTGACAGGGAGGCATATATCTCCATGAAAAAGGTCAGATTGCTCCAAAATGGTCATGGGCACATTTCTTTTCAAGGAGGAGCTCTCTGTGACAGAAAGTCTGTGCTTGGCAGAGGATTTCCAGATGCAAGGCTGTCTGAAAGACTTCTTTCCTGCCTGCTGCATGTACAAGGACTTACCTTCAGCTTTGGAGGTGCTGGTTAAGGCGACAAGAAACCAAATTCTGCCTTGACTTCTTGCTTGCACCTTGCACATGGCAAAGGCTACAACCCTCTGGCAGAGGAAAACTCTTCATTTCTGGGGCTGGGACAGGGACAGGTCAGCCTTGAGGAAAGTTTAGTGTTTTGGATGAGTGTCATTTCTCTGCCCCACTCCAGTCTAACCCATGGGGCTTTCCCTGACTATCTGTCTTGGAGTATTTTAGGAAGCTGTCATTGTGGTATTGAAGTGCCACTTGTTTAGTGCAGTTGGGATGAGACAGAGCTGAAGTTCTCTATTGATCTGCAGAAGAAAAATAGCCTCAGCATCAGGGTGATAGCATTGCAGCCAGCAGCACAATCTGCCTGGGAGGAGGTGGGGATGCTGAGAACCTGACTCCTCACCCCTGTGGATGCACGCACACCAGAGAGGACCTTGGCAAACGGCAAGACAGATTTGGAGGAGGAATTACTGAGCTCTGAGTCTGTTTTTGTGCAGCTCTTGGTAGCACCAAGTGCAGATTAGCTGTCACCACTTCAGTATGGATGCATCAGGGTGTGATGTCCTGCCCTGCCATTCCCCCTAAAGCATCAAGCCTCTCTGCTGATGGCAAAGTCTACTGTTGTTCAATTCACAATGGAAGTCAAGTGACAATGGCTCTTACCTACCTAGTGAGCTACACAAGACTCAGCTGGAAATAATGACTTAGAAAAAAAGCTTCATAACTCCTTCTGTCTAACAACCTGATGTCTAGTGCTGTTCTCTTCCTCAGAGCAGTTTAATGGTGAAGGCAAAACCAGCCAAGCTGCAAGTTCGGCTGGTTCATCCGTTGGAAGCTGTGAAACTCCTGCAAAGTGTGATGTGCTTTGCAGGATCTACTCCTGTCTCTCCCTGCCAGCTGCAAAAAGGTTCAGGAGTGGATATGTGTATGCCTGAAATTTTTGTCATGTCGTGGTTTCAGCGTGTTGTGTCACTTCTGTTATGTTGGGGCATGGTGTATCATCCCTGATGCCATGACATTATTTGCTGACATCTAAGGGGATAAGATGGAAGCAGGGTTTCTGCTGTCAGTGATGCTTAATATTTGCACTATGGTCATGTCTAGACAGCTGAAGTGAGACAAGGCTCTGCAATGATGGCAGCACAGCAAAAACAAGGTAAGTAGACCATTGCCTTTTGTGCTTTAAGCCGAACATGAAAGGAAGGCATCAGAGGAGGGAAATACCATGTCTGTGTTTTCCATGGCAGCCTGGGCCACAGGGAAAATATGTCACTGATCAAGAGAACAAAAACCCTCAGCAGGGGAGTGGGATGGACCCTGCTCTGCCTGATCACACTTCCACACTTCATTAGATCTGTCCATCCTTGCCTGCCATTAAAAACAGAGGCCGTACCAAAAAGGAACTCCAACACCGCACTCTACACTCCAAACCTTTAAGAGCAGTCTGTGCTGTGTGCTGTCTAAACAAAGCACACAGTCCTGAATATTTCCTGATTTCCTCTTCTTGGTAATGACGTGCAACACAAGCTAAGCCCCTGCTGAAGATCAAGTGTTTTTTGTGACATGCAATCCAATTTGCCCAGCCCCTGCTGCCAGGTGGAGCCACACCATTGCAGCTACTTCATGCAAGACAGGAAAGATGCTTGTGAAGCTCCTTTCAAGGGACATTGCTTCCAAACCAAACCCAGCATGTAGGTTGTGGAAGGTCGTTCCCTGAGACAAGTGATGGGTGAACAGGTTTGTGTAAAATAAAAGATAGCCCCAAGTGTCTGGGGATCTTCTGACCTTTTTCTCCAGGCTTGGAAAAGCTCTACTCAAAAGTTTGCATGCAAAGTCTGTTGCTAGCCAGTTTTTTGTAGGGTTTTTCTGGATGGGTGGGAAGGACATATCTCTTCATTGTGTTGGCTCCGACTTAACAGGCTTGAAAAAGTCCTGTTAAAACCCAGCACAGCTGTGGGGAAGAGCCTAGGTTATATCCTTTAAGTCCAGATCTTATCGTGGCTTTTCAACCCTCATCAATTACTGCAATTCAGACAAATGTCTTTTTTGCTAATTCAAACCAAATGACCCTAGAAGACATTCAATTGGCATCCTAAATAACACATGTCTTCTGTCCATTACTCAGGCAGATGGCTGTAGTTCCCCAAAATCGATGTCACTCTGCCCCAATGCTGCTAAAGGACTCAATTCTACCTCCACACGTTTCCTAGTCTCCTTACTAAAATCACTGTGATAGATCTCCGGAGACAACAGGGAAGGTTATGTTAATGAAGATAAAAGGGTTTAAGCAGAGCTGCTCGGTGCTTTCGGTATCCAGCCCTATTTCCCCCAGTTTTGTGAGAGGAAGTTCATAAAGCAGTTAAACAAAATAAAGCAACAGGTTAAGCAAAGAACAGGTTCACCTTGAGTGGCGAGTTTGCTGTGGCCTGAGAAGACCTTTGTAAAAATAACAAAACAAAACAAAGCAAAACTGGCACTGAAAACTTCTTGGACAAGTGGAAGTCCTTAAGGAAGAAAACGAGGGCTGCAAGCAATATAGTGGATAATAGGGCTGCTATTTTCTTTCAGAACAGATTATAGATAAGAACCAATGGGCACCAAGCAAAATTGATTTCTGTAGCAATTAAACCTACTCACCTTTGAGGAGTTTGTTATAACCTCAGAAAAGAGGAGATAAATGCTTGGGAAAGCTGCAGAAGATGTAACAGAGCATTGTGCACCACAGCCAAGCAATTTGGTTGTCTCCTTTGAGTTTCATAGGATGAGGAGATGATGTAGCTGAATATGTGGCAGAGCTGGAGGGGATAATTGAATGTTGTTTGATTAGCAACCTCCTGAGGGATCTGCTGTGAGACAGATGGAATTTCATCATTAGGAGTGCCATAAACCATCGCTGATTGCTGGTGGAGAAGAACTTCACCTGGCCCAGAACAGCGCTGGTGGCAGCAGCAGTGGAGGAAACTGAAAGGCTGGAAAGATGGGTATTTATAAATACCCGAGTCAACTGAGCTGACCAACCATAAAATGGAAAAACTCAATGAAAGAGCAGCTTGTTTTGTAGCAAAATTTGCATGTGAGCTAGCCCAGAGTAATTTATGCCTTGAGATGGGATGTATAGACAAAAAAAGCAGTGGCGGCTTTCAAAAACAGCCACTGAAATCCACTGTTTCATCCAGAGGTAAAGGCAGGGAGCGTGGGAAGGGTTTTATTTTGAGGAGAAGGAAGATGCAAGAAATATTGGCTTTCAAAAAGGCAGTGATGGACTTTATGGCATAAATATAGAGGTGAAATGCCTGTCAGTTTCCACAGAAGCACATCTAACACCCATCAATGAATTTATATCCCAAAGAGCAAAAGAGGTGAACCCACTGCTGAGCGCCACACTGACACGCGAGCTTGCTTTTCAGGACTCCTTCCAGTAACAGATTCATGGTTTATTTCTTTAAAACACAAGTGCAGAGATAAAATATGGATTCATCCTAAATACCTAGGCCAAACCCCAAACATGTCAAATAGATACTGCTTGAAAGAATTAAAAGCGAAATGTCAAACAGGCCCTGTAGATATACTATTTCTCTGTGAAAACACATGAAGGTGCATAAAAAGGTTTAGGACATCTAGAAAGGAAAATAACAGGGATTTATGGAGAGGATGGGCTCATGCTGAAATAGCTGCTGGTAGGGTTAGCTCCCCATGCCCTTGGAGGGAGGATTGAGGAGGAGTGGTGAAGGAGGGCATCATTCACTGCTGTCCTTATGTGCCTGGATTGCACTCTGAGTCCCTGTGTTTGAATCAGGAAAAAAAAGTTTCCTCTGCAGCAACTGAGCACACGACCACACACAATCTATTCTCTGGAGGAAAAGAGCATCCTATTCCTTGGACACAGGCTGGCAGGGCAGGGCAAGGGGCTGGAAATCTGAGTGGAGTGGGTACACAGCAGCAATCCCTGCAGACGGGGATAGATTAATACAGTGAGGATCTAATCACCAGGAGATCAAAATAGGCAGTCAGAAACCTCAGAGAGCATGAAAGAGCAAATGAAACCTCACTGAAAGGGAGCCCGTGTTCTACAGCAAGAGTAGAAGTGGCCTCAAGTGCAAGAGAAGTTATTTCAGCAACTGGGGGCAGCATGACTTCATAACCAAGTATCTGTTCTCTTGTAAAACTGGAAGTGTTGTAAGATCCAAAGTGTAGTACCTGAAGTATCTGGTGAGTAGGGAGAGGATTTACCTTACAGCTGTTCACTTGTGGCCTTTACATAGGCCAACCACCTCAGAGGCAACTAACTTACAAAACATAGTTAAAAAAAACCTATTATGGTAGTTGCTCTCAAATACTTATATTCCTTTAGAGTCATTACATGAAAACCTGAGATGACTGGGTACCAGGGGAAAAAGCCAGAGAGGATCATGAGAAATCTAAAAAGCCATGAGGTCATGGCAAGTGCTTTCCATTTGGAACGTCTTAAAGATCATCAGTGCCACATCCTGTGACATTTTGGTACATAACGTGAAGGCTACTGGAGGGTGGACAGATGGCTTCATCTTCAGGTCACTGACTAGGGCAGAAAAGACTAAATTAGCTGATAAAAGAAAGCTAAGTTGTTGTGCTGTGAATAAAACATCTTCATCACTGTCTAGATGGGAAGTACTTTATCTTTCTGGCAGATCATAGCCTGCTGAAAGGATTCTTGCATGGAAAAAAAGGCAGGCTGGCCAGTGCACCCAAAAAGGGAAATAGTCTGTAAGGTGAAGGATAATGTAGACATCCTCCCTCCACCAAGCACTGGTGCTGCAGAGATGGAGTCACTCAAAAAAAAGAGAGGGAATCTCCTTCCCCAGTACAGGAATGGGTAGCTTGGACACAACACATGTTCCGTGTACAGTGCACACTCTTTTACACCTGGAGACCAAGAATTATATCAAATGCATTGAGCATTTTATGTCTAAAATATTTCCAAAGGTGATGAGGACCTGAGAAGTCCATCGGGGTGGTTTCTTGCAAGGAACCCTCTCCTTCTGCCCCTCCCCTGCATCACAGGTATGCTCGAGGGATGTAGGATTGATCTCTTGTGATTTAAAAATTTGTACTGTGGGACATATACTCCTGCAGAACAAGGTTGTTCATGGTGACCTCAGTGACCTCCCTGTCATGTCTCTGCCATGTGAAGGAGAGGACATGGGTGCCATGGGGAACAGCTACGAAATAAGTGACATGAAAGAGCCTCTGATTTTTAATGCAGTGCATATGAACTCTAGTTAATCATCTTGGTTGTTAATACAGTGGGGGGATAGATGTCACAGAATTGTTTATATCTTAACCAGGGCACTGTGGAATGCAGTGCCCTCACTGTCTCTTTTCTGCAGCTTTGTGATAAATAAGGCAGCATGCTCCCACCTGCAACGCTGTGAGCAGTGTTTGGTTTTCTTCAACCAAACAGACTCTTCGCTCAAGGAATCATTTTTTTCCCCTCCACCTTGGTTGAAGCCCTGAGGAGCTTGATCCTTTTTGGGTAAACGTGTTCCTCGGCTGTATGAAGTTATTTCCTTTTACTCCCTTTTCTTTGTTTCAAGGAGAGCACATGAGAAAAGCTGAGCTAGTCTGGAAGACTTTTATCTGCTCCCTGGAGGCACATCAGTTGGTGCAGCAGCCCTGGGGAAGTGTTTGGATTGCGTGGGTGCCAGATACGTGCCTTAACCCGATCAGCCCAGGTTTGGAGCCTACAAGTGCTCTTAGAGAAGTGTACAAGGACTCATGGAGGGAAAAGCTGAGCTGATCGGCTGATGGAGATGGGGAGTGAAGTGTAGTCTCTTCTTCCTTCCATCCCCATGTCCACACCAGCTCCTACCACAGAGCAGGGAGATCAGGAAGTCCATGCAGTGAAAGAGCCCAAGAGCAAACCCACACTGAACTAGTTTGTGTGTGCAGTAAAGAAATAAATAAACCCTCATCACAGGCGGCTGCTCAGCCGCGAGCGTGCAGCGAGGTGTGCGCTGTGCGTGGGACCGCAGCCTCCTTGCCAGCACCTCTCAAAACTGAGCACAAAAGAGCAGGGTTTGGCTTAGCAGCTGCTTTTTGGAGTTGTCTCTGGCTGTCATTTTTGGGAAGGGGTGGGGGCAGGGAGATGGAGTTGGGTGGCAGATGGTGTTAAACAGGAAAGGAGGCAGTGTTTGTTTGCAAACATGGCGAGGTGTCGTTCCATTATTGCCCGGCGCTCTTGACAAAAATCAGTGTGGGAGCTTCCTGCCAGCTCCCGCAGCCCCGCGACGCTGCTCGGCAGATGAATCAACGCCAACCCGGAGCAGCTCCCTGCCCCGAAGTCCCCCGTGCGAGAGCGACAGCAGAGCCGGGGCAGAACGGAGACGCGTTGTCAGGCACCAACGAGGACGGCAATGCTTTTCAAGGCTAGCACGGGGCGCTGGCAGCCTACCTTCAGCCAGCCTGCATCTCTAGCTGTTGGTTTCTCCCCCTCACCATCCGCGGAGATGTGCAGGGATCTGCAGGGAGAGGGGAGCGCTGCCCGCCGTTCTGGGAGGCGGCGAGCGCGTCTCGCTGCGCCCACGCGGCGGGATGCGGAGTCTGGGCAGCGCTCAGCCGCCGGGCTTCTTCCACTTCGTTCCCGGGACACGGAGCAGTGACATCCTCCCACAGCCCGTCAGTGGTGGCGCAAAGAGCGGCAGGCTGATGTCTGCAGCCACGGCAGGTCCCTTCCAGCCCAGCTGTGGGTGCTGACAGAGACCCGCCCTGCATGGGGAGCATCCTGCACCCTCAGCATCTCTCTGGGCGTGCGGCTGTGAAGCCTCTGCGCCCTTTGCACATCGGGTGTAGCTACTGACAGCTCCTACAGAGCGAGGCGGGAGTCGCAGGAGTTTGGCGTGTTTAGGAATGTCAGCTTTGCTAATGTCACGAGTTTGCTGACGGTGGGGTTGGGAGTGGAGTCAGGGATTTTTGCCGCCCCTATAAGGCCCCGGGTCACACTCAGCCTGGCAGGGCTTTGAGTGGCCATCCCTGGTGCCAGACTTGGGCAGCATGAGGGACTCAGCTGTGCCCTGCTGAACCTGCTGTAGTGGACATCTCCCTGCCTGCAGGCCCATGGAGGGTGAGTGCTCCCTGGTAATCCTGGGGCTGCAGCCAAGGCTGCCTCCATGGGCACTGAGGGGGCTAAGTACTGAGAAAAAAACGGCTTCTTTTATGAGCATTCTCCTAAGCCGTCAGAGACCCTCTTTCTTCTTTAATTTTTCTGAAAACATGGTGTTTTAGGACACTGCTGCTTGTGCATCTTCTTTCCTCTCCTGCCGGGAGAGCCAGGATTGATGACTCAGAAACTGCTGAAAACATCACGCTCAGCACTGCCACGATCAGGAATATGGCTTAAAAATCATAAGATTTCTACCAACAGAAATCAATTCTTCTCCCTTGTCCTCTAGTGTTTTTGATGTGGAGGTCATGCTTCAGTCCTCAGCTCTGAGGAATGCATGATTTTATTCGGTTTGTTTTTTAATGGAAAATAGGAGTTCCCATCTTGTTTCTGGGAGGGCTTGAGCATAGTACCAAGTTATGTGCCTGTCCCGCGAAAAATGGGAGCACTGCCCACATTCAAGTGTAGGAAACACCAGGAAGGACAAATGCAAACACCCAATTCTGCACCATTAGCTTCTGTATGAATATTAATGGCCAAGGCATCACTGCAGTGAGTCAAGATCCGGGGAGGCAGGTTGTTTCCAGATCCTGTGACCACTTGCCAAGAGGAAAAATGAGTGAACTTTCACTGGCTGTTTTTCAGGGCTGGATATTGTACTTTAACGAACAATCAGAAGGCAACTGGCTGGAAAATAACCGGACCTTTAACAGCCTTGGTGCTTAATTTACCATGTACTTTTTCTTACATTCTCCCTCTCATTGCTGATATTATATCAGCATGATCGCCTCCCTGACATCGGTTTTATTCAGATACTGCTGTTTCACCTCGCCTCTGCTCCTCACTCTGCTTCTCTGGGCTGTCCCACTAGGTCTGCCTCACCTGTCAGAACAGCCCATCACTGTCTCCTCAACCACAGCCCATTAGGAAAAGCTGCACCCTTGGAAACCTCCATCTCCATGGTTCAAACACCATCTTCTCCATCGGATTTGGGGCTGGTTTCAGGGGTGCTGAGCCCACCCTGTTGGTGGAGGGTGCCCTGTGTGGCAGGTCTCTGGATGGAGTAATTTAAATCCGGGATTTATGTGTTCTCCACGCTTTAATTGCACCAAGGAATCCCTCACTCTGGCAGTGTGTAATCTCTCGACATTTCACATGCTCTGTCAGAAGATGAATGGCCCATTCAGATGGGGAGTGCTTCACATCCAGATGCGCTGACTTACAATGCTGATAGGCTGGAGCAGGAGATGAAGGATAGCAGCAGGGATGGGGAACTTGTGCCTACCCAACCTCATGGATTCAAAAATAAAATGCACTCTGCGTTTGTCTGTAAATGATGGCATTTTCACTTGCCTGGCTTTCTCCTTGCATCTTCCAGCAGACCTCCTCCCTATTTGCTAGTCTCTAAACAATCTGCAAAGCATATCTTTGCCCTCAGCGTTTCCAGGGTGGTGCTCCAGAGCCAGTCGTGGTAGAATAGGCTATTGGGGAAACCTGAAAGCTCTCTTTAGAATATGTATGCATGTGAGTATTGTTACTGTTTGGCACTGAATCTGTCACCTGAAATGACTGAGATTTTCTTAATGGTGCATGCACATTTGCTGATCTCATTTCTCTGCTCTCCTTAAAATATTTTTGTTATTAAATACTCTGGAGCTGAAGTCCTTAATTTAATTTTTTTGGCATTGTAACAAATAGGAAGAGACCACACCACACCATCAGACAGAGTGGGAGGAAAGAGGTGACTTTATCTTCATCAGAGGGACTAACATTAAACAATTGGCCCAAGGTCATACAGAAAATCTGTATCATCAGATCAGGGAATTAAAACCATGTCTTTTTTCAGAGTTTTGATTATAGGACAAGTTTTATCATCCCAATCTGCTGTATTTTCACAATGAAATATATTACTTACCTTCAGAACGGGCAAAACTTGTTTACAAAGGATATTTGCAGTGTGTTCCCATTCAGTCAGAAGATCCACTGTGGATAAGTTCAAATGCTCTTCTGTAATTTGTGTATTTGCACTGAAGTGTTTGGAATAGATGAAGGAGTTAATCTGTATTGAGATGTGGTACATGTAAGAACAGTTGTATCAGACAAGTTTATGTAAATAAATAGATAAATAGAAGCACGAGTCAGAAGTTGGCTGATCTAAAATCTCAATCCTTATAAATCAGCAAATGTGAAGGTTCATCCAAGGAAGGAGTAGAAGAGAATGTGTCACTCTGAAACTGAAATGTTCTGTTTATTACAACCACCCAGATGATAGCTAGTAAATCTTATTTGCTTGCCTAATAAACATTAAGTTACTTGTGCAGAAGAAGAGCAGCTCTGGCAGAATTTGAGGCTTAGCTCAGAGCAATCCCCACTCTGGCTGGAACTGGTTAAAGAGTTCTCCTGCACAACTACTCCTCGGTGATTGAATCTCTCCATAATTTTCAGTCTGGAGGCTTTCTGTCAGGCTCATATGAAAATTCTTGGAATTTTGTAAACATTTCTGCAAGAGGATGATCAGTTTTTGCCCATATCTATTCTTGAAATGCAAGGTCAGGGAAGAGCACAGGGATGGGATGGAAAGCGAGGGGTGGTCTTTGCGTTTCAAATGCAGTCTTATGAAGCACTTACAGCGTGAAAAGTGATGTAATTACACATATATGAGCAGTCATACACTCGAAAGTCAGGAAGAGAGAGGCAGAGAGGCCTGTCTGCCATAACCAGGTGTGGTCCAGGGGAGGATGTGTGTGTTCAGCTTTCAAAGATGCAAAGGACTCTGCCCTCTAACCCACTATCTGAAGTTATATTCCAAATATTCAGTTTCTGGGTTGAAGTTTCCTGGCCATATCTCTCTGTATGTACATGAATTGCCTTGGGAATGTTGATCAAATATAGCTTAAATTATATTTTTCTCCTCTTCTGAGAACATATGAGCAGTGATATGAAAATCTGGAATTTTTTTTTTTTTTAAACACAGAAATCACAGTTGTAAATGTTCTGCTTTTGAATAAGACCAGCAAATACCTGCCTTTAAAACAGGGGGGATGGGGCTTTGAAATGGATACAACAGTAAATTTGCTTGTTTATTGTTGCAGAGAGTAACACGATGAGATGCTGTCTGCTTTAATTTCCACTAATTTGGCAAGTTACTGGAGTAACTCTAGGTCCAGATTTTTGGAAGATCTTGGAGGCTTTTGAGCGTATCCGAAAATCTGGCTCTTATTTTAGGCGTCTAAATGGGAATCAAACACTTGTAAAACAATCTAGCCCAGTTGTAGGTGCTGAGCACTTAGAAATATGGCCTTCAGTTGTCGAGAAAATCTGGATGCTAACATATTTTAAGACTGAGAAAAACATGGCTGGAGCATCAGGCCAAAGGAAACAATTTGTCTTGTAATGACAGGGTTGAGGGGTAGATTATATTCTTTTAAATATGTACAGCACCTAGGCCTGGATGATCTCTGCTTCCAACTAGATGAGGATATAAAGACACTGGTAATGAGATTCATTACAGCAGCTTTCTAATCTCTTTCGCTACAAAATACATTACATTTGGAATTTAACTGTGTGTGCAGCACACCAGGTGGCCAAGCTGCTTTTACTGGGAGAAAATAAAGAAGCTGAAATGCACTGCTATGTAGTGCTCTTAATGCCTAATAATGTCATAGAGGAAGAAGTATGCTCCTGCTCTCTGTTGCTGATGACTGCCGAGCAAAGCACATGTTATACAAAGTCACATATGCTGGAGAATAACGCTGCTGAGGGAGCCCTTAGCTCACTGGTATGTGACACTGCAATGTGATTAGGAAAGAAATTACATACTGGCAAAGAGCTTTTCCCCCATTCTGAGAGTGAGAGAGAAGAATCACCCCCTTGGAAATGTTATATCTGAGTGAATTTACTTTTCCATGGGCTGATATTCTTCTAAGGAAGAAGGATGTGCCAGCCACTGCTCAGCAGAAAGGACTTTTTTTTTTTACTTCATTGGCCCAAGGTGGTCACAGGGCTGTGGAACAAATTTCACCTTGGGTGAAGTGGACAACATTTCTCCAGTTACAGGGGGAAATTTCGTCCGAGGTGTTGTGCTGAATTTGAATATGGAGATTTAAAAATAGGGCTTCTAGTTCACATCCCAGTCTCTGAGGTGTTCTTGCTAACGGTGGAGGTGTGTTGACATGGCAACTCCCTAAATCTAGCCCTGAATGCTGTAAGCTTAGCTCCTGGCCTACCAGGGCTCAGAACTCTTCTGACTGAAAGACTAAGTCAAGGCTTTCTGTCTGCTGAAGATGATGCTTTATCATGTAGGTGAAGTTGACCTATGGGGTTTTTTTCTCCTAATCGCATCAAACCCCTCAGAAATTCTGCATTTTAATTTAAGAAACACAGACCTGGGCTGCTTACCTGTAGTATGTGGTCATGATAAAACTGTGACAAACTCCATTTCCCCCTTTTACTTCCCGAGCCTTTCATGATGCAGAATTCCTTTACCTTTCTCTTTCCCCCTATCTTTTTTTATTTTGATTGGAAGCTGTGTACAGGCTGTGAGGCACAGTACAAGAATGAAATGCTATCCCCAGCTGTTTGCCATGGCTCAGATTCACTCCTTGCCATGGGCTGGGATCCAGTTGCAGGACAGATGCTTTACAGTTTTGTTTATTGGATTTTCTACACAAAGAGTTGTGCTCCACATTGACTGGGAGCAGGTGGCTCGTAGAAAGGAAAAAAAAACAAAAACCCAAGCCATGTTTTTGTAATTTTTTTGACAGTCTACGGATTCCTGTGACATACTGATTGCAGCTGGATGTGCAAGAAGGCAGGGCTGGAAGTATCCATGAGACTGCCATCCCATCACTCACACAAAAACACTGATGCTCTAGGAGTTATGTTTTTTCCAGAGCTCATTGTTGCTCGTTTTGTGGCCCACGGGCAAGCTTGGCCAGAGCATTTGCCTTTCCCTTCTCCCATAAGTTCTTATTCCTTGGGAAAGCTGTGGACTGTGTGGATGACTCTGGAAGTCTACCTTGTGAGATCCTAAAAATGCTGGAGAACCACCTAAGGGTGACCAAAATGCACCCAACCCTCACCACGTACCTGTGTTCCAGCTCTGCTTCTGCCTCTCATCACGTAGAGGACGCCTGACTGTCACTTCACAGAGGAAATTGTCACTTTGCTGACAGCTATGTTGGATATTTCCTCAGCCTGTCTTCACTGCTGCCATGGACATTTCTTAGAATGGATTGAGAAATGAAGCTATAGAAATACGTAGGAAAATTGGCTCACTTGGAAAAAATAGAAGGAAACTGAATAGACTACCGAAGTCCAACTTTTGAGGTTGGCCCCAAATGGACCTGAGCTGTGCTCCCTTCCTGATCTTTTTCCTTCATCATGTGAGCAGGCATGAATGCTTGTGCAGGCAAAATTTAGGTGTCTCCCCATCTTTGCTGGATCGTAGCAGTCATATAAAGGTATGGGCAAGAAATTCCCTTTATGGGACTGAGGGATATCTGTGTGTGGTCCATGTGAAATCCCACATCCCTGGGGACTCCAAAGGAAAAGGAAAAGCAACAAAAGTATACTAGTTTGTGTGGCAATCCATGGAATGTCTTCACCATGTAATTTTAAGGTGAAATTCAGGGGGGATATGGGAGGTTCTCAAAAATAACCATGTAGAAGGCTTGGGAGCCATTGTTGTCAGAACACGACAGCAGCGGGTTTGGATTTGGATTGCTCTGAGCAACTTGGTCTGCTGGGAGATATCTCTGACCATGGCAGGGGTGTTGAAACTGGGTGATCTTTAATTTAATGTCTCTTCCAACCAAACCATCCTTCAGTTCTGTGACTCTCAATTTATGCATTTAAAGGATGGGATGAGGTGCATGGTCCCAGCAGGATGAAGAGCAGATGAGGAGCCAGCATCCTTTTATTCATAGCTGTGATGATCAGTGTGTGAGCAATCCTGCTGTCAGCACAGGTTTGTATAAACCAGCTGAGCTAATTAAGTGTGAGTAGGTGCAGATTTGGGAAAGATCAGCATCTATTAGTGGCAAAGTCACAAACAGGAAAAGAAGTTGACTTTCTGAGACTGCTCACAGCCAGCAGGTTGCCTGGCTCTGGGCATGACTGAAGGACTTCTGTGGAAATTTAGGAACTAAGGATAAAAATTACTTCACTTTAACATACGGAGAGGTTAACAGGAGCCTGCTGGAACTCTTTAAATTGGAAAATAGCCCCATGGAGCCTGGGACATGTTAAATTATTGTCCTGGTAACTCAAAGCACAGCTAGGCTGGAACTGTTCACCTCTATCTTGTGAATTCCTTAAACAGCAAACACCACACAAAGCTCGATAAACAACCAGATCAAATCTCAATGGAGGGGCACTAGGAAAGCAGCTCCACAGAAGCATCTCTGGAGCAGTACTGTGCAGAGAGGAGAAAATCACACAGAGACAAAGGCTGCAGCTGATGTCTGCTCTGGAAGGATTTACTAGCAATGTGGGGTGAAGTGTTTTGGGCAGGCCAGGTGCTTTTTATTCAGTGTTTTGAAGCAAGAATTAGAAAACTTTTCCAAGGGCTGAATCAGTCTTTCAGACTTGTTTGATGGACCAGAAGTGAACGTCATTCCCTATTAATGCCAAGAAACATTGTGTTCGTGAGCTGTACGAAATGGAATTGTACCTTGTGGAAAGGCCACAAATATTCCATTCCCGTGCCTGAAGTACATGGGATTAGGTGCAACAAATCTCTTTCCTAAGCCTTCCTCACTGTCTGTTACTTCTCTCTGCTGGGAAATTTCAGTGACTCTAGATCCTTATAAAATCAAAGTATGTCCTCCCTGCAGCACCATTATATCTTTCTGCTGATGGAAGTAGGTTCCTAAACTCATGGCATGAATCACAACATGATGCCTTCAAGAAACCCCATAGGTGGGATGACTGGCCAGTCAGCTTGATTCCAGCTGAGTGGCAGGGATTAGAAGCTGTGGTAGGATGAGACCAAGCAGAGGCAGCCTTTTGGTACCCATGGGGAGCAGCTGAGCATCCATCTCTCCCAGTGAATCCCAGTCCAGGCCTGGTGGATGGGGTTTGTGGAGCACTATGTGGCTCAGGGAGGAGGAGGGCTGTGGTGTTACGCTGTTGAATGTATGGGTGGGTGGGTTTTTGGGGGATGTGGGGGATGCAGACCATGGTGGGGTCTATGGGATCACACACAGGAGGGCACCATGCCATGCACAGGGCTGAGGGAGATTGGGAGCAAATAGGGGAGGGCTGAGGAATTGTGTGGATGGGTCAGAATTCACTCACAGACATTGCACTGAGGGTGTTGATGTATCCTGGATAAATATTGCTGTGACATTACTGTCCTTGAAAAGCAAAAAAACCCTTCTACCTCTTATTTGGCCAAAATGCAGATCTCTGAGCCTTGTGGACATAACACCCTTGTCATGTTTACATGTGAACTGCTGGCTTTCCTCCAGCCCACCTACACTTTTGCCTAAGCCCTTATGCCAGGCCCCTTATCAAACCACGCTTTGCTGTTTGCAGCTTGCTGATGGGTTGTCAAGACAGTGCACAGGAGTGTCACAGAGCAGTTTGTCACAGTGTCATCCAAGTGGAAGAAGGCAGTGGTGACATGCAGGTCTTCTTCCCTGCCTGCCTCCTCCCTGCTCTGCTGCTCATGGCAGCACCAGCCCGACTCCTTCCAGCTCTTCATCACCCCTTGCAGAGGTGGATGTGACTGGGACCATCTTCCAGGGGCTCCAGGTCTCTTTCCTGGGCTGGGCTGGGCTGGGGAATGGAGTTCAGCTTTTTTCCTGCCATGGCACTGTGATTCCCAACTGCAGTAGGAATCCCAAGGCATTGGCACTGGAGGGTGTCTGGTCCCTGCTGTGGGTGCTTGAGGGCAGACAGCCCACCCAAACTCCCTGTGGGTATTGCAGCTGATTTCTTCAGTGAAAAAAGAGGAGAAAAAATATCTTCGTTCACAGTCTTATTCTCTGCCATCATGTTCAAGTGCAAAACCCAGCTAAAGGAAGGAAATACAACTGCTGCCCTCATGGCAGGTCAATATTTGGGTTTTGTAAGGTTGTTTTTTCCAGGATGAGGAAGCAGTGAGGTGGGCCAGGTACCAAACTGATATGATTTCACCTATTCACCAAAGAATGGCAACAAAATCCTGCTTCTCTAAACGCAGTGGAGGCAATGGACAGGCATCCCCACTTACTTAAAAAGCTCTAAAGTGCAAACAGCTTGTCTTTTTGTCTCAAGACCCTGTTTTTGCAAGACTTCATTTCACCAGCATAAATCCTCGGCTCAGCATGGCCAAATCCAGGGAATTCCTTCTTTAAGAATCTTCAGACACAGCCTGAGGTGAGGTGAGCCCATGGGCAGCTCTACACAATGTTTGTGGATAACAGGACTTGACCAAAGCCTGGCAGACTTCTTGGCTATGATGGGGTCAAACCTGATGTTACATCCAAACCCTGTGAGCAAGGAGGACATGGATGATGAGCTCTGGAAGGGGGAGCAGCAGTGAGCTGTAGGTATTTATATGAGGGGGAGCAGTACTCATCAAATCAGTCAGATTGCTTGTGGGTCTAGTTGTAAACAAGCTATTGCTGAATTGCCACCAAGTCTCAAAGGACAATAGTGTGAGTGAAACACCAGTTTATGGCTGTGGGGGATTTGAATGGAGTGATCTCTACCCCAGCCTCCAGGAAACGAGGCAGAGGAAGCTGGATGGGGGATGGATCACCCAGGTTTCAGTAGAGCACACACCAAAATATTTCATTTAAAAGTGAAAGAGAATACTCACCATGACTTTAACCACTCTCTTGCCTACCCCTTAAGTATTTTTGAAACTGAAGGATAATGTCAAACCTTTGTATTGCATGAAGAATGAGTCCATTTCCTATTGAAGTATGACTAGCAGAGCCAGCCTGGAAAGCACTGAGCTATTGGTACAGAAGTGGGTGATTTGTACACTCTGCTGCATGCAGTTTGTCCTCCAAAGACATTGGCCGAGTCTTCAGCTGCTTCCCAAATCTTGGCCCTAGGAAAATCACTGGGATCTCTCCTGCATTCAGTCTGATTGAAGATTCAGGCTGAGGAACTCTTCTGCTTTGGTCTAGCTCTGTAGAGGGTGTTTGATTGTCCCATGGAAGTGAAAGAAGCGTGGTCACTTGTAGGGAAGCCTTCTGGTGCTGCACCTTTCTTTGGAGCTGATGTTCCTACAGAGGGGAGCAAATTCCTATGAGAAACAGGGTGGAGGATTTACACCTGGATTGCTTGAGATGTGATTTGGCTTGCCTAGTTTATGCACCTAAAAGATAGTTTTAGCTGCAAGCTCAGAGAGAATTTGAGTTTAAAGCAGTTCAGGGCATCCTTTCTAGCCAAGTCAAGGGGGAAAGAGAATTCAGCTCCTCCAAGAAATGCCCACAGAGTCCATGCATTGTTTGAGCATTATTTGAACGACCAGAAAGAGGAAGGTCTGTCCCAAATGCTTAATTTACAGAGGCCTAAGGAATTTGTGATCACACCCAAACCATCTAAATCAGGTCCTCTATCCTTTTGTTCTGATGGTACATATCTGAGGACAAAGCAGTGTGCTGCTGCAAGAATAATGTCAGCAGGATTTCCTAATCTCCTTTTTCCTAGCTCCAGGGGGAGACAATGATCTGCATGGGGGATGAGTCAAGGTTTCTGATGCCACCTCCTGTGTTGGCATGGATTCTGTCAAGTGCAGGTTTAGATCAGCTTGATAGAAGGGTAAGAGGGACCTGTTGTACACAGCTTAAACAGAACTGAATGACCCTGGGGTAAATCAGCATCCAGAAGATTCTTCAATTTATTTTTTTTATCAAACCTAATTCTGACCATTTGGGAACATTGACTGGTTGCATTACTGCAGGTAGAGCCTGTCTCTTCACACAGTGCAGCTCAGCTGGTCTCAGAGCTCTCAGCATCTCTTGTGGGCACTGATTGCTGGACCAATGCATTGACATGAAATTTTGGTCTCTGTAGGATTGTGTAAATGTGTCTTTCTTAAGTTCCCCCTTGAAAATTGGACAGATCCCTGGATTCAATTTGCCTGGACCTAAGAAGACAATGGGATGACAACAGGAAGGATTTGTGGGATGTGTGTTTCATGTCTCCGGAGTCAGCATCCCCACAACAGAAGGACAAGATTTGGAATTGGCTGCGGGAACCTCGAGCTTGACACTGTGTCTCGTAGCACCCCAGAGCCACACAATGCAAATGTTTATTGCCTTCTTCCCGTGGGGCTGTGCCTCGTGTTTTGAGTCCCATGCAATGCAGTGGGGAAGCCCTCCGGAGAGCAGGGTTATAAAGGAACCAGGGGCCAGATGTGAACGAGACTCCAGCCCAGAGAAAAGTCCGCGCAGTTTGACTCCGCCAGGGCTGCGGGGCACGGAGAACAAGGGAAAATTGAGTCAGCCCCAGGATGCCATCCGGTCTTTAGGGCAGACAAATGCATGTAATCTCGGGGCTGTAAAGCAGCATTGCTAGGCTGGAGGAGGGGAATGCCATAATGGAAGGAGGGGCTGGGGAAGAAAAAAGGGAGAGGAGCGCAATTCGCTCTCGCTGTCTGTGAACTGGATGCGGGGAGACGTTCGTAGTTTCCAATAAGCAGTTCATTTATCTTAACTTAATGCCTTTTTACTCCATCGCTAGCAGAGTGATCCCAATTAAGGCAGCACAGCAGGGCTTCCTGTATAAACCTCCTAACACCGCCAGTTGCGTTATTTGCTACAACCAGCCAGAGTTATGATCACCAGTGAAAAATAAGCTTCCTATCTGGCAGCTGGCCAGATTCATCCCAGCAAAGCAGCGGAGTAGCAGGGCTGGGAGAGGGAATGCATTGAAATGTAAAACAGTTAACATTTCTACAATACATGTCAGCATCCACCAAGCGGTGCGGGCAATTAAGTAATGTTACATTGCACACTTCACCTTGGAAGAAAAGCTCATTTTGATAGAATGGAATACCCAAATGCCACAGTCTCTACTGCTGAATTCAAACCTTAAGCGGTGTTTTCCCTTCTATGCACAACGCCTAGCGCAGAAATAAGAAGGGAGAATAAAGCAGCATGATTTTAGACTTAGAAGAGAAGTAAAAGTGTGGGCCCTCTGCCAAGTTTCTCACCATTTAGCAGCGCTGAGATGGGATAAAGAGCAGATTTCTGACTGCTTCCCACAGCCACTTTTCCCGTTTTGCAGAGCTGTTTTATATTAGAAAATTGTTGAAAATCTTTCATTGCATCTTTTTTTCCCCTCTCTGATTTAAGGGATATTCGTGTCTCCTCCTCCCCACGGTTTTCTGTGGAAGCAGCTCCTCTAGGGGTCCTGACATCACTCTGCATGGGAGCAGTTTACTTGTAGGAATGATAAAGCCCTTCAGTGGAGTGACCCGGGAAATTGGTTGTGGCTGCACACATCAGTCCTGCTGCACTGCTGGCTTTTAAGGTAGGGTGTCCCAAAATTCAGTGTGATAGCACTGCTGGAACCCTGTGGACAGCCTTGGAACTGGGCAGTGACTTCACTGAAAAATCAAACAATGTATGTGCATCTGGGCCATTAGTCTGAATAGCAGAACTCAAGAGATGAATGGAAATTGCCTGTTGCTTGAGTGCACCAAAAGAGAAAACCTGTCTGTCTTTGCACAAAAAAAAAAAAAAAGAAAAAAAAAAGAAAAAAAAAAGAAAAAGAGAGAGAGAGAGAGAGGCAAAAAAGGATATAAGCAAAAAAAATGTAGTATCTAAATTCCTGTGGGTTCTATTAAAATTCTTGCTCTGTTGCTATGTTATTGGAGAGCTTTTAGCTTTGAGAACTGATTGTCCAGTACTGCTGGCTTGTCTTTTAAAAAACCTGGATGCTGACTGGAACCAGATGAAAAATTTTAGCTGAAACATCTATTAGGAAACTAATTCTCGGAGATATTCAACAGACTTTCAGGCTCATTTCTGATACTCCCAGATGCCAAAATAGTAAAGAGATACTGTACATGCTGCAGAGAAATAGAAAGAGAGGATTGGGGCAGGAGGGAGCAAAAATAAAATGGCAAAAGTGTTAGCAACACTGGGAGGTGGAACATTTTAACCAGGTTTTCTTTTCTCTTTGGTCTGGGAGTGTCATGAATGTTACTGTTAGTTTAGTCACTAAATATAATATAATCATGATATTCAATGAATCATGGTCCCACTTGCAGCTATGTGAAGTTTCTGGGGGGTGTTTTAAACACAAAACATGTTATTGAAATGCAAAATGGCTTTTTCTGGGTTTTTTTCTGAACCTCTCTGTTTGGGGGCACTGTATCCTGGTGCTGCATCTTCCTTTGGTGTGGTATTTTGGAAATTGGGCTCTGATTCCTAAGGCAGGCTCTGCTCTTAACACTTTGAGGGTGTAGGAGGCTGGCTTTGATATTTTACATCGGTTCTGCTGAACCTATTTCAGGCTGCAGTTTGATGGTTTACACAAGAAAATAATCTGAAGAAAGTAACATTTAAAACCTGATTGTTCATGAGCTATCAAAGCCAGGAGGAATTGCATGTAATGGGAGAATTTTGTGTAATGGGAGAACTGGGAATCCCAATTGTGCAGAGATTCCCTTCTGGTCAGCAATTTTATGCTTCCAAGTAGTCACTGGTTATTCATACTATACAGGGAATAATTTATTCAGACATCCGAGAAGAACAAAACTGGGTTTCTCAGGCAGCCAGGACTAAATTACTCCAAACAATGCTGTGTCTGACAGTGGGACACTCAGATTGCAACAGAGAGTCCTTCTAGAAAGTATCCATGTGGCATTAGGGACATCTGAGCCATGGAGAGGCTCCACTGAACTGAAATGTCAAACACAAAATGTCCTTCTGCCACTGCTCCACTATGGAGCTGAACACTTTTGTGTTATGGGAATGTGTGCAAATTGTTTTCTAGGCTTTGCCTTACCATCTACCTTTGCCTTACCAAAGACTCTCCTGTTCTTTGTTTGAGGTAAAGCTGTATCAGAGACAAAAAGTCCAGAAGGTCTAAGGCCCTGATTCTGCAAGGACTTCTCCCCCTGAACACATGGACTTAATTGGGACTACCAGAGCCTATTGTTAAGCATACATGCAAGCCTTTCCCAGGCTGGAGCCTGGATTAGTAACCAGGACAATAAACTGCTAGTGGTGGCTTAGAATGCCAAGAAGCAGGTTTAAAATATTTAGGCTTCTGGGACCTGAATGCAAAGAAAATAGATTCAGTATTTCCATATTCCGAACTGATGTGCATGGGGTTGTTTTTAATGCTCCTGCAGCACTTCGTTAATCTTTATTCCTTGTATTAACTGGAAAATGAACGTACTGCTGTGGTAGCAGCCTGGTTCACCTTCATGGGATGGCTCTGGCTGCATGGCAGCTCCAGCAATAGGCCAGGATGATCCATTCATTTCCTGGGTTGTTTTCTATTGTGTTTCCTAATTTTCGTACCTATGTCTTTGGCCTTCTAGTGATTGCAGTGGCCATGTTAGTTTGCAGCAGAATTCATAGACCATTGTATGTTTCCTGAAAACCTTTGAATATAAATCACTCTGTTAATCAAAAGCTGCAGTTGTTAATGTGTCCTGTTACACCCAAATTATGAACATTATGACTCTTGTATCTTTCTTCCAAACTTCTCTTTATCCAGTTAATACCCTTTAATGACTTTCTAATCATCTGAAACTAATGATTCAGCTCCAAACACCTTCTCCTGCTGTTGTTTCCCATATGGATTCCAAAACGGGACCCACGAGCTTAAATGGTGTCTGACTATGGAAAAATCATTCCTACATCACTGGGAGCCATTCTGTGTAGTAAAATGGGTGATGGATCAGGCTGGATGAACTTGTTACTCATATTTTTGGGCCACTCATGACAACAAAGACATTGAGGCACTGGAGTGAGTCCAGAGAAAGGCAATGGAGCTGGCAAAGGGTCTGGAGTACAAGACTGATGAGAAGCAGCTGAGGGAGCTGGGGATGTTTATCCTGGAAGAGGCTCAGGGGGCACCTTCTCACTCTGCAACTACCTGGAGGGAGGTGGTAGCCAGGTGGGGATCAGTCTCTTCTCCCAAGAAACAAGCAATAAGATGAGAGAGAAGAGCCTCCAGTTGTGCAGGGGAGGTTTAAATTGGATATTAGAAAAAATTTCTTTGCTGCAAGCTTGCAAAGCATTAGAACAGACTGCTCAGGGAAGTGATAGAGTCACAATTCCTGGAAGTGTTCAAATAAATGTGGATTTATAAACATGGATGTGGCAGGTTGGGGGACACATAGCTGACCCCTGAAACTGTGGTTTATGAGACTTTAGTCCACCCCATTAAAAAGCAATTCACATGCTGTTACTTGGAAAGATTCTTGGTCTGTTCGACAGGACAAATTCATTCTCTGCCTGATTTCAGTGAGTTTCATAGCAGCCCTGGATGTAACTCCCTGTGCTCAGCTGAGACAACTCTGAGTAAAGCCAGCAGTGGGAAGAGCTGCTCTGTCATTTGCTTAAGGATCACTGCTACAAGCACAAAGCACTATCAGCAAAATGTCCCTAAACGTGGGATGCTATCACACATTCTGTGGAATGATTACAGAAAATACCCCTGCATAAGTGGAGTACCCCAGATCCAGTGCCCTGAGTTCCAGTTCCTTGTGTGGTTCCCTGGAGATATTTTAGCCCAAAATAATCCACCATGGCTTCTGTGAGCCAGGAGCTCTCCTGTGTACAAAAACCTGTGCTAATCTGTGACATGGAGAATAAATCCAACCCATGGCTTGAATGCACTGTGCAGTCTCTGGGTGTCCTGAGCCTCTGTGAAATTAGGCAAAGCAAAACTCTGACAGCCCCAGCACACAGTGGTCACTCACCAACAAACTTATATGGCCCTTGACAGGCCCAAGACATGGAAAGGTCCCAAACCTTTTCATCCCAGTTTCAGCAAGAGGAGAATTGAGGCTTGAAGCCTGCCTTTGCTCTCTCTAAATCTAGTTCTCTTGGCAAGATGGGTAAAATTCATCTCCACTATAAACATCTTCAAATATTTACATACAATAACAATTATGGGCATTTTGATTTAAATGATTAAAACACCAGGCTTGACTAGACACTAATTGCTATTGATTGTTTAATGATATTGTGGAATAGCAATGCAGGCTTCATATTGACAGTCAAAAGCAATTGACCGAAAAGTCATTATCCATTTTTAGCTTTACAAGTAAATTGCCTGAATTTTGATTGAAAAATATGGCACTAAAAGTAGAAGACCTCCTAAAGAAAAAGGATGAAAACTCTAACCTCCATATTATTGGAAGCATTTAAATTACTCTCGTGACCACACAGCAGGAATACAAGAAGAAATGTAGCCTTCATTTCCAGAAGGAAGCTTTGACTACAGTCAGTGGTTAGAGCAGTAATCTTTTGGTTCTGGGACTGGGATTTAAGTTCCTTCTCTGATTTTTATGTGCAGTATGTTTATGGCCTCATCTCACTCCTATAATTGGCATTGCATTTCATCACAAAACCATTATACATAATTTAGTTGTGTTCTTCATAGGTCAGATCTGAGTAGAAGGTCACATTGGAGCTACCTAAACCATATGCATTCTGAAGATAAACAATCTTGATTTTCATTCTGCTGACAATTCTTTTTCTTTTCCTTTTGGTTTCTTTTTTTTTTCCTTTCTTTCTTTCTTTCTTTTTTTTTTTTAATTTTGATGGGAAAGGGGGAAGGGTGAATCTGAAAATTGCTGTATTTTCTCAATAGCAGTATACCTTTAGTGTTCTCAGTGTATGCTGTTATGCATGCAGCTTACAGCATAACATGGAAACCTCCTGGGCATGGTTAAGGGTCCACAAATTCACTATCTTTCTGATCATGGCCAGTATGGGAACTGTGATGATATTATTTGAGTTAATGTTCCTCAAGATGTATGTGAATTAAGGCAGAATCAAAGCAGAATCATGGACTCCAGGATGCCAAGCCTTTGGGAGGATCAGAGCTGGACTCAGCTAAAACAGAGCTAATCAGCTCCAAAATTATCACCTTGATGTTGATATTCTGCATCCCATCTCTCCCACTCAAGTAAATGGATGTCCAGTTTTCAAACCAGATCCAATTTCAGGAACCGGATTGATTGCTCCAGAGAAGTGACTTTGATGGATTTCAGTTCAATGGTGGAATTCTGCCCCTCCCAAAAATATAAAGTCACAGTTAACATGTGAAACAGGAACAAACCTTGAATTAAAGGAAGGATTTGAGGAGATGAGGATTTCATTTGACCTGGTAATTGAAGGGTGGGCATCAGCTAAATGATCCTAATGTCCAGAAATCTTCAGAAATTCCCCACATAGGTGTTTTTCTGGATTTCTCTACAGAGTGGTCAAAACAGGGCTGGCTGAATTGCAGTGGTGAGATTGGTGGGCAGAGCCATACCAAAATCCAGCCATGCCTACAGTGTAGAGCCTGGCACCCACAGGAGCATATCCTGAGTATTTTTTTGTCTTTCTTTGCACTGGGGTGAGCCATCTGCCATGCTTAGACTGTCCTGGTCAAATTCAATGAGGAAAACAGAACAGCTCCACCAGAACACTCAGAAGAGAGAAGCACAATTTATGCACTTCAATTGGTTAAGAAAAACGTGCCTTTTCTGTTCCATTTATTGTGATAGTCCGAAATCTCTTCCAAGAAACTGAAAACAGTCACTATTCTAAGAGTACACAGAAATCTCATCTTTTCTCCTGTTCGAAGCACAAAGCTATTTCATTACAACTCTGAGAGGATGGGCTGCTAAATAGGATGCCTCAATCAATATTAAATCACAACTGCTTCTCAGGCTCCAAGAACAAAAATACACACTTTGATAATGCTGCTGTGACCCCATTATATGACAGGTATAAACCACAGCAACTAATGAGTTGTCACGAAATAATGTGAAAAAGGAACCAAATATATTTATAAATAGCAGTTTTGTTTTGAAACAATTCAGAATGTATTTTCTTGAATGAAATACTCAAAAATAATTTTCAAATATTGGTCTGCAGTAAATGTGGAAATATTTGCATATGCTACAATTTAGAATGGAAATTAATATTAGAAGCTATTACCTGCCCACTCAGCACAAATCATGACCTTCCAATCAAGGAATGCATTGAGGTTTGTTTCTATGTAGACCAATGTTTTCAAATGTTTGTTTTCACTGGCGGACACCTAAAATCTAAACATAATCAACTAAAATTTGCCTGATTTTTATAAGACCATTGAACTTTAAATGGCTATAGAAGCTGAGAACAAATTGTATTCATTTTTAAGGCCAGAAAACCCTTAGAACAGCCCATGAAAACAAAACTAAAAATCCCATTGTTACTCTACCAGTGGTATATTCAGTGGTATATACCAGTCGTATATCCAACTAAGTGTTCTCTTCCTGAAAAAAATCTCATTTTTTTCTGGGATAACACCATCCATGGAGAATCTTGCTTTTTTCTTGGCATTCTGCTAAATTTTTGAAATGCTTGACCTTTAGGAAAGGAACATGGGCATTTTTCTGTTCAAAATAAGTTGAACCTCCACGTGCTGAATCCGGCAGATAAAATTTCTTTGCAGAAAAGCCCATTAGGACCTGTTGTTCTCTCACCATGAAGATGCTTGGTGGTGCATAATAACCATTGAGATTGACCAGTTTTAGGCTGAGTTCTGAGAACTTGGGTCCTTTCATGCAACCTGACAGACACAATTGCCCTGCTTGGGAATTAAAGGGGAAAACCTCAGGGGTTTTTAACTCTCAGGGGCACTGAGAAGCTGGGAGTCAGGGACTCTGCTCCCTGATTTTGAGTGATAGAAGAGGTGAGCCTGTTCTGGGATGACAGCTTCCCTGATGTGTGCAGCTCTTCCCTGACACCGCATCCATTCCCTGTGCTGCTCCTGCATGAAGAGCACACAGGAACAAGATGGGCTTCTCCTGTCCGTGAGCATTGATCTGAGAGTAGAAAGCCACTGGCCAAGCTTCACTGCTTGATGGTTATCATGCTGTTTCATTGGAATCATAGCTGCCTCATCCTGGGGAAGAATGGAGGTGTTATTGTCCAATTCCCCTAAGACAGCAAAGCCCTGGGTGCCACCACAGGGCTGTAACACATCCAGCCAGGAGGAACACCCTGATCTCTAAGTTGTACTCAGCAGGAGGGGCATGGATCCCTTTTGTCCACCCCAATCAGTGCTTGGCAATGCTGGGACAATCTCTGTCTTCACTGCTCTCCCGGGGCTGCAGAACAGCCAAGATTGGCAGACTCACAGGGCTGGCCAGAGGGGAAGGAAAAATCTAACTTTAGTCTAACTGTAAGGGCTATGAGCTGGAGGAAATCACAGCTGGGCTCCAGGCCTGGCTTCCTGGCAATCCCATGTAATTTTCCTTAACTCATCAAGGGAGGAACAGTGGAAATGTCTGTAGCAGGGGCCACAAGCCCAGGTCTTTTCCCTTGACCACCAGCCACTCCTTTCCCCAGTCTTTACTTAGTCCTTAGGAAACATCCAGGACATCCCCCTGAGGATGAGAATTTAATTGCTAGAAAAATTAGCACCACAAACACTCTCAGAGAGAATCCACCACCCCGTACCACCGTCTTTGCTGCAGCCCTGATCACATCTTTTTACCTCTAGCAAAATAAGAGACAGCCATCATGTATTAAATCAAGAATGTCTGGTGATGGTTGGTGACCACACCTATGAAGCCAGCAAGCTTTGAGGCTTAGTGCCCTTAAACAGCTCCAGAGAAAGACAATCTTGGTGTATACACAGCCTGTTTTGGACTTTTGATGAATTTCAAGTGTTTAGGTCTCATTTGAAGCAGGATTTGAGCTACCAAGATCCTTTTCTAAATAACTAAAAATTGTTTGTATGTTTGTGCCTTAATATATGGTCTTTTGATAGGATTCACAAGTATTGCTTTGGGAAATTAAGTGCTTCTGAAATGTCTGGCTGGGAGAATGCAATGGCTTTAACTTCTGAAATGTCTGGCTGGGAGAATGCAATGGCTTTATTTCAAGTCACAGAGACTTTTGTTGTTTCTTTAGGATGCTCAGTCACCACCTCTGAGCAAGGTGCACACTGCAATTAGAGATGAAGAGCTTTATGTGTTTCTTTGCAAGATCTATTTTTTCTTAGGTAGTGGGTCCTCTACCCTTAAACTGAAAAGTTTCTAATTGAAATTCTAAAGCTCCAATTATGGGCAGCACTGTCTTCTGCATATACATTCCATCTGTCTTTATACCTGGCTTTTCTGGTGTTAACAAGAGACTTACAAAATTTCTAATAGGTAAAGCACTCTCAAAAAAACCCATATAGGCACTTTCTCTACAGCTTTGTTTGTATCACAGGCTGAATATGCTGGAATGCAATACAGATATTAATTACAATCCCTTTTGCTTTGCAATTAGAATAATACAGGAAATACTTTCTACTCTCTTGGCAGTGACCCTGACCCAGCAAAACACTTACGTGTAGGATTCTGTTCAAATGGACAGGAATTTTATAGGATCAGAGTCAAAGGGTATATCAAAGGGATTTTTTTGTATGCATCCGAGAACATGTATGTACATATATTTCAGATTTTTTTTCTCATTAAATATCTAAAAGAAAATTCTCTATTTTCTGAATATTAAGGTCCTATCTAAAAGGAGGCAAATGCTGTTCTTCACTTCACAGCATTTTCTTGAGGCATCTGTCTGTTTGATAGTACTTCTACTAACCCACATGCAGCACATGCCAAGGTGGCCATATATGACCCCTGGAGAAGAGCTGGCTGGTGGGATGAGTGGGAAGGAGTTGTTCGTCCATCCATGTAGACATGCCCTTAGTCATGCTGAGTGAATCACTTTTTAAAGAAAAAAAATGAATTCCTAGATGAGAACATCCAGTTCTTTGGAACTTATGATAGTATAGTCTGAAGTTAGATCCAAAATTCATGGCTGACTCTTCCCGCCAACAATCCAAGCCAGAATTCTTGACAGGAATAAATATCCTGGAACTCTTGGAGAGTTTGAGATCCAGACCCAACTTCTGCAACTTGCATTCCTCTCTGAGGGATTGCAAGGTATTTTTTAATTCAACTGTTGTTTTCTTCAAATAATGTAAGGTTTAGAATTTGCCCTTTCACCTCCAGCTCTGTTTTGTCACTTGTGAGCAATCCATACTAACATGTCCAGGTCAAGTATCCAAGGTTTACAAACATGGGTTTGCATGATCTCTCTCTTTGCTTGTTTCAAAAAAAGGGCAGATCTCATAGGCACATTACTAACAAGAAGAACTTTAATTTCTTTTTAAGTTTTCAGCTAATCATGAAAAATTTAAAATTTTTAGTGCTTGTAACTGTTAAGATCTGATTGGACACCACCAGCAAGGAAGGGGACAAGCACTGGTGATTAAGGGAAAGGCACTGTGACTTCCTCCCTACACCTCTTCTGCTTAAAGACATTCCTTTGCAGTCTTCAGGCCTCAACACTCCAAAAATGCATGGATCTGTTTAATATTGCACACAGAAACCTGATACATGAGAAAATCTGCAGAGTCAGGGCCCCAATGAACAAAGCATTGACCAAGAGAAGTGCAGGGAACAGTTTGCTCATGGTCAAAATCAACTGGGAATAGCACCAGAAACAAAATACTGTTCTCCTTAGCATCAGTCCACCAAACCCTCCTGAGTGGCTCCTTCAATGAAGAAGCTGTTGCTGTCCTCTCTGAAGGACACTTTGAAGTACTGCTGCAGGTGGTTTTTCACCTGGGAATGCGCAAGCACAAGGTCTGAAGAGGTAGAGGCAGATAAAGAACATCTAGAGCTCAGGAGAGGCTGCAGCTGATGGAATGAGAATGCAGGAAAGCTGCTTTCTTGCTTCTCCTGAAGAAAATCCTACAAGACCAGTTGGAGTCCCTTAATTCTATAACACCTGGCAAAGAGTTAAGTACTACAAAAGCTCCAGCCTAACAGCCACAGTCTTTGTGAGTAGTTAGGAGCTCTCTGGCCCATTCTTCACGCTTTAGGAGGCCCCTCTCAAAGCAAATATACGTCAATAGTTTAGAGGCAGAAACTATCAAATCATGCTGTGTTACTCAGGAACAGAGAGAAGAAACTGGTATAATGGGAAAAAGAAATGATCTCACCTGCCTGGTGGTAGAGAGGCATTTCTCACAACACTTGATCTAAGAACCAGTCTTAGCCGCTGGCCATGTCTATCATTCATCACGTCTTAATGAGAGAGGAATTGTCTCACGTTGGGTGCAGAGCTGTGCAACAGCAACAACAGTAAACATTTTTGTGCTTGTAGTGGAATTCTCTTACCTCTTTTTTTTTTCTCCTTTTTTTTTTTTTTGTTTTTTGCTTTAGACATATGCAGCATCACACAGCAGGGAATAGTTTGGCTTTATTTAGAGCTGTACACTCACTGTGTGCTTTGCAAAGTAATGGACTGGTGTAGTAGCAGCAATGCAATGTGCCACTTGGACTGTCAGCTCAGCAAGGGCTCACCAGTGGATGTGGAGCCTGTGGAGGTGGAGTGATGGTCAGGGCATCAGAGAGATCCTCCTCCTTCAAGATTTGCAGTGATCATTTGCCAGCAGGATAAAAATATGAATTGAAAAAATCCCACTGGACCTTAGTGATCCTTTGCATTTGAACACCGTTCCTGAGGCTGTGGTGCAATAAACACACAACTGGATTTCCAACAAGGTCATTCCCTGGATTCATTTTATCTGGGGTGATATAAGGGTCCACACAGACCCAAAAACACCTGCCTCTCTTTCTTAGCCCTGTGGCAGGGTCCTGGTTTTTCTCTGCTTTTCTCAGGAGAAGAAGTGAAATGTAATTTTTTGGCCACTTCTTGTTTTCCCTGTGCCTCCTGCTCATGTCAGGTGAACATGGAGGTGTCTCCTCTTGTTTGAGTCTGCTTGCCTTCCAAAATTTTCTCTCTGCCCAGCCACCATATCATAAAGGACAATATATATTCAAGAACAAGCCTACTGATGTGAAAATCTGATATAAGAAAGGCAACCCTAACCAAGTTAGCACAAAATTTTATGGAAAAAGGTATCCCACTGACATCCAGAGAACAATAAATTGCTATCAAAATATGATTTTAGCTATGTTATTTAGTGATTTCAAATCCAGCTCTCTAGAGATTTTGCTTTCTGCCAGAGGAGTGCAGTCAGAGGAATGACAGCCTCAGGTTTTGGTAGAAAAAACATTCGGCAAAATAGTAAGAAAGCGAGTGCTTCTGAAAACCTACAGCCCATTCTGGGAGGGGAAGGGGATTCAGAGGACTCACAGGCTCTTTAGGAAGATGGCTTTTCTTGCTGTCCCTCCAGGGCATGAGGATCACAGTGTTTGCCAGCTCTGTGATCCACCTAGACCAAAATACAAAGTGGCAGTTGAATGAACAAAGTGTGGAGTAAAAAATCTTCTTTCTCTTCCAAAATCTACTCTCCTCTAGACAGAGATTGGAAGGGCATATCAAGAAATAATAGTACATAAAAAAATCACAGCAAATTATGGAGTGTAAAATATGCTATGAAAAATGACACGCTTCCTCCCAAATATCGAGTCTCTCATCCTAAGGAAAAGGTGATGCGAAGTTTTGGAAAAAAAAAGAAAAAAAGGATAGTGATATTTAATATTAGCAAGCTGGACTTTCACCCACTCTTTTCCCCCAAGAGTATTCTTAGAAAACCCTGGACTGCTTTTGATTAGATTGAAAAGAATCAACCTGAGGCAAACACTCAATGTGGAAAACCTTCTTGTATACAGCCAAAAATTTGCAGAGCTATAGGAAATGGAAAGCAGAACATTTTAATGAAAAGCATTGGCTTAGATTAGTAATAGGCAGTATTAGCTTCTGTTTAAACAGTATTGCTTATCCATGGATGAGATTACAAATAACCACATTTCTAAGAACAAATTATGGCATGTTCATAGGAGCTGCTCCAACACTGCTTGAAGTCCGTGCAAGCCTTGCCACCAATTTCACTGGATTTTCACTTGGATCAAGACCAAGGGCCTGAATTTGTTAAAACAGCTTAAGTCAGGACAACATTACTTTGAGCTAAAATTTGCAGCTAATTATAAAAATAGTTGGCCGTTGAAGTAATGTACAGGGAAACCACTGTTTGTTAATGAGAATAGCAATGGGCTTAATATGTCTACCTAGAGGTAATAAATAAATGAGTCTCAGATTTAAAGTCTGGGTAGTTACCTGAAGCCAGGGTGAAAGCAGCTGTAATATTCTTACATATGCTGTATAATAGGCACCGAATTTGATAAGGATTTTGGAGATTTGTCTAGAGACAAAGGAGCCTTAGTAGTTGAGTGTTTTTTTATAAACCTTCTTACACTAACCTTACTTGAATACATTACTGGATTATAGGCACCAGCTACAGATACACGTGTGAACAAAATGTCCTTAAAAAAAGGACTTATGGAAAAGGAGATTCCAGTTTCACATCACTTAACACAAAGCATCAAAACTCAGACCTTTGCACGTCCTGCTCCTGTATGTCTTGTACATACAACCCTTTTGAACTGTTAGGTGATTTTGATCCAATTCAAATAGCTTTCTTCCTTCATCCTATAAATTTCAGTCTGTTTGATCACGCTAGTGGAATAATACAGATTTCTTCCAGCAGATAAAACAACTCCTTTAAATTCTTGTGGGTGTTAAATGTCTACTACCCCAGTGCTAGTTGTTATAAAAACTGATTCCAAGCTATGTTCCACCTGGAAATGCTTTCATTGGAAATTCCTTCGAGTCTTTTTACAGTGAGCAGGTTATTTTAAAGTTTTTCCTTTTCATTGCCTGTATAAATTCACAGACTGTGAATCTAATTCCTGTCTGAAGGTAGATGCAGGTCTTACTCTGAAGGTGCCTGGAACTGATTCTGCAGAGCATCAGCTAAGTCTTGGTACTGGGGTTACCAGGGGAAGTTCTACACTACAACCAGTGCATAGTCTGACTTCTCACGTACGTTTGTAGAGTTTGTAAAAAATGGAGTTAAATAGTAGCCAGAACATTGAGCAGATCTGGGTAACAGTTCAGTGCAGTGGTCATGGGCACTGGTGAGAACCTGATCTGCATGTGTGAGTTAATTTGTGAGCATTGGGGTGGAGAACAGAGGCCCACAGTTCTGTGCAGGTGTATCTGGGGTGGTCATTCAGGTGGCTGGATGCAGCACCCATGGCATCCCCAGCTCTCTCTTTATTTGCCAGGCCCAGCTGAAGAGTCTTTTTGGAACACCCCACCATTTCAAGTGTGGTTGGGGTTTATAAGGTCACTGGTTCTTGGTCTGTGCTGTGTGAGGGCAAGCAAGGCTGCTTGGAGCTGAGGCAGAGCACAGAAGGGACTCAGCCTGTTTTTCTGGAAAGCCAAGGGAAGCTCTCTGTATCCAACAGATGCTGCAGCCCTTGTCGTGAACAGGAGATTAATTGAGAGCTGCTTGGCCTCAGCTGAACCTGAAAGCAACCCTCCTTCTTCTCCTCTGTCAGTCTTGGCCCAAAAACAGCGGAATACTTGTGTCTTGGAGTTGTCCTTTCCATTTGTGAGCCCTACACACACTCCCACAGGCAGAAGCATGGAGACTACTAAATCAGGAAATGTTCTCTCTTTGTAGGTGGGAGAAAGAAATGGGAAGGAAGAAGATGTACCTGGAGACAGGGTGGGGAAAAGCTACCGGGCTAATTCAGGAAAGATGGCTTACTTAGCACAACATACAAACACTCAAAGGGACAGTGTGCAGAAACACCCACCATCCTGGGGTGGAAGAGAGAACTCACACAAAAGAGCATTTGCAGAGCAGGACTGTGAGCAAGGACGTGGATATGTCCTTCTTCCTCTGCACCCAGAGTAGATCCCTTGCAGTCATCTTCCCCCTTCTCCCCCACTGGGGTTTTCTGAGGGTAATAGTTGAGGTGGGTCAGGGGAAAAAAAAAGATGTAGCAGTTAGAATGGCTCAGGCAGGTAAAAGATATCCCTTCCCTTCAGAGCAATGAGTCAGTATTGAGAACGGCTGAGGCTGATGGTAGAAAGTGATGAAATTTCTGCATCTGCCCCAGGCCAGGGAGGTGGGATGTGAGGTTCCTTGGGAGGGATCTTCAGGCACTCTGGGGCACAACTGGTGAGAAGTGAAATAGAATTTAGTTGTAGGGAGCAAGGCAGATGAGTCCAGCTGCTGGGCAAGGAGACAGGCAAAATGGCGGGCACAAAGAGGATGGGAAGAATGGGCTTTCCATGGCTTCCCAGGTGACTCTGAAGGTGCATGCATTAAGAAGACTTGCTTATTAGAGGTGACAGACTGTGACTCAGCCAGTCTTTCCCTTCCAAACTGGCTCATCCCACTGTATATACAGGATATTTGAATGGAAATAGGTAAAATCCACAGCTGTTGAGAGGATCTTGGCACAGCCACAGGAAGGACAGCCTTGAAGTTTGTTGTGATCCTTCTTCCAAGGGACCATGCTGCTGCTGAAACATCTGCAGCCTCTCAGATGGTCAGCTGTTGGGAAAACAGCAAGAAAGTGGCTGGCTCTGAGATTTGAAGCAACAGAAGTCAGGAGAAAGACGTCTTAGGAAGATGGGTCTGATCTGAATATTATTGAGTGAGGAGGCACCAGCACAAACAGAGGATCTTTGAAGACCCAGCTTTCCTCTTCCTCCTCCAAGCTACATGGAAATAGTTCACATGTGGAGCAGAGAGGAAGCCCTTCCAGCTCCTGGTCTTGTTCACAGCAAAACAGAAATAATTTTGGCTTTAAGTTAATATAAAACCCTCTGACTTGAAAAAAAAGAAAAAGACCCTCTTGTAGCTGAGAAATGTGGGAACAAACTCCGAGTCTTTCTGTTGTTTCAGTTTTCTTTATTAAAAAGTAAAAATACTAATGGCCAAAATGCATTAGTCATGGGGGTGGGTTGTGTCATTCTGCTCCATCCTCTCACTGAGGCTAAAAGGACACAGTGAGGGATAATGATGCCATACAGCATCCAGCATACCCTGGTGTTATTAATATTGCATTGTGAAAGGCCTTTATCAGTGAGATTGCAATGGCAGTGGTGATAACACAAGGAAATTCCTGTGCATTATCAGTACAATAATAATTATATAATTGTGCCCCAGAACTACGCTGTCATTAAAGAGAGCTCAGAGACATAAAAAAAAAATTCAGCATCTGAGTTCTAAAGAAATTCATTTGGCCAAAGTCCCTCTCACCAGTAACCATTTTTTCTGCCTATTGAGGAAAGAGGCTGATGATCTGCCTGCTCTGCTTGTTTAAGGATCACCTCCAAAATAATGCCTTTTATGAAAAATTTCAATCAGGTTTCAGACCTTATCATATTGCGGAGGCAGCTCTTCTCAGGGTCAGCGACGATTTACATATGTATGGTTTGCTGATCACAACTCACTGTCAGCTGTTTTATTTTTGGATTTCTCATCTACTTTTCACAGGACAGACCACACAGTCTTGAGCTCAGCCTGGGGAAAAGTGACTGTATGATTTCCAGCATGGCTTTCGGTGAGTTCAGTCCCTATGTTACCACATCCACCAACTGATTTAACAAACAAGATGGGATTTTTTTTTATCCTCCCACAGCTTTGCCTACCAGTTTCCTGAAAATTTGTGCTTTGGGTTCATGCTTTAGTGGAGATAATATCTTTTGTATTGGCAATTAAGCAGCATTAGAACTGTGTCATGTGTGTCTCCCCGGCACCAGTGCTAATCTGTCACTGAATTCCTCTCCTACCAAAAAAAGCAACATATTCCTTAAATAATCCACATAAGAGCAGAGAAATGGGCCTGAATTTTCCTTTTGACTTCACTTTTATATTGCTCCTCTCCTTTTCCTCCTTTTGCACCGTTCAGCAGGAAAAATAGAATCATGCCACTGAAGTTTGGGTTTGTATTCAGGGAGTCATTGTGTGTTTTTAAAAAACACCATTAAATATCAACTTTGTAATCAGGACTGAAAGCAGGATAGGACCCCAAAACACCTTAGCCCTTCCCAAGTATCCAAATCAGACTGCAGAACAAGGATTCTTTTTGGACTCACTGAACTTATACTCCTGAAAAGTAGCCAATTTCAAACTATTTACCTGGGCCATGTGAACTTGTGTATTTCAATATCTCAAGTAAGGAAGGCTCCTCTTAAAGGTCTTAACCCCATTGCTGTCACTGAGAGAAAATAGTTATAAACTGCCTTATTTTTTAGTATCTAGGTCTTGTTGAAGTGAATTAGGAATACTCAGACCTGTGAACCAGGGCCAGGTAGGTACCCAGGACAGAGCAGTCTTGTTGCCATGAGTGGGGTTGGAGTAGGCATCTGAGGTTAAAATGTTTTTTCTGTATTAAAATGTCTTTTCTGGGTATGGTCTTTGCTTTTATTTGCCTCATTTGCACTTCTTAAAAGGGAGATAATGACTGTGAAAAGCACTTCAGGGTCCAAGTCAAGAGCAATTGCTCTTCCTCTTCACTTCCAGGAAAAGAAACCTGACAGAGAATGGAAATGTTTTCCCTCAGAAAGGCTCATCTTTGTGACACTTTGCAGTGATATCAAGCAAGACATGCCTTGTACTGCCCAGCGTACACGACCTCTGATTAATCCCATTAACTTCAGTATCTTTCTCATGTTCTTGAGTCGAACCACGTCTGAGCATCGTGCTAAACCGGGACCGTGGTGCTCCACTTCTCTGCTCATGAGGACAAATTGGTTTAATGCAAAGTTCACCTGAGCTTCTTGAATCCATTTAGAAAACAGCAGCCTACTCTGGAGTCCTTTGCTTTTTTGTTTCCTATATTTCTTTGAATCGGGTTGAGAATCAGGCACAGAGAATTTGTGACCATGCAGAATCCAAGCGCAGCACATCAGGCTGTTTGACAATGTAATCAAACATGAACTTGCTTTTTCTGGTTTTTATTTTCTCCTCTTAAACACCACTTTTCCTCCTGCTCCTTCTTGTGTCTTATGACAGCACCTCAGGGCTTCAGTCATGACAGATGTCTCTCCTGCTGATACAAATGCTAAGAGAAGATTCCTGCCTTGAAGAGATTGTGATCTAATAGAAGATAATGCAACAAAGATGCACCAGAGAAAGAAGGAAAGGGAAAGAAGCAACACTGAGAGCATGAGAAGAGCACATGGTGGCTTAGTTGGATGATTAGATGCTTTAAAAAGGCCATGACCCACAAGTATAGTTAGTGAAAGAACTATTTGGTCTGTTACAGCTTTTTAATTTCTTTAAATATTGTTCCCTTTAAAAGATATTGAAGCCAGGTTTGGAGGATGTAATAGACTAAGTTTTGTAATCTTTTGAAGAGCAGCATGTTGTTCTTTTTTTTTTACCCCTTCATCTTTTTAACACCCTTCCATGTGTTTAGAAATTCTGAAAAAATGAGTCAGTAGGACAGCAAATTCATCAGTGAAGCTCCCTTTGATCTCCTCAGAATAGATGCTTGCAGATATTCCCTCAAGTCCCCTGTCCACTTCTTATTGACAGATTTGACTGCAACTAAACAGTAGGAGGCCAGAAACAATCTGTCAAAATTCCTTTTTATTTTTAATGTTTCAGTAAACACAGCTCTTTAGGGATAACATCTGCTTCCTGAAGAAGACTACCACTTTGGCAGAAAAGCACTGGCATTTACACACAGATTTCCTTTCTCTTCCCTTTTCTTCCCTTGCCCTGCCTTGCCTTCTCTTCCCTTTATGAATTTTTCTCTTGATATCCTCCTAATGTTGGTGTTGTTGCCCATTACCTGTCAAGGCCAGGTTGGATGGGGCTTTGAGCAGCCTGGGCTAGTGAAAGGTGTCCCTGCCCATGGCAAGAGGGTGGAACCAGGTGATCTTTAAGGTCCCTTCCAGCCCAAACAACTCTACTATTCTCCAATTCTATAACTCCATCCTTACACAAGAGTTACTTGCTAAGTGAAGCAATTCAGAGGAGGCTACAGCTCCAGATACTCTGACTACAGTGAAATAAAAGGGAGTGGAAGATGAAGTTGACTGGGATACAGTCCCTCAAGTAGATAACTAACCAAAGTTTGGGGGCTGTGACTCTTCCCTTATTTTAAAATTTGCAAAACTTGCATTTAATCTAAAAGGCATGATTATAAGGTGGGCTCTTATACCTTATGTACATCAGACTAATTGCCTGAATCTTGGCTGGTCACCTTCAACTCCCTCTCTAGTCAGTGGAGGTCTAGTCGGGAGCAAATTATTCATTTCATCATAATCAGGTATTTAAAATGGATGAGAGAACTCTGCCTTAGGTATTTGTTTGTCTCCACTGACTGTGAGGGAATGATTTTCTGAGTGACCAGCTCACTGTGACATCTGCTTACAAGTACCTGGAGGTTGTCAAGGCAGACTCTGCCTTCTCAGGCTGATTCCTCAAGTTTCATTTCAGTCTCTCTGCTTTTGTGCCTCTTCCTTCTTTGTTACCTAATGAACCTAAATTCTGTCTTCAGATGCTGCGAGCTGGGCCTGGGAGGATTGGATTTAATTATCACAAAAGTTGCAAATATTTACATTTCTACTGTTGTATACGGGCAGGTGTGCCTTTTCTTGTGGAAATACATCACTGAATTTATTTGATATAGACATCAAAAAATCTGTTTCATATCTAAGTGGGTTTATTTACACCAACTATTGAGAAAATAATCATTTACCAGAGAAATCATTTCCATTAATATTCATTATCATATGCCTTGAAAACCCATACACAAAATGTAATCACAGCCTGTATTACTTCTGTAATTTGTGCACCTGACATGCAATTGTTTAAGAGAAACTTTCCCCTTGCAATGTTCGATAGTATCCAGATGGGAAAGAAGAAATGCTGAAAAGATGTGTGTTATTTCAATTGCAGTCCAAAAGGGCCAGCCAGGTTGAGCTCTCTGTAAAAATGGAGAGTTTTAAAGGCTTAGCACAGAAATTGGAGGAGGAAGAAGGTCCTGATGCACTGCTGAGGTGTGTATGTATTGAATGGCTTCATTCAAACTGAGGAAGGGTAGGAAGATTTTGAGCTTGACTTCAGCTTGGAAATTGAACTTGAAAAATAAACATCAAAATGTTTTTATCGTGGTTCAGCTGGAGATGAGGGAAAAGTGAAGTAAAACCTAACTCGAGCAACTGATTTAATGCTATAGCACGTTGGAAACTCAGCAGCAGACACAAAAAAGAGGAACAAGACATAGGGGTGAGATTCATCTCTCCTAACTTCAGCGATAGGCTCCATCTTGCAGAAATGTGGGTGTACAGAGAGTGATTCACTGACCAGACGTAGGAGTCTGCTTTACAGTGAGACAAATCGCTTCCTAGGCTGCACCGACCACGTTAAGCAGATTCCCAGAGCTGGCAGTGGGAGTGCAGACTTCCAGCTCACATGTAGACTCTTGCATTACACCATCCCACACTACCTCCTACCAGGCTGGCTTTGGGGACGGGATTTACTTCGTCTAATTTCAGACATCTCCACCGCGCACATCGACATCAAGCTGGTCACCCTGGGCTCCCTGCACAGTCAATGGAGAGACACAGATATTTTTAGGGAATGAGTCAAGCCAGTGCAGATCTGTCCCTCCCAACTGCTGGGCTACAAAGCTAAAGCCCCTCCTGCCTGATCCTGTGAATCCTGTGTGCTTGTCTATATTTAAAAGAAGGAAAAGGAGAGGCTGTCACCTCAGACTTGTTGTAACCTGTAGAATGCAGAGCTGCAGGCTCAGTTTTGCAGAAGTCTTGGAGGACAGGTTTTCCCTTTTCTCCGTCTGCAGATACTCTTCAGCTCAGTCCCTGTGCCTATAGACAGCTCCAGGCCTTCAGTGCAGGGGGTGGCATTGCTGTCACCTTGTCCATGGCCTTGATTCAGGCATCAACATCTGCAGCCCAGTGCAATTCCAGACCTGTGGTGCCCCAATCTGTGTGTTCAGTGCTTGATGTACCTCCAGGTTCTACCTAAGTGACGTTGAAGCTCAGCTCTGCACTGTGGCAGAGGTTCCACACCACAGCCAGGTAGCCAGAGGAGTCACCTTGACCTCAGTCATGAGCACATGTGTTCTCTCTGGGTCAGTCTTGCTAATATTATCATTTCAGCAAGGTATTTGCCAGGGGAAATTGGTTATGGCAAACTTCATTGTGATTTTTCCATTATTTTCAGAGAGTTCTGAACTTGGGGAAATGTTGCTTTACCTGTTCTCAGCTTCTAAGATCTTGTGCTACAGTTGCAAGACCAATAACAAAGGAAATAAAACCCATCACCCGCACATTGCTTCTCTCCTTTGCCCAATTTCTAAGGCCCCAAGGTGCTTTTCAGACTGCACAGAGGAGACTTGTAGCCATGATTCAAAGGACAGTGAGTATCCAGCAGCCAGCTGGGCTGCTCAACTGCTGTTTTGGACAGGAAGGGAAGAAAATTGCTAAATGGCAGGGAAAATGGAGGAAGAAATTTAGATAAGTGGGAATAATTACCTGAGCTGGGACAGAGCCAAGACATCGAAGCAAAATATCTTCATTGTTTGGGTTCCCCAGTGCCATTAAATTTTCTCAGAGCAGGACTTTGGTCTTTTGCTGTGCATGAAAGGCGGTCAGCTCTCCCTGAGCAATGGCACTGTTGGTGGGCTACACTCTGAGCCAACAGTCTCAAAATGTTTCCCTGTAGGACTTTGTCCCTGCTATTCCAAATTTACTTAGTTGTAAGAGATGTCCGGAATGGCTTCTTCTGAACAGGCAACTGTTGATTTTGTAGTGAGCCATAGTTTTTCCAAGTGCAAAACACAAAATATAATGAGCCTTACATCTGTCTCTGCATGGAGAGCTGCAGTCCAAATCCACTGGAGACAGGAAGAGCTAATTCAGCACTGTTGTTGAGTTCCATTAATCCACATATTTAATACAAACACAACATTAGAACTAATTCAGGCTCTGATGTAGAAAGCAGATGTAAAGGGTGCATGTGTGTCGGAAAATCCAGCTTTTCAGATTACCCATCATTTGTGGTTTGGATGTTAATGTGGTAGTCAAACCTCTTAGGATTATCTACCTGTCGAGAAGAGAAAAGCAGTAATATTTTCTGCTAGGCAAATGTTAAACCACATAAATGAAGTTAGTCCATTGCCAGCTGCCTTAGAGGATTGTCTAAGGACCCACTGTGGTTATCCTGTTTCAGAACTAAAACTTGTTTATCTAGCTAAGTGAATTTAATTATTTGGATTATGTATGGAGGGAAAGATCATCAAGGATTACTCCATTTTCTCTACTTCAATGTCTGGGTGCTCAGCAAGGTTACACCAGAAGAGAAAACTTGCAGCACACCCAGGAGCTCTGCCCTGCTGGCCTCTCTACAGGCTCAAATGCTCATGCAGATATCAAAAAAAAAAAAAAAAAGGTCTTTTCCTGAGCCAAAGGCATGAAGAAATGTGTTGGGCAGAGACTAGCAGTTAAGACCTATAAATTTCTTTCCCATCCTTGAGGATCTGACCTCCTGAATTCCCTCCCTTTGTGCCTTACCTGTCAGGTCCTTACTGTGACATATTCCAGTTTGCCCTTGGAAGGGAGGTGTCTGCTGGGGGCAAAGCTGGGGCCAGTGCAGGCAGCAGTCGAGAGGAGATGAGATGAAAAGCATTTAAGGGTAGCCACTGTGCAGTTTCTTGAAAATTCAGCAGAAAAGGTTTCCTTTCCCCTGGACAAAATCTGTGAAGATTGTGCAGAGGCAGCCACCAGTGCAGAGCCTGGCTGGGGCAAGAGAGGAGTCCCCGTGCTCTGGGGAAAGGCAGGGAAAACAAAGAGCAACATTAACATAAGGTAAAAACTCTTCGGTGGGGGAGGGATATTTAGTGCTGGTTCTTGTGATCTTTACCATCTGTAGAACAGATGGAGCTTCATTATGAGGAAGGGAACACCTTGAGAAGCATTATAATCTCACACCGGCCCGGAGAGAAGCAAAACCTGACTGCAGCCGAGATCTCTCTCAGGGAGGATTTCAGCTTGTGTTTATGGAGGTTTAGGGAGCAGGGAAAAGAGGCTAATGAGTGATTGGCTCAAAAAAACCCACTGCCATTAATTTTGTTAGCATGTGAGATGAGAGGAGCAGGAGTGGCTTTATTTAGTTCCTGGTCTGAAATAGCAGAATGAAAATTATTTAATCCTAGGAAGCAAGCCTCATGCTTGCACCTCAGAGCTGAAGTTAGCTGGGTGGTTTTTTGCTTGCTTTTATTTTTGCTTGTTTAACCTTTGTGCCTTCACCCTCTGTTTGCCCTTTGGAGCATCTCTGAATCTGGCATTCTTGCAAATCCCAAACTCTCAATAGCAAATCTCAGCCATACCCTCTGTGTTTTTTCTGCATCAGCATGCAAATACCAGGAAACGGTGAGATTCATGCAGGTTATGAGAGGTGGATGCAGCACAGATCCCCAGGAGGCTGCGCAGGCATTCCTGCCTCACACACCCCGGGGAGAGGCAGCTGCAGGGAGCCCTGGGCTGGAGGAAAGCAGACCTGAACCCCCTGGCAAGTCTGCACCTGGCTTCTGCACCTCAGAGCCATAAATCAGCAGCAGCAGCCCTGGGTTCCACCACCGTCCTGACAAAACACAGCTGAGCTTCAAGTGTGAAATGAAACCCAGGTGAGTTGGAGAGCAGCAGAAACAACACCATGAAGAGTCAGATCCCATGGGGTGAAGAAGTGCAGCTTTGGGACAGCAGCCTTTGCTCTTGATGATGGCCTAAATTCCCCTCTGCAAGTTCTCATGGTCAGATATTCCTGATCTCAGAAACTGTAGCCATTGAGAAAACCTGGCATGCTCTTACCACTCCTGCAACGACTGTGATGTTTGCCTGCAGAGGTCTGAGAAGCTTTTTGGTGAAACATCTGAGTACAGAGCACAGGACTGGGCAGCAAGACCTCAGCTACACTCTTGCTCCAGCTCCTCCATACATCTTTTTTTCTGCAGCTGCCTTGTCTTTCTCCTGTGTTTATGCAGTGCCTGGCACTATGGGGCTGGGGGCTCAGCTTGCCTGCAGCAAGCAGCCCCATCCCACAATAAAGACATGCCTCTTCAGAAACTCTACCACCTTCCTTGAATAGCTGCAAGTTTGGTTCTGATCCAAGCAACCTTATCCACAAAGTACAGAAAGAACCTGTCATGGTGTGAAATACTGAACTCTGCCTCTATTTGGAGGAAAGCCATGATTTATCAAGCTGAACACCACAAGGAGCGGATCTGTCTGCCTACCTAAATCTTCCTTGCTGGTTAACAGCTAGGCAGGGAGTTTTGTCTTAAACATTTTTTTTTTGTTATTTTTTTAAAACTCAGATAGTTTATTCAAAGTGTAGCGACGGCAGTAGATGGGGCTCATAACAGCTTCAAAATTAACATAATTATATTTGATAATAATCATAACATTTCATAATATTGATTGCTGGAGAGAACTGACAGCAAAAGAATGTACCAGCTGTCTGTACATGTAGCATCTCCCAGCTTTTAAAATTTTTGTCTCCTGATAGAAAGTATCTAACAGAGGTTTTGTTCATTTATTTCTATATTAATTTGGGGCTTAATTTTCTGGCCTCAACACCTCTTTATTGACCATTCTGACCACACCACCTCTTGTCTGGCCATGCTTGAGCATTCCAAAGAGTACATCCTGATCCAGCACCCCTGGATGCCCAGTGGGACTCCCTGAGCTCCAGAAGCCCATTCCGAAACCCATGGATGGTGGCTGTGGCTGAAGCTGGTGACAAGAAGGGACTGCTCCCTCACCTGAAGCCAGGAGCAGTGACACACTTTATACCTGTATTGCTAAACCCTTTTCTCCTCTTTTCTCCTTCCAGCCTCAGAGTGGTTGCATCCAAACTTCTTCCTGCTCGTGGCCAGGTGCACAAACCCCTGACAGGGACAGGACAGAGAGCATGACCCAAAAAACACCCCAGGAACATGGCAGCCATGTGGGTCACTGCAGGCCAGCCCAGGACATGAAGCTGGCCTATGGATATGATTGGATATGATTTTATTTATGGGTACATATGGAGCCTGGATGCTTTGCTGGTCCTAATTCAATGGCACATTTAATCCTTTGCTGGGCAGTGCTGCTGTGGCATTTCCAATGGCCAGATGCTTTGAACTTCTTCATTTTTACCCTACTGGATGCCTGCAGATGCCAGGCAGGGATTTAACTTTCCAGGTGCTTAGCAAGCTCTGAAAAGCTGTGTATGTCAAGAGGAACATTCAAAATCACGAGTTACATCAGCCAGCATTGTCTGGGGAAGTGAAGTGTTTCTCAAGAATATGCAAGTTTGAAGAACAGAAATCAGCCTACCTCTCTTAAGCCTTATTCCAGCTCTTTAATTATAAAATCTTACAGTTGCTGAGCTTCTTTTGACCACTCAAAGGAGAATGAATTGCTAAATTTGTACTGTGGGGAATTTATATTGTGAGAAATTATTACTACTCCTACCACAACTTTAGGGTATAAACGCCTCTCCATGCTAAGCAACAGCTCAGAGGGTCTGTTCACGGGGATGTTGGTGTGCCTGAGAGCTCCTTAGCTGCCATCCCCCAGCTTTAACTCCTCTCCTACATGATGGGATAAGTTATAAAGCAACCCTGGAAATTTTAGGTGAGGAATTTGTTATGCACATGCAATGTAATGAAGTGTCGGCAACATCTGTGGCTGGCATTTTCCATCATGCCATGGAGTTCAACAGTGAAATCAGGGCTGAGATGCATTATCTGAGAGAGAAGGAGGGAAGGAGTGATGGAGAGACAGAGTCTGTTGACTTAAGAATCCCTCCAAACAGCATGGGATAAGAGAGTAAGGAGACTGGTGGAACAGTCAGTCCTTGTTTAGTTGGCTGACTGCAGATTGAACAGATCAAATATTTACTGGTGCTCCCAGTGCAGAAGAATAGCTGGATCTCTGCGTGATTGGAAGCAAAGTGATACTGAGCCCTGTTAAAATATCATAATGCCTAATGCATAATGCAATTTTTCAGCTTCTATGCTGCTTTTCAGCTATACCCCTGCTTAGGAAATCTGTTCATCACTGCAGTAATTTTCTCCTTAGAGGAAGGTGAGCTGGGGAAGAAAAGACACATTAGGATTGGGGTAATGAGTAATTTAGTGAAGGGAAAAAGTGCCACTGGTGTGAGTGGAAAGAAACCCTCCAAGGCAAGAATTCATTTGTTGCTGGCAATTCAGTGGGCAGGAGAGGATGGAGAAACCCATCTCTCCCCAGTCCTTGCTGCAATTCCAGCAGCTCCAGGGCTGCTCCTTTGATCCTTCCTGAGACACAGGGACCAGCCTACGTGGAAACCTGCTTTTGGCAGATGACACTGGAGAGCTTTGACCTGGCTTTAGTTGATGAGCTGTCCAAGCCCATGAAAACAAAGGGTTCATGGGTGAGAGCAGACCCCAAACGATTGCACTGGCTGCAGGGACACCTGGTTCAGGATGGCAGCAGTGCCCAGATCTCAGTCTGTGTGCTGGGAGAGGTGCATAAAGCAGCAGCTGTTACAAGTGTGAAGATCTCCTCTATAGCAATCAGGGAAGCAAAAGCAAGGAAGACACAACCTGAGTTTCAGAATTGCTGAAATCCTTCAGTCTAATGACTTCAGCTGGATTTACAAACACTTGGCACCCCAACGAGCTTTTTTTCTTGGAACAGTGGATGTAAAATGAGGGTGGCTGCATTAAGGGTGGTAGGTGAAAGGAGACTGAGGCTCAAAAGACACATGTGCTTTAGCTCAGTACTTTCCAGCCTTTTAAAGCCTCAGTAAAATCCTGAAGCTTTTTACCTAATGTTGACTCATCCTTGCTCTAGGAAAACATTCTGTTGTTGCAGCGGATAAGTCGCCAGAGGAAATTCTTAAGGATTTGTCTGATAATGAAAAGATGATCAGAATGGCTGAGTAAAAAGCATAAAATGGTGAGAAAGTAACAGCAAAGTGGTTTGAAAATAACACATTCACTTCTTTGTGTATATAGCTCTACTGCATCTTTTGTGTAAACTCTCAGAATTCCTGGAAAAGCAAAATATCAACCAAAGGTGGCATTTTCCAGGAAACCCTTTTAAAAGAATCGTCCTCATATTCCTTCAGTAGACATTGCCAATAAACTTGTGTGTGGCATTGTAAAGCCTTTTGACAGAGCAGTTGAATTAAAGTTTGCAGTTGTTCGTTTGTGAGACAGAGAATTTTCTCAAATATATTGTGCTATAACCCCTTCTTCCCTTTTTTCCTGTTGGTGCAAAAGTCAGTAATTTTATGTAATTGGTTTGCCCAAAATAGTTTTTTCAAGGAATTAGAATTGAACCAATTCCTAAACACGAAAAATGGAGACTTTTGGAGTAGAAGTTTTTAAAATGTTCAGCAATCATGTATCAAAGTTTAATGCAGTGATTCTTTCAGGTGCTGAAATGTGAAAATCAGTTTAATAAATATTTCCTGTGGTTATTTATCTGTGGATCGAATAATTGACTTGATGGTGGTAGAACATGAAAGTGAAGGAGTGAGAATGAGTAGAAAGTGAGCAAACTGCTCAGTGCTTAAATTCCTGTAGCAAGTAATTTAGTCATGGTCTCTGCTAATGAGCTACAGCCCACAGTTTTTCTTCCAGTGTGCTTTTAATTCCCATGTGTTTTACTTCTCTGGAGGTTCTTTGGAAGAGCCAGGTGAGAAGTTCTGCTGCCATCCAGCCTGCATGCAGTTGCAGACTTCTGTCTGAATTGACCCTTGCAGGAGACACTGATTTATTGAAGAGGATTGAACACATTAGAGATGGTCTGCTGGAGAGGAAAGAATGTATTGAAACAGTAAGAGAATCTTCAGGGTCAGCCAGATTCAAAATGGAAATCACAGCTGATATTAGTTAATGAACTACTGGGAGAATGGCAGGAGAAAAGATGATTTTTGATCTTGCCAGGCGTGTGTGTTTGTTTTTGGGATGGCTGAAGTGCCTTAGATGCTCTCCATAAATGCCAGAGAGAAAAATGCACCCACTGGGGAAAAGGCTGGGGTGTGTCAGAATGCCTTGTTGGGGAGTCCTGACTCCCTCTGTTACAGAAGCAACCCAATGAGATTAAATTTCCCACTTGGATTCCCTAATGAGCTGCTCTGTGAGGAATCCTGAAATTGCCACATCCCAGAGCTGGTTCTTGGGGAGGGTGAATATAGATCCCTGCTTTTCCATAGGAAGAAGGATGGCTCCCCAGGAGGAGGAGGAGAATGGCTAAAGCCATGCAAAGGAGTGGGAGGTGTAGAGCTCCTGAATGCATCCTGGTCTCTGCTTTTCATGCTAAGAAGCAATTGAAATATTAAAGGTAATAAAACATGATTTAGTTCATGCTGTGAACTTCAGTTATTTACCTCAGTTCACGCTTTGCATTTTATCTGCTGGGCCTCAGACTGTCTATGTTGATAAATCACCATGTTCCAAGTACAGAAGGAGGAAAGGACACTTTATTTCATAACTGTTCAATTATGAATGCAGGGGAGGAGGGAAAAACGCATGGATCAATATCACTTTTTCCAGAGTTATCAATATCTCTAGTGTCATTATTATTTCACTGTTTCTTAGCCAGGGATCCTCACCCCCATTTTAAAGGCAGGAATAGCCGCTTGTCCAAGAAGCCAGGGATAAAAATGAAATTTCAAACTGGGGTTAACTTATTCCACTCTGCAGAGCTGCAGAGTAAGACAGTGCTATGACTAAATAAACATTTCCTCCATCCAGGGAGCCTCTGGACCCAAATCTTCCATGCAGACACCATGCAGCACGTGGAGGTTGTCAACAGCAGCACAGTGATGCTCAGAGAGGAGCTGTTGTTGCAGCTTTAGGGGCCAACTCTTAAAATGATGCATTGTGACACTAATTGACAGAACCTTCCATAATTAAATGGAAGGTTGAAAATTATTTTCATTTTTTTCCATTGTGTTTTTATCCTTTTGCCACTCCCAACAAAGGACAAAATGCCAGTCATAACGTCAGCCCAGCAGAGCTTTGTCACTTTATCTCAGTTTTAAATGCTATTTGAATGTTAGCTCTTTACATTAACTTTTCTTTATTTGATAAAAATGGCAAACTGATCATAATAGGCATAAAACCATCATGAGAAGGTCATAAAATGCATATTGCTCACTGAAATGAACAGGGCATCTCCCATCCTATCTATCTGCTAAATAAATGCTGAAGGAAGTTTCTCTATCTTGCTGTTGTTTATACATTTTTAAGTGTACGCTGAGCTGGGATAAAATGCCAGATTGACAACTCTGCTTGTTGCCAGAATAGTGACAGAATAGATTCCAGGCAGGGTGAGACACCATCATGCAAATGTGTTCCAAGCCTGTTTTGGACCAGACTGGGATGAAAGAAAATGTTAGGGGTGAAAGATCCGGTGTGTGGCCCATAAAATCTTTTGTCTCTATAGTCTAGCATAGATGGTGGTTGCATGTGTCAGAATACAGAAGGGGAAAAAAAAAATAAGGAAAAGAAAAGAGCATTAAAATACTTACTAAGATCAGACTTGGCCAAGATTTACAAATACAGTGATTTCAGTGGGGTTGATGCCATTATTTGTGTGCGTGCACATTAAAACACCTTAGAGAGGTGATTTTCAGAAATCATAGAGCACTCCTCTGTGAAAACTGTGCTTCTAAAACAGCATACCTCTCCCTCAAAACCTAAACAATACTTCTGAGTATCCAGCTGACATATAAACAGGACATGAAAATGCCAATAGCTTGTGGCAAGTAGGAAGTTTCACTCTGTAAACTGCCTTTGGATTCTACCCAACGAAACATTCATTAAAATGGAAAGAAATCCCCAGACTCATATGTTGCTAGGAAGTCCTTTAGAAACTTGAATAATTACCTGGGACCTGTATGTATTCCCAGCCCAGGAGTCAAATAGGTGCTTTTCCTGATGATCCTGATTTGTCAGAGTGGGGGGGATTTAAAACTGTCCTTACCCTCATCACTTCTCACTGATCCATTGTGTAACTCTGGCACAAAAATCAGGTCAAGCCCATCCTGCTGAAGCTGATGGTTGCACAGAAAAGTAACGTATGAATCTATAAAATATATGTATCTACATTATATGTACAAATAATGTATTATACGTATACATTGAATATATGTAGCTACATTATAGCTACCAGTGGAAGAGAAATTTCCTTAACCTCCATGCTCATTTGGGGAAGAAAAAGGACAAAAATTCCTTTTTTTTTTTCACCAGAGAGGTAGTGTGGCTTATAAGAAAATTGTTGTTTAGAGGTTTGATGAGGATGTCCTCTTGAAATAGAAGGTGAGGTAAGATAAGCCAATACTTCCATGTTTAAACCTAAATCTGATGGACAAGGCAGCAACATGGGTGTTCTTCACCTTGCAGTTCGCAGGCCAGGAGATGTCATGTCAGCTTTTGGGGGAGTTTTGCAGTAAACTCCAACCTGTGGCTGAAAAACCTGCAATGCTTCCATTTACTGCCTCCACAAGAGCTGCTGCCAGGGCAGAAACACCTTGGCAGAGGTTGGTGCTGGTGCTGGCTGCTCTTGAGAGGTCTGTACACACCAACACAGTCATGGGGAGGGGAACCCAACTGCATTGCTTCATCAGCTCCTGCAATTAATTGCTTTTAATAGCAGGACCAAACAATAGCAACTGATGAATTAATGAGTTAGCAAGAGATGACTAAGAGAACATGATGTGGCTTTCAGAGCCCTATGACTGACACTGGGATGTGAAAGGGAAGGAAAAACAAGAATGAACAAATGTTTCCATCCACCCATCTTGTCTTCCTGTACTCAGGAACGGGAAAGGCTCATGGGCAAAGAGCTCCAGGAAGAGCTAAGGCTCATCTTAGGAAACAAACTTTGTACTGAAGAATCTGCAGCAGGTGAAGGAGCAGGGATGGATGGGATGGGATGGCAGGGGATGGGAGAAGAGCAGAACCATTTCTACCAGAGCACCCTGAATCTCCAGTTGGATGAATGAACTTGGAGTCCTTTATGCAGGAGACACATGGCAGAGCCTTGGACCAAACCCATAACTCTTCATTTAGGAGAACTCAAAGATGAGTGTTTAACTTTACACTTGGGGTTCCCTCCAAAATGGTCAACAGCTATCCAAGAACTCAGAAACAGCAAATGCATTTCTCTGCCTTTTCTAGGGCCACACCTCTTTTAGAAACTGATTTCAAGCCATTTTCAGCCCACTGGGCATTTTGCTTAAGTCCTTTCTTGGCCACTACTGACTGGCTGCTTTTATAGCAGGAATGTTCTACAGCTTACCCTGGACAGCAACACTGCCCTGAATTGGGATCGTGTGATCTTTATCATAAAATCTGATTCATTTCGGTCCTTTTCTTCTACATGTCACTCTTGTTTCCCTTATTGCTAAACTTACACTGCTGGGAAGCACTCTGGCCTGGGACCTTGAACACATTCATATTGTGTTCTACGTCTCTCTCCCTCTTTGTGATGAAGGAGTCAGGGAAATTTGTGACCAAGCCTGAAATGAGAAACAACCCATCTCCACTTCTGTTTGGACGAGGAGCTGTAGGAAAAATTCTACCCTTTGAAAAGCTATGAGCTTTTGAGACCCCACAAGGTTTTCCATCTTGCAAACCACATGGATTTTGGGGAGAGGAAAGTTTGGGTGCCTTTCCTGGTACATGTCTGCGTGATTCCCGTTCAGATGTTGTGTTTGTACCCGATGGATGCTTAGCCAGGTACAGCAAGCCAAGGAAGTGCCTGGCTGAGCAAAAGAGTTATTTGGGGCTTGAGTCATGGTGGAAGTGAGCCTCCCTGAACATTGAGGCCCCAGCCAGGATTATGAAATCAATGTGTGTCTGGAGATGTCTCCTGTGAATAACAGCTTTGCTCAGTTGACTTTTAGAATCCCTCTTTTTCGGTCCTAATACTTCTACAACAACATCTTGGGGGAATTTGTCTTAATCCACAACATGCTTATGTTTCTGTTCATCATAGTCTAAATTTAGGCAAAGAGAAAACTGCAGTCCGCTTACTCTCCCTGCTGAAAAAAGAGGCTGAGAGGGAGGTTTTACTGTTTGCACAAGCTAATGGAGATACATCTCCTAATTCCCCCTTTGTCTCACAGATTTGAAGCTGCTTCTTGCTTGCTGTTAGGGCTGGTAACTGATAATAAAGGTAGCAATTATTTTTACATTGCAGGATTCTCAGTACAGAGGCTATGCAGGAGTGTCATTACTAAACAGTATCTGATATTTATTCATGTATGTAAATTCCACTGGTTGAAATCTTGACACATTCACAGCATCACATATTTCATTCAGTTTATCCTCTGTAATTGTTCCCAACTGCTCAACAGCTCTGAACGATGAGTCCCATTGAGAGCAGGAGGTACAATGAGTGCAGTGGCTGCTGCTTCATAAATAATCTCAGAACCCTGAGGACTGCAAATGACCTTCTTGCATTTGAGATTGGAAAAAGGAGTACACTGCTTAAAAGCTGTTTGGTTTACACTCTGAGTCACAGACGTGCTTCCTTACTCTGTCTACTTGAGGAGAAAGTGGATGGCACAAAGGGGTATAAGGAACACTGGGTGTAAGAGGTGTGTAGGGGTCACTGCTGCAAGCAAAGTCAATATTTTTACTCTAGTTTGCTTTTTTCTTTTAGTATTTATTAAACAAAAACAGGTTGTGCAGTTGAGAGGAGCTTTTTGTAACTTAGAAGCATTTTAGGAACAAAAAAATTAAAGTGGATGTATGTCACAGTAGGTGGAGATTGAAGAGCAGTAGATTAGCATGCTATAGCTTTTATCTAAAATTTTTCTCCTGATTCTTCATCTCTGTCTGGAAAGCATTTTGGCATGACTGACTACATTCAGGATTAGTTCTGTGAAACTTCTGAACCTGACATGGTGGGCATGTGCAGCACCCAGCTTTTTTCCTAAAACTGTGTTCACATTGATGGCCCTGGCATCACTGGAAATGCTTGGGAACTATTCCTGAACTGCCTGGCATTTACACTGCAGAGTTAGCAGTGCTTTGCAGTGGTCCAGCCAAAGACAAGCCCAAGAAAATGGAGTTTTCATATGTTATTTGGGCACTGCTTTGTTTACTTATTTCTTAGATACATCAGTGCTGAAATTTCTCTCGTTGCTATGCCCCAGGGTGCTGCCTGCCTCTGAAAGCATCAACTAGTTCAGCTGAGGAAAAAAGACCCCTCTGAGAGATCTGAGCTTTAATAAAACAGAGATTTTGCCTTTCACCTTCACACAGGGCAGTTTGGAAGACACTGCTAAACATGTTGAAAGACAAAATCAGGAGGCGAATATTTTCACAAGGAAAATCAACACCAGCACAAGGAAAGGGAGAGAACAAAACACTCAAGATTTTTTTAACATATCTGCATGTTGTTTGTTGCTTTAAGCAACATTTGAGCATTGAAATGAAGCCCAGAGGGGGGGTGGAAGCATACAAGCATTATTACCATGTGTAAATGTGAACGTTTTTGAGGGAAGACTTGCCACAAATAATCACAGACTAGAAACATGCACTGGAGAACCAAAAAGTGAATGGCTGGAGTCCCAAGCCCAGACAAGTGAAAGATAATCAGCAGGCTTGGTCTTGCAGAAGGAAAATAGTGAGGAGACTTGAGCTCCCATTTAAAAACAAACAAAACTGATCTTGGCACAAAACTGATCTTGGCCTTATCATTGCTGCCTAAAGTTTAAGATCTGCACAGTAGTGATTATCATCATGGAGGGGGAGAGAAACTGCTCCAGGCTCTAGCTGAAATTACAGCATCTTCTCTTCCACATACCACTCCTCTGCAGCTCCAGATCACTGCCTATGTGGCAAGAGGCTGTCACTAAAACCTTGGCACAGCCACTGCGTGCTACAGACAAGACACACTTGCTGAGCTGATGCTCATGGTCCTTTGACATTTGTCCTTTTTTATTGTTTTCTTTGAACTACGTGATGTTAGACTGAAAGCATATGTTGGCTGCTTGTACAAAGAAAATAATGACCAACCAGCACATATAAATTACAGCTGGTCTTGTAACTTCTTATTAATAAGAACAAATTTGAGAGGATGTGGTTTATGCTCACCCTGACAAGGATCTTACATCGTGTCTGTCTCCAGAGCAGACTTTGGAGCTTCAGAGTTTTGTATTTCTGCTCTCCCATGATGTAACCTGGCCCATCTGCTAAGTTCAGGCTGCATCACAAGCTTAGCAGGAGTTACTGTGGAGAGAGCAGAGTATGAATGATGAAAAGGAGCCTTGACCAGCTAAGCTGCAAAGGCATTTGACAAAAAAAGTCTGTGTCGCTGTCACAGTAATTAATACTGAAGAGCATTTTGGTGCCATGAATATTGTACTTAAGGAATTATATCAGGATGTTAAAAATGCATCATGAGAGGGCACATTTCATTTGACTCAGTTTCAAAAAGGAACAAGTAATAATACAATTACATAAAACCATGCCAGGAGGGAAAATCATCCTTTCTTCTCTTAGATTGCTGTAACCAGACTCTTTCAATTATTGAGATCCCAAGAATGTGTGCATTTATTAAATTTAAGCTTATCAAGACTCCAGCAATACTGCCCAGTGTTGCCAACTACTTATCGGGTGGTCTCAACAGAAAAATGAAACCTTTCCAAAAATTGCATGCTGAACTAAAGGTGCGACCACATCTTTTGTGCAGTGTGCAGCTCTGGTTCTCCAAGCCAGAGAAAAGATCTCTTAGGACTACAAAAAAATGTTGCTAAAAAGGTGAGGAGGTTGCTTGCAAATATAAAAAGGTTTTGTTAGAAGAGGGCTATGCCTGTGCTGGTAAATGAAGTGGTCTGGGGCCCTGGGGACAGGTAGCCCAGCCCAGCTTTCTTGTGCACAGCTAAACCCTTCTTCTGCAACAAAACAGGTGGGTCTGCTCCCTGCTGCCTCCTGGCAATCCCTGTTTGGATCTGTCCTAGGGAAGGAGCAACATCTTCATTGCTGGAGAGTTTAGAGGTTAAAAAAAAAACAGGTTAAAAAACATCAGGAATAGTTAAGCTCTACCTGAACCTGCCCTGGGACTGGAACTCAGTATCTTTCTTCCAGCTCCAGCACTTTCAGTTCTGTTGGTTTATAAATATAACACTTTTTGCCCTCAGACGTGCTACAGTTTTTCCAGGCACTTTTCAAGCCTTACCTTTAACTCTCTTCTGAAGTGGCTGCAGGAGGTGGTGAAGTAATCCTTGTTCATAACAATCTTTGTATTGTCTGTCTGCACACAATGTCCCTTGGGATCCAGCCCCGGGATTGGATGTGTACTAGACATGACTATTTTAGCTATCACCTTTCCTTTTAAGCTGTAGGATGCTGCTCTGCTCTTCCTTTCATTTCATGGCGTCATCTGTCCTATTCTTCTTCCAGCTTTTTTGTTTGTTTTGTGTTTGCAGAAAGTTCCTCGATTCTGAACTACATAGAGAGGTCACTAATGGAAACCCTAACTCTGAAACGCTGGGAAGTGGGAGAGAAACTCTGCCCAGCTTTGAGGGACAACTTCTGGGTGTGTTATGAAATTGGCCTTCATTTTTGCACCTGTGGCAAGGGACACCACCCGGGAAGCACAGGGACATCAACTGTTCTGCACAGATCAGCTCCGGGCTCCATCTCCAGTGACCTGAACCCCGAGCAGTTATTTGCACCAGGATGTACTCGAGTTTTACATCCACCCCATGAAGTTATTGATCTTCAGAGGGCAAAGAGCAGCAGGGAGATGGGAGGAGAGAGCAAGTGACACCAGGGGACAAAGCTGCCATCTGGGGACTGAGTTCCCAGGAGAATAAATGTTCCAGCTGAGCTTTGTGCTCTTTCCCACTAAGTGTTAGATGCCAAGTCTGATTAATTCAGCCTTCTCTTGCTTTGTCATTGAAACCTTCATTGTGGTCTAAATTCATGAAAAACATGTTTCTTTTACTAACAAATTGATTTGATTTTCTTTGATAAATTATGAGTTATCATAAAAGAAGAAGCACTTTGTGTGCCTGGTGACAACTTCCTTTGAGGTAGAGCATATTAATCTACATCCTGCATTTGCTTTGAAGTCAGAACAAAATCCTGAATCGTGATGTGTGTGCATGAAAAAGAGACAGACAGCAAGCTCAGTTCTGTTCTGCTACATCCATGTAAATCCAGATCAATGCCAAGGCTGCAATAAGGATAAGGATCAGGTCCAGTATGTTATCCCCATGTATATCCCATGCTTGGTAGGAAGCAGGAGACAGGAAAGGGAGAAGTGAAAATTCCCCATTTTACCTGAATGTCATCTCGCTGGTGAGTGTGTTGACCAAAGAATGATCTTGCACATTAAAAGTAATATTGTGTATCTGTATAGAACAGCTTAAAGTGAACCAGTAATAAAAAAAGTCAGGGCAAGCAGTTATGGTGGTAGATATCAGGGTGGCACAGACAAAATAAGTCAAAATGTTTTTTACTGACACAGTGTCAGGAAGATGAAGAGCTTGTTTCTCCACTTGTACCAGTTTTACAGCCACATAACTCACTGGATGGCAACAGAATAATCCTTGATTTGTGCTAGTTCAAGAGGGTCAAGCCTTACCCAAATTCTTAGACCAGCACTCTCATTTGCTTTTGCCATAATACAACCTCTCCCTTCCCAAATCTGCCATTACCAAGCCTGCTAGTCTCCTGCTCTTGTGGTTTCGGTCCTAGAGAGAGAGAAAAAGAGCAACAACACACATGGACCTTTTTAGAGAAAAAAGGCCAATTTTATTGAGCGGAGAGCTTGTATTTAAAGCATGTTATGAGAGACTAGAACAGGACAGTAGCTCATTGGCTAATTGGGATAAACATCCAGGAGACCAGGCCTCAGGATGTATCCCATGGGAAAAACAACAGGTGTTAATCTTTATTATGAATTCCACTCTGTTTTTCACCAGATTCTAAGTTGTTTTTTGACCATTTATCACCTTGGGAAATTTCCTTTCTGTCTGCAGCTAACATCAGCTTATCAGCCTGGGAAGCAAGAAGGATTCAGGCTTGAGAGAAAGGATTCTCAAGCTGTAATTTTGCAGCTCTCTAGGTGTCTCTGTCCACATGCTCTGACACCTCCAGCACAGAGGGACTGGATATCTCCGGGAAGATCCTTCTGCCCTGTGTTGGCATCCCATTCACAAAAACCTTGTTCAAAGGCAATCTGCATAATGCTGAATGCAAGGCTACAGCCCATGGAAAAGTGAAGAAATGGTTATGGTGCAAGGGAGATATTTTACCTTTTGTTCATCATTCATCACGTCCCTTCCTCTGCTTGCCTCTCTTTTGGACTAAGTATGGACCTCACTCTCACCCTTGAATTTGGGTATATGCATATTCACGTGGCTTAAGATTTATACTTCCCAGACATGCCTAAACACACCTTGGTAGAGGAAAACTATTGGGTAGGAAGAGGCTAATACAGAGAGAGTAATGGATCAGGAAAAGAAATCACAGGCATCTGTGCTCAGATAACATGGGAAAACCACAGAATAAAATGAAGAGGTGGTGAAATCATTGGAAAGGACTGGTTTTATTATTATCATTGTTGGAGTCTGCACCACAGCCTGTGACGCCCAAAACCACAGAAGCAGCTGGTCCACTTCTAGTGAGAGAGAGCTCCCTGCATTCAGTGAGGCGGGGATGTGCTCTGCAGAGGGTGGGGACACTGTACCCCCACCCAGCACAGGGACACTGGGGGAGGCTGCCCAGGATGTGTTCCAGCTGAGGTTTAGTATCTCTGCCACAGTGTCAGGCAGCCTGTTTCAGTGCTTGACCATCCTCACAGCAAAAAACTTTTCGTTTAATTTAAATGGAGTTGTACGTGTTTCAATGTATGCCCAATGCCTCTTGTCCTGTCCCTCACCAGCACTAAGAAGAATCTGGTTCATTAGGTATTTATCCACTACCTTCTTATTCTTTAAGTGTTTGGAAAAGGCTTCCATGAAGATTTGCTCCATCATCATCCCAAGGATCAAGGCAGGGCTGACTGGACTGTATTGAAGACCTTGGTGACATTTGCTTTCTTCCAGTGCTCAGGAACCAGTCCCAGCTGCCATGGGGGCAAGACCTTCCAAAAATAATAGAGAGTGACATTTGGCCAAGTCCTTCAGTGCTCCTGGGTGCACACCACGAGGTTCCAGGGACTTCTATATTTTCAGATATTTCAAGTGTTCCCCAAACTGATCCTACTCTACTAAGGGCAACTCGCCTTGCTCCATTCTTTGATACAGGGTTCTGGGATTCCTCAAGGCTAGACTTATCAGTGGAGACAAGAAAAACACAGCATCCAGCCACAAAAACCAAGGCAGCCTCTCTTCTTTTTTACCTTGTAAATAATTGCAAGAAGTGGTGTTTAAACTGAGATGAAGCAATGTGGAATGTAGAGGCCAAGCAGAGTAGTGTCTGAAGATGACACTAATGCAGCTCAGTCCTACTGTTCATGAGATTGCCAAATAAATGCTTTTTTTTACTCGAATAGCAGCCTCTTTGACCTATGAAGTATGTCACAACCACTAATGCCACAGTTTACTCTTGTGCATTTTTCTTACAAGCCCGTAAATGCTGCAGAGTCTTGCTTATAAATACTCTCTTAATTACACAAAAGGCTCTTGGGGTCTTCAAATGGCTTCCCTTTAAACATATCTGGCTAAAGAATCTGATGTTCTTCTTAGTGGGTGATTGTAAGTGAGACAACCAGAAAGGAAAATATGCAATCTGGATGGGTTTGGATCTATTTCAACAATTATTTTAGTGTGTGTTGTATGTAACAGATCATTTGCATCTTTACAATCCTTGGCTTTTCTTTAAAAAAAAAAAAATCTGTGAAGGCAGGGTGAGAGGGGAAAGAATTGTTTCTGAATCTTATCAAGAAATAAAATAACACAAAGTACATTTTACGAAAGAAGAGGCACACTGTGTCTTTTTTTTTCTACTGGCCTACAGCCTAAGGGAAACATTCACTGGCAAATCTAAAACTTGTTCAAAACCCTTTGGAGAAGCAGACTATTATTAAATTATTTATTTTATCTTTGAAGTGTTTCCATTTTTATACTGTTAAGGATTTCTCTGTAAAAGCTGGGGTGCCTGAGAATATTTGGCCTGTAGTGATCTTTGAAACATAAGCCTCCTTTTTTTCCCTCTCTGTCTTTTCTTCTACCCCACTCTCTCCGTCCCAGTTTCTTCCCAAAATGAATGAAGATCTGTCTATTGCAGAGAGTCTGTACTCATTGGGGAAATTTAAGAGGATCTTACTAGCTGGAAAGAAATAGACCTTGGTTTGCACTATTTGCTCAAATTTTTTTTTAGGAGAAACAAACCTGGCAGAATCAAAAAGGGTGGGAGACATATTCAAATGCTCTCGAGCACTTATTAAAATGTTATGTAATTAAATGTTAAGATCATGCCTGTAGCAGTGTCTTTTGAAATAACTGTACTAGCTGGGCCTCCTGAAACCAGCACAGGAAAGTAATTCATTTAAAAGGTTATTGGCCATTGAGGCATATGCCTTGGGGACCTGATTTAATGGGAGAACTCCCATTGACTTGCGTGGGCTTGGATAGGGCTGCTGCTGTTTCCCAACACGATCCTTGCAGGCTTGGAGGACAGAGGAATTGTGCAGCCATATGAGGAGCACAGAGCCTGGTGTGGGGGTGAGGAGCTGGTGTGACCCCGAGGGGGGTGGCAGCAGAGCTGGGGGGCTGAGCCTCCATGGGTGGCGGGTACAGGGCACAGGAAGGATGCTCTGCTGGATGCTGGATGCAGCACTGCTGCCAGCAGGAGCTGCTCTACTTGAAGACACAGGGACCATCATTGTCTCTGCAGGATTCCTTACTGGGTAGCAGAAAGAGGGAACACAATACGCGGGCTGGCATGTGAGCCTGGCAGAAATGTCCTTTTTAAAACAGCATGACAGGGCTTTCTTTTCAGTGTTGGTTTCCCAGTTATTCCAATGGGGGTAACTCTGTTCTTGCTGCTAGAGGCTCAGGGAGCAGAAATGGTCTGAGTGTGGGGGATGTCCCACAATGAGAGAGTGAGTCGTGTGGAGCTGTGTGTGTGGAGGAAGCAAACAGGAAAAAGGATGTGTTCTGCCATCAATGGGATGGGGACTGGCTGCATAAGGGAGCATTTCCATGCAGCAGGGCTAAAGCTGAGCTCTGCAGTGAGGAGTGGGAAAGGTAGAGCCGGTCCCAGTGGCTGATGATGTTGCTGCTCCTTTCCATCAGTTAGTCCCAGCCCATAACACTCAATGACCATCGTGGGGAATTTCTAGCTCCCAAGACTGCCGGTAGCGAGAGGTTTTCCCTTTTAGCCATATCTCTGATTAGAGGGCACAGCTAAAATGCATTGAAAGTGTGTACACAATGCTCCATTTGTATTGCTGAACTTTATTCCACAAGGGAGGGCTTCTGTGCTGGTCTGTTTTGTCTTGTGCAACCTCCTATGCTGCTTTACCTGCATATCATGATTGGGTAAATGAGTCTCTTCTTTCTGGAGAATAATGGGCATCTTTCTTTAGTGCAGTCTGGGTGGCAGTGGATCATCTCACACTTTTATCACCCAGCATATTGCCTGTCATTAGAAATCTGCTCATCTTTCCTTCATTTCTAGGGTTGGTTAAGTGCACTCAGCTGCAAATGCCTCCAGGTACTGCCCCTGCTCCCACATCTCTCCTTTTACAAAATATTTGAAACTTAACATGCTGGAAGGGCATCTTGTGAAGGGAAACTCTGCTGCTGCAAATTTAAAAATCACGCTTCCATGATCTCTAGTGTCAGGTCTCTTCAAGGCTGGAACAGACACATCTACAGACCTGAGTCTGGGCAACCACATACCTTCCATGAACTTGGAGGAATGGGACAAGATAATTGTGGAAAGACTAACAACAGGACAATTCCTCACGTGGGGTGAATCTCTGAATAGTTCTGAACAACTTATAAGCCTCTACCAAACCAATTCTCTATGCTACATGGTCTTTTAGATCCAGAACTTTGACCCCAAAGCCAGAAGTGGTGTGTCATCAATCTGTGCCTTAAGCCTGCTTCAGGATCCATGTTATGATGGGAAAGCATGATAAGTCTGATGTCAAGGTGTCCACTCTTTTTGTGAAATAACTCAAGTGAGTGCAAATAATGATTATAGGACCCAAAAGAAATATCAGAATATTAATGATTGGCAGGTTGGTGTTCTGTGTAGTCAGAACGTCAGGCTAGCTTTTGGTTCCGGGGAAATCAGTGGAAGTCAGTGAACCAGCCACATTTCAGCTCTCAAAAGTGCCAAGTTTGGAAGGGCCCCACTAAAATCAAAGGAATTGTGTCTGTCTGGAAGCATCCCTGGGGCAACTTCTTCTGCTAGACTGAAGGATTTGCTGAACAGGATACAAGGAAAGAAGGAAAGACATTTTCCTTGTGTACAACAGAAAAATCAGATCCAACAAACAACATTATTTTTAAGTCCCCTGAACAACACTGTGGGTTTTTTTCAGTTTTTTAACATTTTCATCTACTACTTGCAAAGCCCTGCAGTCCGGCTCCCTCTTAGCAGATGGAAACTGGAAGGGAAGAGGAAAAAAAAAGGCTGCATGTGCTGACATATCCATATGGCATTCAAGTGAGAAATCACTTGGAACATGGGGCCTCCTGTGGGGTCACAGCCTCCATACGTTCTGTGACGGGTGCAAAGGGTCCTGAAACTTGTTACTGTCGTAGCAGCGAGGGAATGGGGTTGGTGCAGCACAGGCTGAAAATTCCTGACAGAGACAGAGGGTAAGACAAGAGATATGAACATCCCCCAAGGTGTTTTGTTGCCTATCTGCCCCCAAAATCCCAGGCACCACTGGGGAGCCAGGCTCCCGAGTGATTTGCAGCCTCTTGCTGTAAAATGGCAATTGCATCAGAGCAAATATCCACCAGCTTTGTAATAAACTCCATCTGAGAGAAACCCTCCCCAGCACAGAGGATGTGCAGAGGATGCTGCAAGCCATGTGGGGAGGGTTCCAGTGCTGCAGGAGGCTCGTGTGGGCTTTCTGCTCTCCAGGAGGATGTGTGAGGACTGCATGTGCTCAGGCAGAGCAGGAGCAGATAAAGGAGATATTTGTGCATTGTTCTGAGAGCTCAGCGTCTGCTTGAGTCATCTGAGCAGACACTCCAATGAACAGGGTCTTTTCCCTTATCCCTTGTGCTACCTGAACCTATTCTGGAGTCATCTGGTACATCCATCCTTGGGTTCTCATTGACTGCAGCAGGTTTGGCATCAGCCCTGTGTGTTCCTGTGCCTGTCTGTGATTCTTCTCTCTGTTTACATATCTGTCTGATGTGTTTATTTTCCCTAGTACCCATCACTGCAGTATACAAGACAGGAATCATCCTCCACAATGCCAGTTTCTTTTGGCTTCTTTCCTGTGCGTGTTTGGCTTTGCAGTTTCCCTCTAAAGTTACTGCTGGGATTCTCAGTTATCCTGCAGTGTTGCTCTGACTCTGCTGAGATGAAAGGTCTCCCACCAGCTTCACTGGGAGCACACTCAGAGCAGGGCTGAGATTTCCTGGGTGTCTTGCCTTATCCTGCAACAGAAACAGCCTGGAGTTGCTGTGTATCCTCCAACAAACAAAAGGAAGCTGACTGTGACTTTCCCAGAAAGTCAGAAGGGCTTTGGACACCCTTTCGCCCCTGTCCTGCCTTAAGTGTTAGTTGTTGCATCTCTAATAAGGAGTTAAAATAGAGGAGATGGAAATAGTTTTTAAGAAAAGAATATCATATGCAAAAAGGAAATTGGCTGTACTCAAAATGAATTCAGAATCATATATATAGATGTAGAATCAGAATCTTGTATATTTATATATATATATATAATATATGTATGTATATGTAGATATATATACACATACATATATAAAATATAAATTCAGAATCAAGGCAATGTGTGCTTGCAGCCCAGAAATCCAACTGTATCCTCAAAAGAAGGTCAAGAGAGGTGATTCTCCTCCTCTGCTCCACTCTTGTGAGACCCTGCCTGCAGTGCTGTGCTCAGCTCTGGGGGTCTCAACACAAGAAAGACGTGGACCTGTTGGAATTAATCCAGAGGAGTCCACAAAGATTATCAGAGGGCTGGATATTCACCTCTCCTATAGAGTTAGGCTGAGCAAATTGGGATTGTTCATCCTGGAGAAGGCTCCAGGGAACCTTAGAGCCCCTTCCAGTGCCTGAAGAGGCTCCAAGAGAGCTGGAGAGGGACTTGGCACAAGTGTAATGGGACAAGAGGAAACAGCTTTAAACTAAAAGAGGGTAGATAGAGTTTAAATATCAGGAAGAAATTCTTCCCTGTGAGGGTGGTGTGATACTGGAACAGGTTTTCCAGAGAAGATGTGGATATCTCATCCCTGGAAATGTCCAAGGCCATGTTGGAAGGGGCTTGGAGCAACCTGGGACAGTGGAAGGTGTCCCTGCCCACGGCAGGGGTTGGAAATGGGTGATCTTTAAGATCCCTTCCAACCCAAACAATTCTAGGAATCTATGATTCTGTACCCATAGCCCCAATCTTCCATGTGTGTGAGTAAGTGAAGGGCACAATCCCCTTTTTCATATTCAGAGTGCCAGGAAGAGTCTGCAGAGAATTCACAGGACTGCAGCACTTGCAGTCTTCAGGATCCTCCAAGGCCAGCTCTGGTTCAGCTTTTTGCCAGTTGATTGCTGTGATCCCTCCTGAGCTCCTTTGCAGGGAAAACCAGGCAACAGATGCTCCAAACCCACTGAAGTGATGGGAAGTCTTGGGCTGGAAACCAGCTCTGTGCAAGACCTTCATGCACCCAGTGTTAGTGATTCAGCTCCAGGGCAAGAAAGAGACATTAGATTTGTGGCCCTTATCGCTCTTTGCCAAAAAATCTGCCCATTTATGTGCCCTTATTTTATATTAAAGATAAATCTTAGTTACAAGCTCTGAGATGGGCCCCTCATCAGTAACTATCTGTGAACTTCAACAGTTTCAGATCAAGTCAGTTTTTACTTCTAATTTTTCAAAAGAAAACCTTCTCATAATTTCCTTGCTTGTGCCTAAGCAGTCCTTGCAGCACCTTTTAAGAGATGTGCACCTGTAACAATGTGTTCTTGTAGCAATAAAACAAAAGATAACCACACCTAAATGCAGCTAACACTCGTTAATCTATTGTGGATTGGAAGTCCAAGAAGTCAGTCATTATGTATGGACAGTTTTATACCAGGCATGAGTATTGCTTGGCATGAGTCCTTCTTTAATTGCATTATACAAACATAACAGAAAATTGACCGAAAGGGGGAAAACAATTTTATCCTTAGAACACTCTTCTGACTAAGTACAGAGCTTTTAATTAAATTCCCTATACAAAGTGACTGCCTGTCTCTCATCTTGAGCCTAATTGATATCAAAGCCATCCTTAAAATCAATATTTTTTTCTGGAAAAAAGAGCAAATACCCTCTCCACCCCAACAGAATTCAATAAATAATTTGATAGTACTTGACTCCTAACTGTAATCTTTGTCTCATTCGAGCAGAATATAAAGTGAAAATTTGTCCCCACTGCCCCCCAGAATCCCCATTGCATCACAAATCAGGCACCACAAAATGTCACTATTACTCCTCAGCAGGTCTGCTGTTTCCATTTATTTCAGCACATGAGGCTGAGTAAGGGAGGAATTTGAAACCTTCAAGTGGCAACACATTTATGTGGCTTTTGTTACCTATTTTATATTTTTCACTTATTTATGATTACTGTTGAAATTGGATCCCATTAGAAGTCTCAGGAAGATCAAAGGCTTGTTAGAGCAGGCAGCAGACAAACCCACACTCCTCCAGGGCTGCTGGGGAGAGTTTGCAGTGTGTTGTACCCCAGCTGCAAACCCCTAAGCAGGTGCCTAGCTCTACTCCTAGAAAAAATGGTGTGCAAAATGGTGTGCAAAATCTCCTCTCTTTGAGGTGGCAAACACCCAAATCAAATACCAGGTCTTGTTCCTCACCTTTGCTTTCTCCTCTCCTTCATCTGTGCTTCTTGCTTTGTACAGGGACCCTGTCAATCCATCTCATCAGAGCTGGCCAGAGAGTTGGTTCCCTTTGCCAGGAGCAGCTTATAAAACTGATGGAAAAGAGCAGGAATATTAAGCTAAATAATAGGGTGGTTGGTTTGGGGGTTTTTATAATTACTCAGCCAGATTTAGTGAAGCACAGAGCTGAAAGCCTGGCATTGATTATTGCCCCACCAAAAAGATGGTCTAACCATAAGTCAAAGCAGAGTGACCACGTGCAGTCGCTTTGCAATGTCTGTTCCTGATAAAAGCAGGAATAATCTCTGCAGAGACCATTGCTTAGTGAGGGAGCACGGACTTGAAAGCTCAGCCCTGATCTCCAGTTTCTCTCTGTAATGTCTCTCTGTTGATACTGGCCCTTGGGGACTCTTGCTACAAGCACAATTTTCTTTCAAGAGCGTATGCTAATCGTGGCATTAGGGGTGTATTTATGATCTCTGGCTGACTGTGGCAGGTAAGATTGGGAGGGAAGTGATACTGAGTCTGCAGACTGATCACACTCATAAAGAATGATTTTGTGCTTCCCCTGCACCGTGACACCCTGAAGCACGGGGGATTAGCATAAAGAGAAACTCGCCTCAGTGTTATTGGAATAAAATTTCATCCACAATCCAGGCAGCTGAGCCAGTTCCATAGACCTGGCAGTGTGTTCGTGCATCAGAATAATGACCTGGGAGCTGGTTTTCCTCAGCAAACAGCAAGGCAGCCTGCTGTCCTGTGGTTTGGGAAAGGAGCAAGAAGACTGGTGGCATGGAAAAATTATGTTATTTTATTTCATTGTGCCCAGTCCTTTTTTCCAAGAAAACATTATTCATTTAGTCCTGAAGTTTATTTTGCACCCAAAGTGGTTTTGTGCCCTTGCACCTTCCTGTAGTCAGAATCAAAATCTGCTGGTTGCAAAAGGAAATAGGAACCAGCTAACCCTCCTGAAACATCTCCTTTTGGGGGGGTTTCTCTTTTGGGGTCTGCATCCCACGGCCCTTTTAAAGCTTTGCTGCTGTCTTTGGCAGATGAGCAGGAGCAGGGCGCTGTGTGAGGTGTTTGTGCACACCTGGGGCTGGCTGCAGCTGCTGAGGGGAGCAGAGCCAGGGCACAGAAGGCCCTTGTAGACAGCATGTGTTCAAACTCACCGCCATCCCTCACCCAGCACAAACTTGTTCCAGCCACACACAACATAAATAAAATATTTAGTGGATCTGGCCGTACATCTGAATGCCAGAGGAAAGTGAGAAGGGCTGGAAATAATAAATATTGACAGGGAAAGTCAGGTGGATGTGTCGCAGTTTTATAGGCTCTGCTAAATGATCAGAGCTTGACTCTGCTCCTGGCTGCCGTGGTGTAAATCTGAAATAACTCTGCTCATATTAGAGTCACACCACCTCTAAACTGCCCTGCATGAGCCTCTGTCCAATGGGGTTGAGTATTTCAATGCTGTCAGGAAGACCCAGACCTCCCCATTCCCAATTAATATTTATGCAATAGTCCTCAGGCATCTTCGGGAGAGCCACCATAAAATTCCTGTTGCTGTAGGGAGAGCCCTGAAAGAACAATTTGCAGGCAGTTACCATCATTATTAGACATGGAAATTGAATTAGTAGTTATTTAATTATTATTATTAGTGTAATAAATACTCCTCACCCTCCTTGGTCCTTCAAAATGAAGCCTGAGGAAATCCCAGTAAGTGGGAAGAGCTCCATTTGAAGACATTCGTTAGGAAAACACTGCAATGAAGAAAGAACCAGAGAAAATATCCACAACCACCCAGAAGAAGATTTCTGCACACTCTAAAATATCACAGAAGATGCCAGTTCCAGAGGTGTTTTTTGATTCAGGGAGGAGTTACACTGGGAGCCAAATTGCTATTTTATATGTACTTATATATACTGGGTTTTGCTTCATCGAATACACGGCATACAGCTCTCCAGTGTAACCAGTTACCTTTTCCAGGGACAAGTTGCTTGGAGTTTTATTTCCTGATGGAGGCTGTGTGGTGACAACACAGCCTGTGAGGGAAAGCAGGTGGAAAGAAGGGTCCATCTTGGCCAGTCTTTAACACGAGCCCGAGAGATAAGTGTTTGCAGTGCAGCATGCCAAAGCCATGCAGGGAGATTTGTCTCCTACCCAAGCTAATGATGGAGCAATGTCACCATATGTGTGGTTAGTTTCCAGCAGCTCCTCACTTTTCCAGCAGGAATGGAGGGTGACAGATTGTGTATTAGGCAAATTACTCTTCTCTTGAAAGCAGCCGTCTCAGTGATATCCCAGTGCCTTCTCCACTCTCTCTTCACTGAGCAATTTCTGCCCCATCATTCAGAGCTCTGTGCAATAAAAAGGTGGCTGGTGAGCAAGAATCACAGTGCTGCTCCTTAGCTCCCAGCCAGTGCTTCCCAAGCTGTGCCTGGACCACAGCAGGCTGCCATCCATCCTCCATCTCCCTGCCAAGTGGCATGGCCATGCTGGCATCCACATGGGCAAACCCTCTTCTTCTGAAAAGAAAAGGAGTCCACATCCCAGCTTCCTGCTGAGAGCAGCCCTGCAGGCTCCAGCCAGGGAGGGAGGTGACAGCACTGATGTCTCCTGGAAGGGGTTTGAGTCAGGCTGTGGACCTGTGTCTAGCCTGGGATGGGTGATGGGGGCATCTCCAGGCATTGCAGGTTGGATTGGTTTCCCCATCTCGGGGCTGCTCCCAGGAAAGTCTCCAAAGAAGCGGATCCATCAGCACTGTGGGAAGGTGATGGGGAAATCGATGTCCTCAAGGGGAGTCTTAGTGGTTCTCTCAGACAGCAAATTCTGTAGTTGCCCTGAGGGCAAGAACTGGAAGGCAAACAGGCTCCTTAAAAACATCACGTCCCTGGGAACACTTTGGTAGAGACGAACTTTTTTTCACTTTTTTCAGCTTTCAGAGGCTGATGGTGGTTTGCTTTGCAAGCTCAAAATTTTAAGGCCTTTTAGACATTAAAGACTGATCTTAGTTATCAGTTGGACCCTGAGTTCCCACTGGACATTGCCTGTGGATTCTGCATGAGGGTCACCCAGCTGCTGATGACAACTGTCCTGAGAGGACCCCTCATGGGCTACCTTCCTTTGAGGACAAACCTGTAGGTCACATCAGCCAGATGTTGTCAGGAGTCTGGTGCTCCGCATTACCCTCTGTTCCTCTGCAAGTACTTTTGGCTCACTTTATCCAGCACGTCTTCCAGGCACCACCCAAACCCTCATTCTTGGATTTTCTCTTTGACTATCACTTCTGCCCTTCTCTTTGCCCTCTGCTGAAGCTCCTGCTGCTGCTCTGTCTCCAGGACATCACTATGGATAGTGCATTGCCCTCTAATGGATAGATTTCAAACTCCTCCATCCACCAGAAATTTTCGTAGAATCCTTAGACCAATTAATGAGGCAGGAGACTCGCTAGTCACATCCAGATCTCTTTATATTCCCTGCTTCCCTTGAAGCAAAGTAAAATACCTTTATTTTTCCCTTTTCTATTTTTTAATAGCACAGACATCAGACTGGATCTTCCAGTTATTTTTATGAAGAGGCAGAGGAAATCTGCGCCAGCATGAACTCTGGTTCCTTCATGTCCATGTATGCTTTAATTGGCTTCAGAGTTAGGAATGCATTAACAAAGCTGATTTCTGTGATTCCACGCATCTGGATTTCAGGGTGGGTTTTGGTTTTTTTTAGCTTGCCTAATCCTGCTTAAAGTCTTAAGATTTATTTGTATGTTTATAAGACACAGCTTTTCTCATTATGTGTATGTTATAGTCACCATTAAAGTAATACAAACAAAAGGAAAAACAGAATGGACTTGCAAGCAGCTGATAATTAATTACGGAGGACTTTTGAAAGGGTGGCTTAGCATCTTAAGCAACTCCTTTTGCTGCCAGATACATGGGCTTGTTTTATAAACTACAATCAATCTGCCATTGGGGGGGAAACTGCAAAATGAACTTAGTCATCTGAGCTCATTTTCAGCTTCAAAAAACGAAAGGCTTTGGAGTATAAAGTACCCTCTTCTTTTAATGTCAGTAAATAAGTTGATTTGTTTATATGGTTTTCGATACAAGTAAACTGCTTGCCATTTAAACAAGCTCAATCAGCTGTGAAAATTGACATTTTTAACCATAAAATCAGACTTCATCCTACCATGATATTAAATATTAAGGAATCATTTAAAGGACAGTATACATTTCAGAAACCTGCCTGGAGAGATGAATGCCAATTTCTGCCATTCAGAAGTATGTACAAAAAAACCCACCCCTTGGCTGGAGGCCTGCTGCTCTGTAAAAGCCACTTTACAGACTTATTCCAACATGGTAAATCATCACTGCTCTGAGGAGACATTCAAGCCTCACATTCAGCCCTTGCATGGCAAAAACACAAAACACATCCTCAAAGAGGTCGGATGGAAAAAGGGCATTGTGTGCTGATGCTGTCCCTGATGGCGTGTCCGGGGCTGTGGGAGGCTCAGGCAGGGCTCAGCATCCTCTGCTCCCTGGGGCCAGGGGTTTTGCAAGCCCGGGAGGCATCTGTGGAAGTGAGCACTGGGATTTCCAGCTTCCCCTACTCATCCATATGGCTGCACTCGCAAGTGGCACTTGGAAATGGGACATTCCTACTATTATCGAGACATCAGAGGTCTGCACGTACTCTTCTGGCCATTAAATTCTTTTCTTTTTTCCCCCATTTCCTTCCTCTTTTTTTCCTCCCTGTTTCAATAAAATGTTGGGGACAAAAACACCCCGTGCTGGTTCTGACCGGGCTTACAACAGACAGAGCTCTTCACAGCTCAACACCCCTGATGTCCTGCGTGGGCCAAAGGGGTCTCATTGTGTAAGGGGTTTCCTTCTGAATAGGACAATGCAAAACAGCAAAGCACTGGGATTACTGGGCTGCTGAAGGGAGACAATGGGGAAACAAAACTCAGGCCAGAGAGACATTTATTTTTCAGAGGGGCATGGCTGTCCTTACACAATCCCTTTTAAAGCTCTGTGAAGTTTCTCTAACACAATCCAGTCCCGCAGCCAGGCAGAAATCCAGCGCGTTCAAAACCTTTTCATTCCATCTTTAATGTAAAAAATGTGCACTCGTTTACTCCTGCAAACTGCAAGGGTATTTAAGGTATAGGAAATTTTAACAGCAGGCTTTGGGGTGTCTCTGCTTGAGCATCTCTGGATGTTTCAAGCACGGAATGATGATGGCAGTCAGCTCATTCCATGCTGACGAGCTATTGTGGAAATCCGAGTGGCTGCAGATTTTGGTGATCTGCTGCCTTCTGACTGAGCACATCTCTGTCATTCCCTGTCCCATACTTGTTTTTACCTTCCCACCTAAATTTTGGCTCTATTTCCCCCCAAATTACCTGAGGTTTTCCTGGCTGGGGGAAAGGAGTGGGTACATCCCTCTCTTTCTGGCTGTGGTAGGAATTTGCACCCACGGTGGGGTGAAAAGGGGGTGTTAATTCTGGGGGTGATGGGGCTGCTGTTAGGGTCAGGGTTTGCTGGCTGCTGTGGATTCAGATTATGAAGTGTTTTTCCCTTGTAGAAATTTTCTCTGGACTTGCCCCACCACCTCCAGCGCTGGAAGTTGACCTAGTACCCATCCAGCAGCACTGAACGCTGTCTCACTTGTCACAAGGGCTGGGTATGAGCTCCTCAGATGAGCCTGAGGAATTCATTTCCTCTTAGCTTCCTACATGCCAGGCTGTGACTCTCTCCCTGCCCTGGGCATAATGGAAAAAATGCTGGAGAGAGAGCAGTAACTCATCCCAAGAGGCTGCTTGCTATAGGGCTAGCTCTTGGCACTGCTTTGTTCCCCTACAAAGGCATGTGGGGTGGGGAGAAGCCAATCCCATCATAAGTAAACAAATGAGCTGAGTTAAATTTTTTAAACGGAGTCATAAATAAAGAACTATCATTGGAGAAATCCCTAAAGACACTATTTTTGCTAAGGTTCTTTTTTAATGTTGGCAGCTTCAGCAACTTTTGCAGAGATGTCAGAGTAAATAGCCTGCGATCCTACAGCATCTCATGAAAGTCTTTAACAACAAGAAGATTTTTATGCTTTCATATTATATGTGTTCCTAATAGACATTCTGTTCATGTCTCCTCGTTTTATGTAGTGTTGAAAAAAATAATAATCCCTGTCTGCAGCATATCTCAAAATGTACATCTTTAGCAATTTCTGACTTAAGAAAGAAAGAACTAAATTCCTTTTCGACAGAAGATAATCAGGGTTTTCTGGCATTTGGAACATCCCATAGCTTCTGCACCAGCCATAAAAGGGGAGGGAGGGGAAAAGAGGTTTATTCTGTTTAACTTAGCAAACAGAAATTTACTTGAGACTTAATCACACTGTGCAGGTAAATTTCCTGATACACTATTAGAAGGCTCTTTCATCTTGCAGATTAAAGGCTACCTGGGGAAGCTGTTGCATGGTGAGGTAAAGGGTGCATCAGCTCTCCTGGCTCAGTAAGTACAAGGAGGCCCATTTCACTTTCAAAGTGGAGTAAATTTTCCTCATGAGTAGAATTATTACAAGCAGCATTAGTACCCTGTGCTATATATTTACAACTTATATTTGGGATAGGGTTGTTTTCCCCCCAACAGAAGAGATCAAATCCATGAAGAAATACAGCAGCTGAAAGCTGGATATCTCAAAATTCAACCTAAAAATGAACATACACACATAACCATCGGCATTTTTAGCTCCTGGAACGACTTACCTAAATTCCCCATCATCTGACAGCTTTAAATCAAGTCTGGATGTGTTCCTAGAAAATACACTAAATTAACTAAAAGTCAAGAGTCTGATTCGTGATTCCCATAGGGAGAATCTGCAGTCTGTATTATGAGGGAGGTGAGACCAAACGGGCAGAATGGTCTTAGAGATGCCAGAGCCGAAGTACGATATGTTCCACACTGCTCCCAACCAACTGCATCTCCCTGCAGAGGGAGTGACTTCATAAATCTCCTTTATTTCCTTGTGGTGTCAATTGTCAATCCCTTTTTCCAGAGTTGAGTTCCTTCACCAAAGCTGGCAAGAAACTTTTGGGCTCAAGGTAAATACAGGTTTTCTGGAGCTGGTGATCCCATTTTCTGCACAGGTCCAGCTTGAGGGGTAGGTGCTGCCAAAAGGTGCCCACTTCCTCGGACCACAGTTCCACATGATTGAAGGAGCTGTGCTGGCTGTGTAGGGACAGCTCAAGCCTTGCCTGTAGTGGAACTACCTCCAGCCTCTCTGAAAAAGGTCTTTCTCTTTTCCTTTCCATGTTTGGAAACCATCACCAGAAGCTCAGTGTTTCTTTTAGTGCCGTAAATAACTCAGACTGTTGCTTCCATGGCTGTGTTTGCCCCTTGCAACATTTTCAGCATTTCTTTCATGGATGTCTCTTTTCTTCATTTCAGGCCATTATCAAATTCTTGCAAACTCATGATGGAGATGCTTACAACACTTTTCAAGGATGTAGGAATCATTCCAGCTACAATTGCATCTGGTTTTGCTGCAAAGGCATGTCCTTTGTACTGTCCCTACACAGATAACCTTGGAGACATGGTTAAGGCAGAGTGGAAGTTTGGAAAGAGTGCCTCTGCCAAACCTGGAGCAGTGACTGCAAATGAGATGGAGGCCTGATGAGGCTGGGCAGATCTCCATGCTCCTGAGGGTACTAGAGGCTTGATTAAAGCCAGGGCACCAATGTGCTGCTGCATAGTCAAGCCAGACCATTCAGAAGTAAATCTGGCATTTCCCATCACTCCACATGTCCATTTTATAATGTTCACAAGACAGTCTAAGGAGGCTGAAGCCTGGGCCAAAGGAAGGCCATCCTAGAAATCAAGATAATTTCTTAACAAGGCAATCTTTTACACTATGAAATGATTTCCAGTGGCAGCGCTATTGCTTGGGGCATTTAAATCTAGGTCTGGAAACAACAAAAAACAGCCACAGGCTATGACCATCCGAAAGACAACCTCCAGCTCTGCTTCCATTGAAACCATGAACAGAAAAATGGTGATGGATTTGCCATCCTGAGTAATTCTGAGGCCATTACTGACAGATGTCACTAGTCCTGCTCTGCAAGACTCTACCCAGACATCAGCCTCCCTATTCCATAGCTTATAAGTGCTACCATGTACTGGGTGAGACACTTCTCTCAAGCAAGCTGAACAAAGTTCTTCAAGTCTCCTGCTGAGCCACAAGGAAGTCATTGTTCCACCAGGATGCACCAAGAGATTATTTAGATTATCCTGTTCATATCTGTGCTGGCCATGCTAGTTTGGCATCCAAGGGCACTTAAGCATTAAGAGGTTTTTGCACAAACAGCAGGGTAATATACAGGGGTTTTTAAGTGCTTCTAAAATATCTGCAGACAAATTTATATCTTTAGTGCACAGAGCTTCAGGAATTATCTTGTTGGTTACAGTGTCTTTGAAGCACAGAACATCCTGGATACCAAAAGCAAAAGGCAAGTACCAACTGGAAGTAGACAGAATTAGAGTGGCTTGGTTGTGTGGAGATGTGAAGTGAGGCTGGGTTCAGACAAGGACCTTCTTGTTGGATCGTGAATTTCTTGTTTACACAGCTCTGCATTAGCACTTTCTGATCCAGCAAATCTGTTGCGGCTAAGCCACATGTGTGCCTGCTTTTAAAGGTTGGTAAAAAAAGATTTGGGAGTTCAACAGTAACCAAAAGCACAGATATCCCTTGCCCACTCCCAGAATTGAGGAATATGCAGCTGCAGCAATATACTGGGGACCAGACTTACGTTCCCTGGACAAAGTAACTTCTGTATATTGCAGTTCTAAAAGTTACAGTTGGCAGATATGGAAACTCTAGTGTGTCTATAAAAATCACAGACCTTCTTAAAGGGCCTTTGAAGAAAGCAGAAACAAATATGCTGAATCTGGGTGAACTTCCTGGTTTGTCTCCCTTCTGTTTATCAGGACCCACACCCTGTCTCATTCCCTTTATGCTCTTTATACATTAAATGGCTAAACAGCCACTGTGAGTAAATCTGTCATTAAGACCTCACTTACCTTTTAGACCAACTTTCCTGTTGGATGCAATTTGTGGGATCCTAGCTTTCAGACCTAAGGCAACTTGAGTGAATTGTGTCGATACGAACCAAAGCTTCTCCATTTTGAAATGTTTCAAGCAAATAATCCCATTTGTATTTGGGAGCCTGTAGCAGGCTGACCTACTGTAGTCTTTTGCAGTAATTATGGAACTGCCTTGGTATGGAACTGCATTTTGGTTGAACTAAAGCTTAATCCCCATAGCTTTCAGGTTCCTTGCAAAATGAGATTTGTAAAACCAGTGGAAAACTCTGCATTTTGCTTTTTAGTGATTTCTAGGAAGACCAACCTTTCAGTGACAGCATCTCCTACTGCTTTCAAAACATCTCCAGTCCTCTATACTTCAATATCCCTGTAAGCTTCCAAGCTGATAGGAAGGTATTTTTATATAGCTCTTCCCTGATTTTTGGGCATTTCAATTTTTTTGTTAAGTACAGGAAGACCAAGGGAAGGTTGCTGTCATCTTCCAATTCAAACTTTGCCCAAACTCCTAATAGTGAAATGTGGTGTTGCCTGGTTTCTTCCTGCACAGCATTTAAGTGGGATACAAAGAAATCTTCACCAACATGAAAAAAATAAAATTAAATTTCCCTGTTGCTTATTTTTACTGTATTTTGAAAGTATAAGCAAAGATTTTTTTTACAAACTGAATTTCCAATGATCTGGGTGTCAGATATTAATACAAGTTAATAAGGGTTTTCTAAATGCTAGCTGCTCCTCCTCCTGTAACTGGTGAGGTTTGTTTAGTAGTTCTGAAAAATCAGATCCATTGCTAAAATGTGCTGAGAGACAGAATTTGATATCTATTGTTAAAGTTCATTAGACTGAAGCCAAAAAAAAAAATCCCCGTCTGGTTTGGTGCAAAGCTCTTTTTCCCCTGAGTGCCTTTGGCTATGAATTCTGCATATTCTAATTTTAAAGTATCATTCATTTTCTATTTGGTGATAAATGCTTTCCTGTGTAAGAGTCTTTTGATTGCTCTGCTAATTAAAGTGGATAGTTTCCTTTTATGTTAGATGGCTGGGCTTCGGGTAACTGCAGTTTGCAGGGAACAGCCAAGGTTACATGGCAAAGTTTATTACCTTTGCTCTCATCACCGATGGGTACATGTTCTGCAGCTCCAAATTCTCAGTGAGAAAATGAACTAAGAAAATGAGGAATTTGTCATTTTGGAAGCTTTTTAGTCTTCCTTTCCTAGAAATGGATTTTTATCTCTTAGCTTTCCCAGATTCATTACACTTTGAGAAAGTTTTGATTACTTAAGTGGCACAGAGACAGAATTGGGAATGGAACTTCCATGTTGTCCCTTTTTTTGTTCCCTCTGAGCCTATTTTGGTCAGTATAGATACTTGTGATAGTGGCACATGAAAGCGCTTGGGAACTCATTCTTTTTGTGAATGCTGCTTTAGTTGCCAAATGACACTGCCTTCTCTGCTGCACAAGAAAAGAAGAAGAGAATCCTCTCTCTTGATCTGAACTGCTCTGGCAAGTGCAGGAGGCTTGATATGAAATATTAGAGAAAACACCCAGAACAGGACAGAAAGTGAATATCTATGTCCAGTCAGGGCAATCTATCCAGAGGAAAACTGCTATGGGTGGAGCTCCAGCTACCACCCAGGTTGTTCTTCCAGGCTGGATATATCTGAAATAGCTCAGGTGAGTACCTGACCAAGGGCACCTTGATCAAAGATAATCAAAGAGAACTACTGTGTAAGAAAAGCTCTTTCCGGTGAATGGGACTTACTGAATGTACAACAAAAGATCAAGGGGAAGATGTTGAAGATTTGGGGTCTTTCTAGAAGGAGGCTACCCAGATTTTTAGGTGTGTGTTCCTGCAGGTCTGTAACTATGATGGTGTGTCTGTGTCGAGTGCACAGGTTTCAGGAATGCTGTTAAAATGTGCCATTGGGATCTTTAGCTGCTTTCACACTGTCAAGGTGACCAGGACTTCTGCTGATGGTGTGGAAGTGTTTTTTGGTGAGGGGGAAAGTTCCTGTTGGATTTAAAGTCTGTGTAAGCTGATCTTCAGGAATCATATGGTGCAGGAAGGGGTACAGACCACTGCCAGAACCGGTGGCTAAAGGGATCTTAGACTCAACAGTATCAAAACTGATGGGTCAAAGTTTGGGTTTAATCTTGATGACAGCTCTTAAAGAAGCTCTGCCAATTGTCTTCAAGAGAAATTTGGAGATATCTAGAGGTCTGGACTGCCTCTTCTTCTCTGCATGCTGCTTATCCCTTTCAGACCCCAGTTTCCCCTGTCCTGAGTAGTGGCAGAAACTGTCAACCTTGCAGATCCCTTCAGCAAGAGAAAGCCACCATGGATGCAGTATCTGTGGAGAGGGCAGCTTGTTTCAGACAGACCTCTCAAGCAGCAGGAGCCATAAACTGAAAACCCTCTAACAGCATCCTTTTCAGACTGCAGGGGAATAGAGGACACCCAAACTGAAACTATTTAGGTTTGAATGCTTTGATCCTCACAGGACTTCAGATAATCTGAGTTGTGAACAATTAAATCACCCTCCCAAACTGAACAGGCTTTTGAGGTGAAGAGTTTGAAAGGCAATGTGTGCTGATACCTCTATAAACATATCTCCTGGTTATCATGTGAGGGAAAAAATAAATCTAAAAAGAATTTTGCCGTATTATTGGGGATGTAGCTCTCTGTCTGCCCAGGCTAAGTGCTGGGGTGCAAGGTGAGATCAGCCCTGCCCTACATGCAACCTTCCCCTTCGTACCTCCAGCAGCAGACTGCATGGCACTTTGCATTAGATATAAAGCTACACTACTTCAATTTGTCTACAGTAACCAGGATTTTCCTTTTATAACTCAGACAGTACATGCTGTCTATATGATTTCCCTAGAACCATCTCTCCTGTTCTCTCTAAGGCAGAGCCACTGTGTGAATCATCAGCAGGATTAAAGAAGCTGCTGTAGTCTTCGTGTTCTTCACTTCTGCAGATGTGCCCCTTCCTTAGGAACAGAAACAAAGAGCTCAGACCTCAGGAACCTGCACAACACAGCCTCCAGTCTTGTTTACACAGTTTCCCATTTCTAGGAGCTGAAAGAAAGCCATTACCTCCACCTGCAGGGATGCCAGCACACTGTAAACAGGAGGGATCATAACTCTTACTCCATGTTTTGTATCTGCAATTGCAGTGACAGATGAACATTACTACATCTTCAAAGCCAGGACATTCTCAGGTGGGTGCCTTTGAAATTCCCCTCCTTGCACATCGGGGGACAGAGCTCAGGATTTTGCCTTTGGACCATCCCTACCCACCAGCTGTCATTGCTGAACAGTGAGTCTGACTTTTCCTACCTTGTTCTGAAGCCTCCTTTAAAACATGCAGGGACCCAGGGGAAAAAGCCACACTGCAACAGACATAAGCCCAACACCCTTTTGCTCTGTCTGTAATGGCTGTAACAAGCTGCCATTCATTACAGTCTTACATGGAAAACAAATGTTGTTCATTTTCCAGGTATCCTCTTGTGGGCAGGATGCTGTCTGCCCTGTGAAGGTTAATTTTCTATTTTAGAAGTGCCACTTCAGGGTAACACGCTGCTGATAGGTAGCCAGCAGGTCCTGAAAACAAATATTCAACCAAATGATTCTAGAAAGCAGAATTTCTCTGGATATTATGGAGTCCCCATGAATCCTCATAATAATGCATTTTAAGGCTGGCTGCATTGGTTCACTGCAGTCGTAATTCCAGAGCCCCTGTAGAGCTGATGTGGATCAGGGGAGCTGTTTAACAGATGGTTTCATTCAGAAGCTGGATAAGAAGAGCTGCTTGTTAGGCACAGGGCAAGCATCTGTGTGAGGATTTTTTGAGTGTTCAGGTAGCCTTTCAGCTCACCACATCCCTGTCTGAGGCAGCAAGGTTAGGCATGGGAGAAGAGACTCAGGCCAAAACTGTGGCACCAGAACATAGATGAGAGGCTCTTGCACACCCTGGGGAGGGTGCTGCTCTCCAAGCCCTCAGCCAGGGTTAGAAATCCCTTTCTGTGATTCCCTGATCTTATTGTGGGATGCCTACTGCAAAGTCTCAGAGAAACATTTTATTATTCCCTGTTTCTTTTTAGCATAGCCAAGATCTGCAACCTGGTATGTTTGTTCTGAATGACTGACTCCCTCTCCACTACAATCATCTGCAGCTCTGCTCAAGCCAGAAAAGCTGGACTTGCACAAACCAGGTTCAAGATTTCTTGAACCAAGTGAGGGGTTCCCATGGGAATTGCACCCTCCATCAGTGAGATTTTCAACAGAGGTGCATGAAGATTTTTGATCTATTCCTGCCTTAGATTCCTGCCATAGGGTCATAAAAAGCTTAGGTTGGAAGAAACCTTAAAGATCATCAAGTTCCAACCCCCTGGAATGGGCTGGGACATCTTCCACTATCCCAGGTTACTCAGAGCCCTGTCCAGCCTGGCCTTAAACACCTCTATGAATGGGACACACACAGCTTCTCTGGGAAACTTCTGCCAGGTCCTTACCACCCTCACAGGAAAGAGTTGAACTTACCTTCATACAGGTGTGCCCTTATCTCCTCCAGTTCTGGTAACCACTGGCAGTGAAAGCCTTGTGCCACTGTGGGGATTTTGCCTTCTCTGTGAGAAGATGCACTCGTGGTCAGACCCACAGCTGTATGTTTGTGATCAAGTGGAAAGAGTTCTCATCGACTTTGATGAGCATTGATTCGTGTTTCCTACCATGCAGCCCCAAGAGGTAAGAAGCAAATTCTGGAAGAAGTGATGTTTGATGTTCATATCCCATTAGTAATTGCTCATTATAGCATGCAGAACAAAGTGAACTGGATGATTTTCCCTTGATGTGGACACTTTTTCTATAGATTCTTGGTGGCACCCTTGTTAAAGGTCAGACAGACCCCTTAAATGCATTGCTAACACTGTGAACAGCACCACGAGGAGCAGGTGAGTTTGCTGTACCAGGAATGCAACTGTAAAGAATTTCAAATCAATATAGGTCTAATCTAAGTTGAACTGAGCTTTAGGGATTAATTAAATCTTAATTACAGATCAAACCACACAGCCACAGTTATTTCTAAATTCAGAGGATGAGCATTCACGCGAGTGCTGGAAACTAAATATCACCTTTTTGCATTACTGTTATTAAACATTACACATTCATAACCTTTTCAGTTGTAAATTTTTAATGTGTGTAGTTATACTTTTAATTAAGACAAACTCTTAGGGACACATTCTACTAGTGTTATTTACCTTGGGCCCTTTTCCATCAGGAGTTCTCTTAACTTCAGTGGGCTGGTTTGTGTGATAAAGGCACTATTAATTTGTGCATAGTGCATAGTGTGTTAGACCATATATTCAACAAGGGAGCATTTGAATCCAAAATAACTTGAAATGTAGGACTGACAGGCAAGAAGACACAAATTAATAGAGAGGAAAGAGCAATACAAGAAAAGGATAGAAAAGCAAGGTGGTAAAATTTATGGCTAACATCACTCCTGTGTCCACAATAGGTGATAAAGAATTTCTGAAGGTCATAACTGAAACAGGTGAGTGGACAGTGCAAAGGGACCTGACAAGTCAGTATTAACAGCAGCCTTATTTTGTGGGCTTAGCTGTGGATCAAGGTCTTACTTTGTTAGGCACCACATAAACCCACATCAAGGTGAGAGACCTTGCCCTGCTATCCTTCAGTTAAACCATTGCTGTTGAATGGAAAATCATCCATAGACAAGGGGTAGCAAGGAATATGAGAATGCTTATCAGCTGCAGAGGCAGCACTATCATGACTGCTGCAGTGATAGATGGCAGGAGGTCTCAGGGTAATTTAAAGGGACTTCAAAAGGTTTACAAAAAACTTGTACTAATCACAAAGATTTTAATTAGGGAAAACAATCCTGAGATATGTTAACTTATATTGGCTCAATACCCTCTATGGGGGCTAGCGAATGTTTATCTCTGTAGCCACTAACCACAGGTGCCTCCTCCACCCTGGAGGACCTGAACTGCTGGCAGCAATGGAAGGGAGATTGCAGCTCCCTATCTGGAGTATTGCACTGGAAATATGAGCACAAAGGGGGAATGCCCTTGCAGAAAGCTTTAGAAACAGTGAATTATCTTAGCACTGACCAACAGAAAATATTTCTAAATCATTACTGCACCCTTCTCACTTAAGTTTTCAGCTCGGGTGCAGCTTCTGTCAAACAGGCAAACAAAAGGTTAGGATGTGTAAGAAATGGGATGGAGTAAATTTCAGTGTGGTATAAAACCAAGGCTTCTCTCTCATCTAGAATGCTATAAGTCACTGCCAAGGGGATTAAAGGATGTTCAGATAAGGATGACAAGAATAATTTGAGACTTGGGGGGGAAAAAAATCTTATATGGAGAGAGATTGAAAAGATAAGTGGTGTTTACTGAGGAAGGGAGCTAAATAGAAGGGCTGTGATAAAAGCTCGTGCTGTCAGGCCTGTGGCAAGGGAAAGGGGGGGAGTGGTGGAAGGAGCCCAGGAGGTGTGAAAGTGCCTGAGCCTGCAGGCAGAGGGACTGCTGAGCCCCCTGGGGAAGGCATCAGGCAGGGTGATGGGAGAGCTGGGAGGACAAGGAAGGAGCCAGAAATCCTGCTAGGCGGGGTGATGTGAGGGCTCCAAAGGGAAGGGAGCTCATGTTCAATTTTTTTTTTTTTACACAGTGCAAAATAAAAGAGTAGAAGGCAGGAAATTCAAGATTAGATGTCACCATGGAAAATGTGGTGGGTTGGTGGGGCTCAGTTCCACCAGATGTTGTAGTGGTCAAGGACTCAAGGAGATTTAAGGAGGGACTGACCATTCCTGTGAGGAGTTAAAACCCAGTTCTGCCACAGCGAACATGAACAGACTATTGAGAGTATTTGGCCATCAGTGAGTGCCACCACCTTTACTCCAAACAAGAGTTAAGCATTTCCTCTCCATCTCATTCAGAAAACCATTTCAGCAGGAGGCCAAATTAAGTTTATCCAAAAGCATTTAATTTAGCTTCAGTACGACAGTTATCCTATATTAGATAAATACCCACTGGATTTTAAGAGCATATTCATTTGAAGATTAACTGCAAGGCAGAGTTGTTTATCCAGTGGAACAACTGGATTAATGAGTTGAAAACTGAAGCACCTATCCTATTCTTCTACAACTGATGGCCAAGCTTTGATATTTCTATATTCTAATTTATCCTAAGACACTTTCTCTTGTGCTTTTCCTGCTCCTCCTGTCCAAGCAAAGCTGCTGACCTCAGTCTATCCAGCTTCAGAACAGGGAACTCAGTTAAAAATGGCTCAGTAGGGCCAATGATGATAAAGAACTCTTCAGGATGCAGTCTGGGGTCTTTGTTCTCCTTCTTGCCTTGATACCAGGACCCATCTCTTCCACTTGTTCTGCATTACAGGATGCCTGCAGACCTCAAATCTTTACTCTTCAGCTTCTTCCAAAACTTCAGTCTTTGTTTTGCAGTAAGTTTGTATCTATTTATCCGATAATGTTCCTCAAAGCAAATTCTTTCAGTTAGCCAGAAGAAGTGTGTTCAGTTCCCTGGAGATATCTGGCCAGTGCCATCAGAAATGGCCAAACTTTTCCTACTTGCTGCTGCAGAGGAGCATAAGTAGATTTTATATGGTACTGTCTTGCCTCAAGTGTCCTGGATATCACTACATCCATCTACCACATACCTATTTTAACAACCAAATCATGCATTTTTGTGCCTAATTAGATGCCTCCTCTTTCATTTGGGGATATGAAAAATAGAATTTGGGATGTGAAAGCATTATGGCTGTAAATTTAGACTTTCAAAGGAGAGGAACCAAGTTTCAAGTCCTGTTGATTTTTCAGCATATTCTCTGAATTTGTTTGAAAATATCAGCCTTGTTCCTTGCAAGGCCACAAGTAGCAGCACTCCACAGCATCAACAGCATCCCAAACTAGCCAAGACAGCCTTGCCTGAGCCAGCTCAAAGAGCTGCTTTAATCACAAGAGCAGCAAAATTTTCACCTCTACAAATCAGTGACAAGAAAATCAAAATCTCCAACATACCTCTAATCAGGGAAACATGAGGGGGTTTGTTGCTGTTTTCACAGAAGAGACAACATATATTCCAGACCAAAGATGTGTGCAGCAGACTAGTCATTGTGGGCATTAGTAAAATGGCTGCAGCTTCAAATTCGGTGCTAATTTGACTGGAGTTTTCATCGTCATTCTCCATCCACCTAAACCTCTCATTTTTTATGCAATGGCACATTAAAAAAAAGATGAATTAGTTGGCAAAACAAGAATAAACAGTAGACTATGAGAAGGGCAAGGAATTAGTTTGGGAAGATATGAATCGGTTGAGTTGAACAGTGACTTCTTTAGGGGACAAAAGATACAGATAGATCTTGACACTAAAGGTAGAAGGGAGGGAAAGAAATGTGTTGGTGACATCAAGCTGAGAGGCATTATCAGTCCTGAAGGGGCTCCAGATATCCTACAGGAATGTCTGGATGACCTCACAGATTAAAATATCAGAAAGGGGGTGAAACTGCAAACAATGAATGCACTTTGCATTAATTTCTGACAAAATCAAAGATTCTGTGGATTTGCTGAGATTGCAGACCCAGATGCATCAGTTAATCATGAGATGCCTGAGCTACCAACATCCCATCACGTCATGTCAGGCTAATACAAGCCTGTGATGCATCAGGAGACATTTCTAGCAAAGCTGCATCTGCATTAATGTACACGTGGCTGGTGAAGCCTCCTCTGGAGCAGCATGTACAGTTCTCATCCCTGGTGTTCAAAAGTGGTGAATTCAGACAGAGACAGGATGGATCAGTGATCAGGGAAACATCAAACTGCTCTGCAAGAGCAGATTGCAGATGTGACTCCTCCTGCATGGGAAAGACAGATGTACATAATGATGGCTTATAGACCTATCAGGAAGGTAAATATTAAGGAGGGAATAGACCTGTTAGCCTGAAGGACAACACTCTCAGGAGAATAAACAAGAATGAATTGTCCATAAATTTAAGGTAGTAAGGAGGAAGAGGAGTTCAAGCAACAGAAATGAGTCTGTAGCAGCACCTTCTCTAAGCCATGGAGGGAAACCCCTGGCTAGGTATAATTTGGAGCATGATCATTTCTGAAAAGGAAAATATGGACTATCTGATGCTGTAGGGACTGTTTTAAAAAAAAGAAAAAAAAAAAAAAGAAACCCAAATAAAACAAACAAGAAGCAGCTTTAAAACTTGAAGAGCTTTCTTTCTTTTCCTTTTTTTTCAAGTCCACTGCCCACAATTAATATTGCATGGATGTGAAGGGGGAAGATAATGACTTTCTAAGCAGAACTCCAGAATCCACACTAAAAGTAAGTCCTCACTGACATGCAGTGCTGCTGTTGCTTAACTATTCTTCATACACTGAACCCAAGAGATTCATTTCTCCAGGCATTCTACAAGTGCATAACTGCAGTCCCTGCTCCAAAATCTTACAAACTAAGGCAGGACCTTTTGTTTTGTTCAAAATATTTTATGGTGTCTCAAAATATTTTCCAAGGGGGGGCCAAAGCACTGAAATAAATTCAAAATATGCTTTTAGTGTTCAGCTGATATATTAAAGTGGATTATAGAGATGTATCATAGGAAATTACCCTTGTGCTTTAGTTCCATTAGCCTACTTTAAACATCGGTATTAAAAGCAGATACTTACTTAAATACCAAACTGTGCCTGGGTTATAATCTGTTTCTCTGATATCATAGATCATTTGCAGGCCACAAAGCCCCTTTGATCTCACAGAATGCTCAACTGAACTTAAAAGGAAATTAAATGCAGAGCTCAATTTTTCATTAAATTGTCACCCACTGTTTTAGAGTTATGAGTCTTCAGATCTGTTTCTTCTAACAGGTGGACAAACAGAATGTTAATACTGTGGTATCTATGGAGCTATAAAATCTGCACCAGCCAGGAGATTTTCTAATTATTATCACTTCTTTATTAGCAAGGCTAAAGCCTCATTTTTCATAACAGTCCCAGGACACCCTAAAACACCACTGAAAAATCAGGTCTTTGAAAAACTGGGGACAATTCTGTAACCTCTGATGGTTTAAGGCAATGAGAGCTGAACACATTTTATGAAATTGGAGCCACAAAGATCAGGGCTTATGTGCAATTAAAGAAGTCCTTAATGGGTGTTTTGCCCTCATACAAAAATGGCAACAACTCCTTAAGACCTGCAATACAGTCTCAGACTTCGATTGTAAACCCAAAACCGTGGCATGAATTCTTACAGATGCTTTTGCTGAGGGACATTCACAGGTAAAGAACCAACCTCCCTGAGAATTCCTAACTTGCTGTGTCTCACCTGGCAGGAATGCAGGAATTGTTTTGCACCCTAGGAGCATCTCCAGCTCCCCAAAACGCTGGCTGTGCAGGGACTCTGAGAGGCTGGGCTGGGCAGCTGGGTGACAGAAGCCATAGGTGTGTGCTGCGTGACTCCCTTGCTATCTCACCCTCAGAGAAAAGATCTATTGCAGCTGCACCAAGACAGCCTTTGGTGTCTTTAATCCAAACTGTGGCAGCTCCCCATTTTCATCTTGAAAGCCTGTGGGCTTTGGCCAGGATTGTGGTGGTAATAGATGGGCTCATCCAGCTGCCTATTAAGGGCACAGTCAGATGCTGCAGATAGGGAGACTGGCTGGAGGGAAGAGGAGATTAGAGATCTCCTGTTGAATGCAGCCATTAGGAACATCCATCCTTTTGGACGGGGGTTAGGGTCAAGATGTGCTAAGAGCAAAGCAGAATTAAAAACTGAGTTGGATCTGTGAACTACCTTCTCTCCAAACTCCAGTTTTTACATTCCAGAAAGATGATGGTGAAGGGGAATGACTGCAATGAACAAGGCTACTCTCTGAGTAGCCAAATTCAATTCAGAAAAAGTAGCACTTTGTCTGAATTAGGCACACTTCTCTGCTTCTCATTTCTTTGTTTGCAGCTGGACTTTGCTTTAAACTGAGATTTATTTTTTTAATTTAATTTCTGATTGCAGCAGTCTTTAAATTGGAGGAATTTTGGGTGGATTCTGTCAGGTCCAACAGGTCCTGTTCTTGGAAATCTGGAGTTTCATGACACGGCTTTGAATAAATCTCACTCAGAGATTTCAGAAAACTTTCTGTTTTGAGAACTTGGCTGAGCTTTTGTTTGTTCACACAGGCATCCCTCTCTCCCAGGAAATGGGTTTGGATCTAACATCTTCATCTGTGCACAGCCTGGCTGGCTCCTGGGCTGTTAGGAACAGCGCTGCTAGCTGTGTTTATTGCTTTTGTACCGGAACCATTAACAAGTGGAGGGCAGAAGATGTTTTCAAACAGCACAAGGAAAGAAATGGTGAGGATGTCTGGGCCTAGATGGGGAGACAGACACCTCTTTTCATCCAGTGAAAACACAGCTGTTATTTCCCAGAAGACTTTGGAAATACCAGGCAGATGCTTTTATTACAGGAATACAGTCAATGCTAGTACAATAAAAACTGAAGGCAACCATTTCCTCTGAGCCAGGGAGAGAGAAGACGCTCTTTGTGTGCCCTCTTTACACAGAGAGTGTGGCAGGAGCAGTATTTTAGGATGCTTTGGCAAAATTAGGATGAAGGTGCATGAATTCCACATCCAAGGCCTATTGGGAAGCACTGTTAGTTGAGTATCACAAAAGATTGCAATTGAAGACTGTCAGCCAAGGCTGGTTTTAGCTGAACCCTGGAGAGAGTAGAAGCTTCAGCTGTAGCCTAGTGGAAAAAACTCATAAAGTTGCCTTTTCCAGATATATATCTGCAAGATCGCAGCTGTACTGGAAAAAAATTCCTAACCAAAGGGTGTTAAGTGGATCACCCCTGAGAAATATCCTCTCCTCTAGGCACAGGACACATCCTCCACATTCTCATTTTTGACAGGATGAGAGGACATAGCCTCAAGCTGCACCAGGGGAGATTCAGGCTGGATGTGAGGGGAAATTTTTTCTCAGCAAAGGTTGTTAAACATTGGAATGGACTGCCCAGGGAAGTGGTGGGGTCACCATCCCTGGGGATGTTCAAGGAATGACTGGACATGGCACTCAGTGCCATGGTGGAGCTGACACTGTGGTGGTCAGTCAAAGATTGTACTTGATGGTCTCGGTTTTTTTGCCCAACCTGAATGTTTCTGTGATTCTGTGACACCTGAGTGACAGCGGTTCTACTGACACGGACTTGGTTGATTCTGATGGATTTCTTTATCTGATTGGTTTGGAAATCTTTCCTTAATTAGTAAACCAGTGCTAAAGGAATAGCTCCAAACCCTTTTTGAGTTTCCTAAGGCTCGGATCAGCTCCCGGTGCTATTATCCTCCAGCAAGGGTGAAGATGTGGCAAGACTGAGTTTCTGTTGAGATCTTTCTCCTGACCACCCATCCAGCCTTATCAGGACACGAACTCTCACTCACACAAAGAGAACATCCCTGTCTAGAAGGCAGCTTTAGGAGGAGGCTGAAAAAAAACAACAGATGGGTGCAAACATAGAGGAAGAGCAAGATAGTTAAAACTAGCTCGAAAATACCTTGGACCTCTTGACCCCTGCCCTATCCCCGCTGTGGTGGTTTATCTATTGTGTGAAAACAAAGAGCAGGGAGGAACAGCTTTAAAAATGGCACTGCAGTCAAAGGACTTTCAAAAAATTCTTTATGCTTAGTCTCCATTAGTCTTGTAATGTTAATTAGGTCTCCTGGGAAGTAAATGTTCTTCCAGGACAGCCTTTTGCTGGGAGGCAGAACATGGATGGGAGGGAAGATGATCATTCTTTGGGAACAGTAGGCTCAGAAATCCCCTCTGGTAACTGACAGGTCTGGCTTACTCGCAGATTCCCCAGGACAATACCTGTCTGTCTGGGTGGGAGAACCAAAACCCAGGAAATCCGGTAGCGAGAGTTAAGTCTTTCTTTGTGTGGTCATAATTTTTTGACTTCAAAAAATGATGTGCCCTTACAAACCAGCCCTTACCCTCTGGTGGTTGGAGGACTCCTTAGGGCTCTGACTAACATCAGTGATGTGTTTGATAAGTTTAATGCTTGGGTTCAACTAGCTAACTGCCAATAATTAGCACTTAACCAGAATTATTTGGCCTCTGAAAGTGAGAGGAGATACTCATCACACAGGGATGCTGCAAGCTTCCAAGTGTGTCTCATTCAAGTACTTCAAAACTTGTGATAGCAGGGAAGGCTCCACCCAAGGGGATCATCATTTGCACCATGGTGCTTGGAGGGTCTTGATCCATTTAACCATTTCCAAGGAACAGTTTACTGATAAATCAAAAACTTTACACCATCTTCCAGGCTCAGGAGAGCAAAGCTACCACTATATTATATGACTACACCACATAACCTCCAGACAGAATACGTTATTAGGATTTATTAGGTTATAATCCTTTTTTGATTAAAAATTATAAATCAGCTCATGTTTGATGTTAACCCATAAATGCATAGCACATGTCAAGCAAAGCACAGTGTACACGGCCCCTGGGCATGCATGGAGGCGCCCACCCTGCTGCTTCCATCACTTTGCACAAAATAATGGACCCGATCAAAGGAGTGTGGCCCTCGCTGTGTCGGGGCCGTGGCTTTCAAGAGGTTAACTCTCAGAGATGGAGCATGCTAAGCTGTTGCGTTTGATTTATTGTCCCTCCTTTGTTCTTGCTTCTCCTTGAAACATAAAAGCTTGCAGCCCACAGACTCTTGACATTTCTTTTAAATGCTCTTGTCATTCAGAAATTGCCACAGTCATCTCCTGCAACTTTGCACTTAGTGTTCCCAGCCTGTTTGGGGTTACTTGCAGAAGTTGAAAAGGAAATACGAATACATTACAGGGCTCAATCCAGCAAGGTGGAGAGTGTCCCAGCTCTGAACCAATAACACAATTAACCATTTACTTAACTTCCAGGGTGGGAGTAGTCTGACAGAACTGTGTGGCCAATACCTGAATTATAATCTTGACAATGAGGCGCTGAAGAAGTCTCCAAAATAAAGAGCCACTCAGCTACCAGGGGCAGGTGAGCTGGGTGGGATTTTTACGGGATCCTATTGATTAAGCAGCACAACTGTGGCTCGCACTAGAACTTGCCACTTCAATGCTTTTCTAAAAATCTCCCTCTGCGATCTGAGGTCAGGTTCCTGGGCACTTTGAATCCTCTCCTGCACAGCACAGCTGCTCTTCTGCCCATCCTGACCATAACACACAGGTCTCCCTTTCTCTGGCAGGTGAGTGATGAAGAGTCCTTCAATGCACAAGACAATTCAAAAGCCTTGGAACTTACTACCCCATACCCAAACAGCTCCATGGGAAACTCATTCTCTGGGCTTTGTATCCATCTAGAGTTAAGAATAAAAGTTGAGGGCTAAAAATAAAAGTTAGGAAAGTCCTGAACTTTTGGGAAAACACCTTTATTTGCTTCAAAGCAATGCAGGAATGCCAGGCTGCCAGGTGGAGCTTTCATACCTTTATGAGCCATTGAACTAACAGCACATTTTTTAGCTCTATTAGCTACATATATAAACAGCGATGGAACTAATCAGCTTGTAAATGGCTCCACACTCAATATGAAAGCAAACATAACATCACCTTCAATATTGCCTTCTGTAAGGCAGCCAAAGAGAGGGGAGACACTTACCAGGACCTTCACCTATCTCCTGACCTGAGTGGTGCTGTTGACCGCAGATAGTGCTTGGGTTTGGTTTCTCACCTGCTGAGAAACTTATCCTCCAACCAGTGCTCATGCCCAGGATAAATTCTCTGTGAACTTGTCCCTGTAAACGTTTATTTTCTCTTTTCTTGGATATTTTATGCATTTATCCTTTTCGGTGAAATTCATGGTTTTGTGTTTCCAAAATCCTTTTCTTTCAGCCCTGAGCTACAGGGAGCTTGAATACTAGCCAGCTCTTCCGAGGACTCATGGAACTCGTATTTCCTAGTTGAATCCTGACAGTTCACTGGGCAAGAAAGTTGGGTTTTTTCATCTCACATATGCTATATATTGGAATAAAAATCTTAAGTTTTACGAGTTGTTTGTGGCTGAATGTAGCAGTTGTTTCAATGAGAAGGTCATGATACAAAAACAAGGCAGGGTGGTGGCAGATGGGGGTTTCAGACATCCCCTGGCAGATGAAAGGAATGGACCCAAGTTCTCAACTTCTTGAGTAAGTAGTTGAAGACAAGGTACCCATGGGAAATGTGGTCCCTTCTCTTTTCACTCTAGCCTACCAAATGCAGTGCTGCTGGAGTCCAGAGAGCACCTTGCTGCTGGCTAGGGCATCCTGGATATTTTGGGCAGACAGGAGTGTGGGTATGGGAACCCTGTGGGTACAGGGGACAACAAAACTCCAGAGAGTCTCCTCAGATGAGTTTGTCAGGGAAATGGAGACACAGCTTTGCAGGCACCTTAGTGGGATGGCTTTATTATTTTCCCAGATCTCTCAGTTCAGCTGAGGTGTCTTTATTCTGTGCAACTGCTGTTTTAAATGTTGCCCTTTGGGATTTGCAAGATGAGGCCTCAGGTGGCTTCAGGAAGCTGTGCTGCACTGGAGAGGCACAGCTTTGTCTCAGAAATCCTGGGTAAGATAGCAGTGACAAGTGACATGAAAGGTGTGTTTTGCATGATGTACGTGGAAAAGCCAATTACATGTAATTAATGTTGGTTAAATGCTTTGAAGATGAAAAGCTTTTGTAGAAGTGTGATTAACATCTCTTCTGTCAAAATGATTGTCTTTCTAATGTTTTAAGAAGCTTAATAGCATGCTTCAGCTTTTCAGTGTTTATCTCTGAGATGTGATGACCCCATGGAAAGCATTCACTGGAAAACTATATAAGAAAGGCCTTCAGTGGGAGTTGATGTTGGCCACAAACCAAGAGTAAAGACTGAGACACTGTGGGATAGAGATGATCTGCCTGCTGACAGCTCAGTATCTTACAGAAGTCCCTAATCACCAAACCAGTTGAACAATGCTAAAATATTATTTGCTACAAGGCTTTAATTGTGAGTGCTCACTGCAGGATGGCTCGTGGAGCCTATGGAAAGATTGTCTGTGTGTGCTGGATCCAGGTTTAGAAGGTGCATGGTAAGGTGTACCAGCTCAGGCTTAGCAGGAGCCCAGCACCTGGCACAGGCCTGAACTGACACCTCCAAATGGGAATTTTGCCACCGGTTTGAATGAACACGAGAAATGACTACATTTAGCATGCACAAAAGTAAGCTGTTATTGACTGAAGGCTTATAGTCAATTGTCTTGCTCTGACATATTTTGCTTTCCACTGTAAATAAAGCGGATTTTATCGTAAACCACTCACAGGAGATGAGAAACAATAAGGGCCGGACACTGAACAATAGGCGTTCTGAGAAAATAGTGATTTCATACATTGGCAGTTGTTATTATTTTCTGAAAATGAGTGCAGATGTTTTACTGTGCTGAAATCACTCAAGACTATCGTGGCAGAAAGAGGACACAGAGTGAATAAACTGGTGACAGGTATAACAAGAGACATTCCATATATTTGCCTGTTCAGAGCTAGTTTATTCAAGGGAGCCCTGTTTTGCTTACCACAGGCAAATACTTGAGACCATCTAAAAGGAGTATCTTCCTGAAAAAAAAGAATTGTGCAAGATCGTTTAGCAAGCTCAGGACTTCTGGATGACAATCAAATAGAATACTTAATTCTTTGTAAGCAATTCCTAGAAAGCATCAGTTCCCAGAAAAGACATATATGAAGGCTCTGCTCTTTATTTGCTGGTGGGGAAACACAAGAGCTGTGCCTCCAGTAGTGATGTGAATGCCATTTGAATTGTTCTTGGTGCTGTTGCCAAGAAAAGTGTCCAGATATCACTGAACATCAGCCAGACAAAGGTCAGGGAGGTTTGCAGGCCTATAGGAATGGCACAGATCATACACTTCTCCTCTGTCACTTAGTTATATCCCTGTATGAGCCTATTCATCTGGATTGGGATCAGTCCCTGCAGCTTTTCCCTGTTCAGTGAAGGTTGCTGGGACCATCTTCTTTTCCAATGTCCAGCCAACCTGGCAAAGCCCTTCCCTGCACTGCCCTCCTGGCAATGGTGGGTGAGGGTGTGCTGGGGTCAGTATTGGGATCAAATATTGCAGCCATATTTGCTCTTGACCAGCAGGACAGTGCCACTCTGAGCTGTCATCCTTCAGGACAACTCTCTTGAGGTTCAACAGATCCCTCAGCAGCACCAGTGATGGGAGGTGGGGGGCATCCAGGACTCAGAAAGTGCCACCTCTACCCAGTGCAAGGTCTGTGCTTGCCTTGTCAGTCTACACAAGGCAAACCAGGTGAGACAACTTCAGCTTCACTTGGACCTGCTAACACATGGGGAAGATAGATGAGGTCCTCAGGGCTTATCTCTGTCAGTTCACATTTATTAATACTTTGTCTCTTTGCCTTCCCTGGGATTTTACCTCAGGTTAATTACTCTGTATTTGCTAATGCCATGTAGGAACATGCTTTTTTTTCCCCTGGTGAAGAGAAGCTGGTTTCAGAGAAGAGCTCACTTTTCCTGAAGCTTGCTGGAGTGCTAGCATCTTTGTCTTTCAAAAATGCAGTTGGAAAAAATATCAAAACCATTCCCACGAGACTATTGCTGCAGGTGAGGGTTTATACCCTCTCCCACCAGGCACCAAGCAATGATGCTGAAAACCAGCCTTGCACTTATCCCTGGTATTTATTGTGATCAGACTTTCAAGTCCACCACCTTTCCTAAACACAAAATGCCCAGAAAAAGAGTTTTAGAGAGAGAATCGCAAGACAACCTTTCGCTCAAAGGGAGGCATATGATAACTTCAGCTTTTGTTCTTGTGACCTGCCCTTGCAAGACTGAAAAGAGCTTTGAGCACACACCCAGGAGAGCAGGAAATCTCTCCTAGGGATCACTTGTAAAATGGCCCGGTTTGAAAAACATGCTGCAGAAAGAATGAAGCCTGACTGCAAAGGAGAGCGGGGGTTTTTTTCACCCGTGAATAGGATTTCGAACTAGCAGCCAAAGTGAATCATTTTACATCCTTGCCATATGCCACTTTCAATCAATAAGGCCTTATGCTCTGCTAACAATCATCCTAAACTATACCTATTAACAAGAATGCACATTTTGGTAGTAATATTCCATGCACGTCAGGGCACACAGACTGCAAACAGTTGAGAGCGATCACAGCCGAGGGGAGATGGCTTCTGAAACAACGTGTGGACACACACCACACTGTACAGGCTGCCACTCTTACACGTGTAGGCTGGTTTTTTGCTTTTTGCTCCTACTGTCTGATGGGTTTTTTTCTCTCTTTCAAGCACACGCTTTCTTGATGGCCCAGACAGTTTATTTCCTGATGGCCCAAGACTTCCTCAGAAGCAGCTGATGCTCGGAGGATAAGGTGCAGCAGTAGCCACGGGGGACGAGATATGGCTACAACAGGACCCCTTCAGTTTGGAGGGAGATGACAGCAGTCATCATGAACTAATCATCAGTATGATGAGTTCACATCTGAGCTAATCTCCCCGTGAAGATATGAAAACCTGCTATAAAAGAGGCACAGGTTTTGAGGCATGTGGTGCAGGAGCAGGAAGCACAGACTTTATTTCCTGCTGAAAACAGGGCACCTCGTTTTCCCACCTGCTGTTTCTTTTATCTACTTGACATTGCAGACTCCTCCTGAGGGGTGTCATTTCTCCAAAGATACTGAGCTTGCTGGAGCAGTTATTGACTGAAATGCCACATTTTGAGCTACTCAGAGCAGCCAAGTCTTGCACGACGGGCATGAAGCTCTTGGCAGGTTCACCCCAATAAAGCAGAAATCTGCTCTTGGGCAGGTCACCTGTGGCTCCCTTGTGAGGCAATGGAGAGCCAGTCAATACTGTTGATGGAGTCTACAGTGATTCATCTCTTCCTAAAGGAGATGCTTAAAACAGAGCAGATGAATGGCATAATAAACCCACTTATTTCTCCTTGCTGCCTGGAAAGCCCAGCGTGACAGCTCGCACTTAGAAGTCTGCTCTGTAAATACCAGAAATGAGCTGACCCTAACCCCTCACAGCCTTGCCCTGCCCCGGTGCTCTCAGTGCACCTCCTTGGGTGGTGCAGCTCTCCCTGTAGCCCACAGTGCATAGAGATTTACAGCTGGACTGAAGGATGCCACAGCAGATAGGCAGTCCCAAACTCAGTTAGCTGAAACATTCCACCCCTGAGCAGCAGCTCACAGCCCCTGTGTGCCCCTAAGCCCCCAGTTCCACACGTGAGCCAGAGCCACAGCACTGTGTGAGCTGGGATTGCATCAGCCCTGGGTGTCTGGCAGTGCAGAGCCCCACATAGACTATACAAAATCCTGATGACTAAGGAACCTGGATTAGCAGAGCATGTGCAGTACGGCAAGTCCTAATACAATGCCCTTCAGATGCTACCACATCAAAACCCTTTCTATCTTCCTCTCAAAGAGTGAATTTAAGCTTTGCTTGTTCCTGTTTTATATCCAAAGGCTGTTTCTGCAACCCTTGTGTAGATAATTGCACATGGTCTATGTGACACTCTTCCTGAGCAATCCTTGTGTGTTCTGTAAGGTTCAACATAAAAATTCGTTGCTAATCAAAGGGCATTGCTGCTCAGATGTTTCTGTGTTGCAAAATTACCCCTAGTCAATCAAAACTCCTTCAAACAACCCCTGTCTATGCTTTTTGCTTTGCAACCTTGTTTCCTGTGGGTTAAGGTGGGAAAGGCGGACGTGCTTACCTTTGAGCACAAAGCTGTGCAACTTTGGGTGTCAGTGATACCTCCAAAATATAGCTGAGGTGCTGCAGTGCCCTTTTCCTGGCTTTCTGTGCAAGTACACATCCATAATATCATCATCTGTTGCAAAGGTTTTACTTAGTTTCTTCCCCTCTGACAGAGTGTATACTCATTGAATCGAGAAATCTTTATTCCTCAGACATTTCCTCTTGCCTTTGATGAAGATTTGCAATCCTGGAAGGACACTACAAAATTTATACTAGTAATTTATCATATTTGGAGATATTAATGATGTACAAGCTACTGGATTCTGTACCAGAGAACTGGCCAAAAATGCTGCAGTTATGTGTGAAGTAAATATACATGATCAAAGGGTTACCTCTGGCTTGAAAAGGCATTAATACTACTAATATCAGTTAAAGTAATTAAACCACATGTATTTAAGTATTTAGGGTAGATGCTGGCCCTATGGCATCCTCTCCCTTTTTTTAACATCCACAGACTTTTAGAAATTGGTGAGATCTTTAGGAATGAGGGTAGTGAAGGTGGGCAGAAAATAAGTTTTGCCATCACAAGAATGCTCAAGATCATCAGGGATGAAATCTCAAAATCACAGCCCCAGAATCCAATCCCCACAACGACAAAACCAGACAGTCCCATCTAGTTTCACATCTGGAAAATACAGACAAACACCTCCTAACATGTTTGGCTGCTGTTTCTGGCTGATACAAGAAGCACCTGCTCCCAAAGCAGCCCTGCATCCCTGGGGATCCTGTGAGTGCATGGATGGGGGTGCCAGTCCTTCTTTAGGGTAAAGCCAACAGATGGATTTGGCTGGGGCTGAGCAGACGAGGTGGTGGATATTTCACACAGAAAGGTTCCTTTTACGTGGCTTCAAAGGGCTGTGGCTGGTGGAAAGATGGATTTGGATTTGCCTCTGGCGATTTCTCCCTGCGGTGTCCCCAGGCAGGACACGTTGAGTATTTGGGACACAGGGCTGCTTTCTCACACGTGTCCTCTCTGACTTTGCAGGAAGGATGGCACCTATTGAGATAATTATTCCATTACTCCACACTATACCCAGAAGTGCAGCTCAATCTCCTACATTAGTGTGCTTTTTCAGACACAGCCAGTGGGACTGACTCTGCACAGACACGTTGGGCTGCATGCGGAGCAAACTCAACTCCCTGAGCTGCAGATAATTAGAAGGTGCTTCCAGTGGGTGAGAGAAGAGCTTTAGCCAAACTGTGATCTCCAGCCAGACTTCAAATCCACACCCCCAGTAACAGCACAAGTGTGTTTCCTACCCTGCACAGACATTTATTAGTATTTGTGTGTTGTCAGTTTTTTCATCCCTCATTTCCCTTTACATAGTTTTATTTTTCCCAGTCAATAAGAGTGATTTTATTGTTCTTAATTAGATTTCTTTAGGTTTCCCGTAGTAATTAATGCACTTTTCTTCAGCGGTATAACCTATTACAGTAGTTAAAATATTAAATCATGACTGCAGCCAGATGTAAGGGAACAAGAAACATAGGTTTTTCAATAACCACTTTGTCTTCATCTTTTGAATTAGTTTGCAGCCTGTTTTACATTTTTGGGTAAGTAATAAGATTTGTTGATTTGAATGAAGAACGATATAAAAATAAATTGCATTGTATTTTTAATTACATAGTCTTAATTTTTTGTGGTGACACTCCAGGCTCTCATATAATGTTGTTTAATGTTTACATCTCTTTATTGATTTGATAATTTAGATACAGAAATGTGGTTTAATTTGCAAATTTCAACATTCATTGTCGGGGTGCTGTGCTCATTAAGGAATCAGGGGAATTCTGCATTTTCCCCCATCTCCTCCACGCACACACAGGGATGGATGTTCTATACTTGATTTTTCTTGGGCAGCAAATCTTAGCTACAGACTTCTTCTTCTCCACCATTGTGTGACCATGAACCTCCCTGTGCTTGACATTTCAGACCAGGGGGCTCAGTGTGAAATGGGCTGCTGCTCCAGGGAGCCTTTTTGTTGAAGATATTGTGGACACATCAACCTTGATGGGCTTTTTTTTTACCTGGGAACCCTAACAGAACTTTGAGCCCACCCTCCCCACTGCAGAGGGCATGGTGGAAGCAGATCTTGCAAAACTCCACAGAAAATGTGGGATGAGCCCCAACATCTCTAACCCACCTCTTTACTCACCTCACCTCTCCCGGAACGGAGCCTTGGACATCTCTCCATCCTACCCCAAGCACTGTCAGCCCCTTGGCTAAATTCCACCTCTACAAACCATTTTTGAGGTGGTGTTGGTTTAGGTTTAGTGCTCCAAGCATATTTCTGAGTTTCTACAAGTTAAGCAAAATTAAATTTTCTTTCAAAAATCCATCACCACAAAACTGTTTTCACCTCCTCTTCATTAATGATTTACTTTCTGTGGAATAAATGCACCAACTGAGGACAGAATCATTATTAAAATCTCAGTTAACAACACAATATTACTTTGGTCCTTTCATTTCCTCCACTATTATAAAATTCAAGATTCATTTCACTTATTAATATTAGCAATCTATTTTTTTTTAATTTTGATCAGGCATAAATTAAAAGAGGAATGATATTATGGAACTGGCACTAGAACTTATTCCTTTTTATTCTTTTTTGTAAAATTTGCTTTCCTTCTTCTATCAGTTCTTTCTTTGCATCTGATACTGCCTTCTTTTGCATTGATATTCTGGGTGACCTCATTTGATACCTAGCATTACTCCCATGGAAGTCAACTGGAACAAGCCAAGAGAATTTATTGGAAGGTGATTAAAATTAAGGGTCAATGAAAAGAAAGGTTGGCACATGGGTTTGGGAGCAGGGGAACTGGGCTCTGCTCTGAGCCCTGCCATGAAATTGCTCTGCGACTCTGTGCAAGTCATTTTACTTCTCTGTTCTGCAGTTTCCATGTGTTCAAAATAGGAACAGGAGTGTTTGCTGCTCATTGTTCAAATCTCCCGGCAAATAAAATGTGATGTATCAGGGCTAACTGAGCAGGCAGGCACAGACCCTTCTCTCAGGAAAGCTGTGTCCTAGAGCAGCAGCAGACAGTGAGGACAGGGCAGAACAGAGACACACTATTTTTCTGAGGCTTACAAATTCCTCCTGTTCCCTTTATAACAGATCATTGTTGTTGGGCTCTAATGAGATTTCCCTTGTGCCTCTGTAACACTAAATATAACCTGTGATATTCCTCACATGCAGCAACTCCTTGTGAAAGAAAAGCTGGATTTTCAATCCTTCAGAATAACTAACTTCTACAGTTATGGCGCACGTACTTCTCAGCCTGATTCTGTGCCCCCACAATCCTGGGAGCTGCACATCAGCTCAATAAGCATTTGATTGCTCTTGCAATCCTCTTGATTACAAACAGGGGATTGCTATTGTGGCAGGACTTCCCAAACGCTGAAGAACTGAATTCCAATGATTTCAGTGACAACTGAAAGAAATAGGAAAAAAAGCAGATTGATAAATCCCTTTAAGAGGCTCCCAGTACAATCAACAACACTGCAGCCATCCCTGCAAGAGCTTTGTCTGACAACTTCCTGCCGTGCCAATTCCACAAGAGCCTGTGGGAATATCCCTGAGCTGAACTATCCTGCAAATTTTTTCCTTTTACCTATTGCTCCCGCTGCAGCTGAAGCCCATTACTCACCCTGCTTGCAGAAGGCACAAGGACACATTGTGCCACTCCTCTTTGCATCAGCCTCGCACGTATTTGGCAACTTGTTTTGTCTCAGCTCAGTCCCCTCTTCAGCCACACCCTTCTCTCTCTCATCTTTACCTCAATGGCAGATGTTCTACACCTCCAGCCACTCTTCATGCATCCCTTTGGGCTTTCCCAGCTAAGCCATGTGATTCCTGAGGTGCGGAAGTTGTCCCCGAGAAATGGAGAAGGTGAAATGGAGAAGTTGCCCCATGTCTTCTGCCCCTCAGAGCAGGCATCCCAGGAGAACTGCTGGATTTTTGCACCACTGGGTTTCTGCTGTACTCCCAAGCACCACAGTCCTGGATCTTTTTCCCATGGCAGAAGCCTGGCCAATTGCTCTTCATCTTGCATTTGAGAAATTGATTTTAACTCCCCTGCCAGGGAATGCAACATTTTAATTACTTCTGTGGATAAAGTCTGTTGTTCCCATTCTGATCTGGACTTAAGAGATAAGTAAAGCAAAGCCTATGAGAAATTCTGCAGAATCTTGAGCTGGAACCCAGGATACCAGAATATCCCGACCAGTACCTCTGCCATGTCCTTCACCCTTTCCATCCTTGCCTCATGCTATGCTTGGCTTTTTAAAAAATCATCTTTCTCCCTCCATTTTTACTGAATTCTTTTCTCACCTGGTATTAGAAGCCACTTGTAAGCATTTGAACAAATGTGGGTGAATAATTAAGGGCCTGTGCAACATCCCACAGCATGGATAGGCCACAAGGATAGAAAACAGATTGTGTCGTGTATTACTGATAATTTCCCAGCTGCCAGTACCTGTTTCTCAACACAAATGAGTGGCAAAAATAAAGGACAAGATCAGTGGCCTTTGAGAGCAAGAGAGGCCCGGGTGCATAAAGGGCCAAAAAAGTCAAGACATAAAATGCAGTCTTGCTTCCAAAGGACCTAATCCCTATTTAGAGAGCACCAAGACACCTAGAAATAGATAAAAACTTGAGGCTGGCTATAAAAATATTTCTGTTTCATTCGTCTGAAATCCATGGAGAGGCACTGCCAATGCCAAGAACCCATAATACCCTGGCACCACAACCTGCAGGGCTGTCTGCTCTCACTTGTGAATTCATTTATCACTGATAATGTGCCAAAATGTCCAACAGCTGAATATTGGGGAGCACTGGGAAGGAAAGCAAGTTCTCATAGACATGATTGGGTGCAGCAGGACTTTTTCTGTATCTGAACAGGCAATGTGTCACTCTCACATTCCTACAAAACTGATGGACCAGTTACTGGAATCTTAACAGAATAGTTTCTATACTTTGTATTTGTTGTGACAGGTGGAATGTTCTATGTAGAAAGTGCACCAAGACAGCTTTGCAAGAAAAAGTTGGTAGGCAGGTAAAGAGGCAAGACCAAGGTGGAAGCAGATGAAAGCCAGAAATGGCTTGGACTCATCCATCAGAGAGCTCTTCAGCATCCCAATGACCTGCAATGCAACTGGGAGGGATGAATCCAGAGAATCCCCAGAGCTGAGTGGATGAGAGATGTGGGATGCAAAATCCAGGACTTTAGCAAGGAACTTTAGCCCTGAGATGTGGCTAAGCAGCCAAGGGATGGAGTGAGGGTCATGCTGCACAACCAGAAATACAAGGAAGGGACAAAAGAGTTGGATTTCTTGGCTTTGGCAGGATGAAGAGACACAATCTTCCCACGTGAAAAAGCTGAAGAAGAGAGAAAGGGAGGAATTGTTTCCCATGTGCTCAGTAAGGACCAAATTATATCAGGAAAGGCTGAGGCAAAACACAGAAAGAAAAAAGTTCTGCAGATGAAACTCTTAATGGCCCGGGAGGCTGAAGCACTGCAGGAAGAGGTTGGATGAGCATTTACCAGGAATGCCATAGGTCAATTAACCACTGCCAAAGTGGGGAGGATGGATGGGATGATATGTGAAGATCCATTCCAACATTAGCTCCCTGCTTGCACAGTGCCAGGATGTGGGATGAGCTTTGTCCAGGAGGGTTATACCAGCATTTCCCCACAAGACAGGCATATTACGGTGTAAAAACCAACTATGCTCCCAATAAAGAAAAAAAAGACAACTACCTTGTTATAATGTCCAATTCATTACTCAATACCATGTAACACAGTAAAGTTGCACTTTCAATCAGTGCATCTGCCTTGCTCTATTTATACTGTGGTCTTGAGTGTTTATCATCTCCTGCTAATGGCAATAGAGGATTTGCCACAAAAACTTAATTATTTGCCTTCTCTGAGAGGGTATTTTTCCTGATTAAAGCCTTCCTAAGAGCAAGGCAGGGAGCACTCAGCCCCACTGGGCATTCTTATACCCTAACCACTGAAATCTGGGACAAAGGCCAATAATCTGGGACAAACTCTAAAAATACACCAAACACTCCAGGACATATTTTATTGGTCCTTCCACACATGCCTTGAGTGTGTCAGGAGGCACAAGGCCACAGGTAGCAGTGGAAGTTAACCCTGCAGTGCAGTCCAGCTGGCTGCAGCAGGGATATGGATGATTTTCTTCAGCAAAGCCATTTCAAAGGGACAGGGCACCTCTGTAAGAACTTTCCTGTTGTTAAACCTTAATTGCAACCAGTTTCAAAACCCCGAGCCGAGCTTTTTAAATAAAATACTGGAATTTGAAAGATGTTCTTCTGCCAACTAAACACCTGGGGAGAGAGGAAGGCGGGGGAGAGGGAGAGATGACAGGCTTTGGCTCTAGGCTGCTCTAGCCACCATATGTGCTTTAAATGAGCTGCACTGCACTTCCAGGTAAAACACCAACACCTGAACACAATGTGGGTAAATAATTCCTATCCTCTTTTACAGGGGATGGTAACTTAAGCAGAAAAGGTTGAGGAGCACTCTGAGGGCTCTCTTCACTGTGCAGATTCAAGGGCTGTTGTATTTATATATATGTTAAATATGTATTTATATATATACACACATATATGTAATAATACATGTATATATGTATTTTATATATGTATTTACATATATATATATATATACATACAACAATATGTGTTGTATTTCCAGGCTCTCTTTCAGGTGTTGCAAAACCCCGGAGGTTCTGCTGGCAGCCACCCAGAGGCACGCAGCACTTTAGGTTGCCCTGACCTGTCCCAAACACTCTCCAAGCTCAGGGCAGGTTCCACACCTGGCCCTTCCCCCAGCCAGTGTCAGCAACGTGGGCACAGCAAAGCAGAACGACCAGGGCAACTCAGCAGCTCCCCATTTTCTGCAGTGCCACATCTTGGCTGGTCTCATGCCAACGATGGGGACATTTTCTTTAGCCTTCCTGCTTCTGCCTGTCACACAGAGGCTTTGTAGACAGCAAGAATGCAAGCAAAATGATCTGATGATGGACCTGCATTTATTTACCTTCAGCTTTTAATGGAAGGAGGACAGAATGCTTTATGGCCACAGAGCAAGAGATTAATAGATTGCCATTACTGGAGGCTGTCAGTCAATAGGGTTGTCACCAAGAAGTGATTCCAGTATTACTACATCAATTTGGGAACACATTTTCCTGCCAGGCAACCAGGCAGTCTTAAACAGAAGGAATTTTGCTGCCGTGGCACTTGGTAAACTGTTTGAATGGTCACGTACCATCAGCTGGTAGAAATATCTTCCTTCCACTGAATTTAACCTGCATTGACTTCAACTGGCTGCAACACACGCTCTTGCAAGTTAGAAATATTTACTTTCTTATGAGCTACACCTCATCAATGCTGTTATATGTATTTTACAGGGTATCTGAGGCAGAGAGCTTAAAAGCAGGAGATATTTAAAGTTCAGGATTGTAGTTTGCTTATATATATATATATGTATATGTATATATATCTCTCTAAACTGTTCTTTTCCTGGCTCCTGGTCACTGGCTTTGGAGCAGCCAGAGCTTTTGTACCTGAGGTTGAGGGAAGGCCCTCTGTGAGCTGTGAAAGCAGCACAGCCTGGTGTTTCAGGGGAATTTGAATGCTGGTTTCTCAACACTAAAAGGCACAGTAGTGCTCGAGGGCATAAGACAAAGCTGGCAACCACAGTAGCCTTAAGTGCAGTGCATCTCAATGAAGAAAGTACCTGAAAGGAACCTCAAACATCAGGCAGTCCTTTGGCAGCGTGACCTGGGTTAAAAAATTATAGAAAATGCAATCCTTTACCAATTAAACATACACTATCATTGCAGAATTAGTCATGTGGTGCCCATTATCCTTGTCTGAGCAGAGGAGTCTCCAACTCGTGCTTTGGTACCCAGCAAGCTGGCATGACTTGGGGTATGGATTAGAGCCTGGATTCTCCTTTTTGGGGGCAGGTAACACTCCAATGGCACAGTTACTATCCAGCATCAACTGTCTTCCAGAGCCTTCATGCAATTAAGTTCCCCACCCAAAAGGCCAGACAAGTTCTCCTGGATTTAAAGAGGAATAATTATACAACGACTGCTGGTTACAGTGGTAAAAATAATGAGCTATGCCTCAGAAGTCCCAACAAAATCCATGGATGAGTAAAATGACACTAAAGCTCCAACCTGAGCAAACCTTTGGCATGTGGCTCTGGTGCCAGCTGACATGTGCCAGGGGCTGGTATTTACACTCTAATCAAAATGCAGCTGAAAACCAAGGGAAAAGTTCAAATTCTGGGGGACAGCAGAACTGCTGGATTGTGGGCATTTCAGTAACAAATCCCTTTGCTCCGTGTATTCCCTGCTAATTTGTCAACATCTGATGCCTTGCTCTTTAGTCTGGAGCTAAGAAAAGCTATCAAAAAATATAGTTTAGGGCCCATTCTGTCTGCTGTATCACTTGCTATTTTTGCCAGCCGCACTGAAGCCAGACTGCAAAGGGCAAATTTGTCAACATGAGTGGGCTTTTTTAGTGTGAAGCCCAAGGGCTCGTACAGACAGTAGCAAAGACTATCTGCATCCACGTCTGGAAGTTCAGGCTCTGATTTCAAGCTGCTTCAAATATAGAAATTCCAGCAAAGTTAATTGTAGCTGCATTATGGAGAGGTGACAGCAGCGAGTCCTTAGAAAGCTGGGGAAGGCCTAAATCTGCCTCAGTCGTGTTCCCTTTGGAGTTAGGCAAATCCACTGGGAGCAGAGGATATTGCCCAGACTAATACTGGGTAAAAACCCTACTGGGGAATTGGGCCAGTGAGATTTCATTTTGTTGACCACACGGTAACAGCATTCCTTGAAAATAAGGACAAAGCTCTTTAGCAAAACCACCTTTTCTCCACACATTGAGAACTGTGCAACATCACCCTGCTCTATCAACTGGTCTTTTAAAAGCTTCCTAATTCTGCTCACGGCTGAGAACTTGCCTTACCGTTATATTAAGAAACAGCTCTACAGTGTGGGTTGGTTATTACCAGGAGCACTTAATTACAATAAAATGTGTAGTTAAAGTAACAATTTATTTACTCAAGCTTATGAATATAAATTGTTTTTTCTTACCCATGCATTTTGAAACAGGGAGGTAAAGGCTGGGATCCCAGGAGTTTCTTTAGGCTGGGTGATTTTCTGCAAGTAGCTTTAGGGACCAATGTGTAAAGTGAAGACTGTGAACCAGTCTGCTGCCTCGAGGCCACAGCACAGAGTTCCCACCTGTTGCGAGTAATGTGACTTTTGCTTAAGGAGTCTGGAAACGGGTCCCTCTAATTGCACCAGAGCTCTGTAACCTGCAATGAACCAACGCTGAGCCGAAAAATAAATCCCCATTAGTGAACACTTGAAGAGATAAAGAAAACGTTGGGCCCTCTCCTCCCAGTATTTTCCATGTTTTATAACACCTCTGTCAGTATAAATTTCCATTTACTGAAGAAATTGCACTTCACGAGCTCTACAATAGGATTTTAAGATAAATGACATGCGAGCACTGCAGTTTTGTGCAGGCTTAAGTGATCCAAGTATCTTAATCACGTGCACGGTATCAAAATACATGAATTTGACTTGTTACAAGAGTCACAAGAGAAAGATTGAGTGTCATATGAGGCTGCAAAGCATAAACCATCTCAGCTAAAATTTATTTTAGCATGGGAGAGTTTTTTAACTGTTAAGTATAATTATTTAACAGCAGTCTGAGCCATGCAGCTCTAATGATAAGTGAAAACAGAAAACAGCTCTTGAAAGCACTGCTGGTAAGGGCACTTCTTGCAAGCACTGCCTGCTCTTAGCACTTGCTGCCTTTATTCACCACTGTTTCCGAAATTCTTGGAAGGCTGATGAAGTTTGTAAGTGTCACCTTGCCAAAGCTGTAACACTATCTCCAGCGACAATACTCACTCCTGGGCTTTTGTGTTGCAAGTTGTGAACACATTTTAGCTTTTCGGGCGGGTAAATACCCACCTGTGATTATGATATGATTAACCTTCTACAAAGTTAAAAAAAAAATTACAATCATATTAGTTCCATTTGTGGCAGAACAAATTGATAATTTTTAAAAAGTGTCATTTCAGCCCTAGGTTTAGAAGAGAAAGAAGGCTGAAGAAAATGGTGTGACGCATCACTGTCATTTGCACTCACTGAATGTCAAGGTTAAAGCATCGTGGATAGAAGTTTTTGATACCAATACTTGCGACCCTTAGTGCTGCTAAATCCCACAGTTCTACAACTGGATCATGTACACCTCTTGTTCATGAGTGCTGTATAACTAATAAGGATATCACCACAAAAACATAATTTCAGGCTTGAAAACAACCAAAGAGAAACATAAAATGAGTGATAAAAAGTAACATCACAGGATTATATATTGCTAAGCACAAACTCTCAGAACCGTGTGACCTAAATGATAATATATTGTGGGATAAAAGCTAGCAATTTTTTTTGCAGGTCAGATCCCTAAATATGTATTTAGGGTTGAACTTGGAGAAAAATTTATTGTGTGTGGATATGACAATTTGTACTTGATTTTTTTCTGCAAACAAGACGGGAGGCAATTTAATAAATGAAACTTCAGGGTGTCATTCAGCAAAAAAAAAATCCCCCTGGGTGGATGGGTTTGCCTGTGCCCCACAGCAGGAGCTGTGCAGAAGGGCCAGGCTGTGCCTGTCTCACCGGGTGGCTTTAGGACAACATCCAAAACACCCCGAGCCCGTTTCCTCAAAAGCGATGACAGCCGCGTGATGAACGCGCTCCGAGTCCCTGCCTGCGCAGCAGCGACCCAGGTGCTGTGAAACGCGGCTTTTCATAGCACAGCGATTAAAAATAGGAGCAGAGCTGGCCAGGGAGTGCTCAGAGCCCGGGCAGGGACGCAGCCCAAGCGATCCTGTGTTCCTCACCCCGCCTGCTCCCGAGGGCTGATGTTTTCTTGGACTCGTTTTAGCTAATCATGGGGATGCTGATACAGTGAAACACTAGGTCGTGTTTTATCACCCCACACGCTTCTCCATGCTTCAGCCACGTGGTAGCTGTTTAACAACTTATTCCCCAAATGAAATAAGCAAAAATACTGACCCATTATTTGTTTTCAAATGAAATAAGCAGCTTTGTAGGAAGTATTGACCCATTATTTGTCACTTCTCTTGAGGCTCCAAATGCATCCTGAGCGGCTGCAGCCCACAGCCAGGACATTTACTTCTCCTTTGACAACTGTTTTGCATTCCCCTTCACACTTGCCTGGCCTTCTCAGTGATTTTTGCCACAAGCAAGTGACAAACATTTTGGTGGCAAATGCAGTCCTCACTGTGTGCAGACTAAGAAGCAACAAACCCAAACCCTACTTGTGTTTCTGAATAAACAGTGATCACCCCTGACCCACCCCTTTGACAGACACATCTTATTTTCTATTCTTGGTTTCACCAGCTGTGTGGCAATACCCACCTTGCTTTTTCTGTGCCATAGAACTAGATCTTTGTGGGCTTATTTTTCCACATTTTTAGCTCTAAAAATTATTTTCTTGAGCCTTTTACATAGCTTTACTAATTGCACTGCCCTTCAGTGCATGTGTTAGCCATAACTTTTCCCCCCAAGAGTATCGTGTTTAAGTCACAACCACTGTATTCCTGCCAATGTATTCCTCTTAACTTACAGGAAACCTATGAATGAGGCATGATACCATGAATGATACTATTAATCACTTTATTGCAACTGTACCCTGGAATCCCATTCACTGAGACCTTGTTACGCAAGTGTGGTAGGTATACGAAAACAGTCTCCAGCTTCAAAGTGCTTACAAGCTTTTGTAAAAGCCTCCTGAAGTTTTCTGTGAACTTGTCACTGTAAGAAGGAAAAAAAATTACATGTTTCTTCTTGGAACAAAACGCTTCTCAAACTTTTAGAAGAATGATTCATATTTACTCTTATCTCCCTCCAGAGGAAAAAAGAAGATGAGTTTAGGAATATTTTCAGCCTTAGTCCCCATCAGATGATTTTGAGGGAGCTGACCTGCGATTCACTGCTGTGCACAGCATCATCTCTGCCACATTCCTTTCTTCAATGAGTCAGTGGACCTCGCAGACCCAAAGTCTTGAGAATGACCCAAATTCAGCATCTCCCCGTTTCTCTTCCTTCCCCTTAAGATTCCTTTGGTGCTCCCTATAGCCATACTATTTAGTTAGAATTAAAATAAATTGTGGAGAGCGTTCAATTCCTGTAATCCTGGCAATGGAGAAAACCTTATTAACCCTGAAATGGCCTAAAAATGGATTCTGCTGAGGTGTCCCTTCTGCCCTGGGGACCCCGGACACTGTCACTGAGCCATTGCTCCTGCTGGATCTTGGGGTCAAGGGGCTGTTGGGGTGCAGGGGACTCCAGGATATGAGCAGGGAGCACAGTTTCCCACTGCCTGGGATTGGTTTTTCAAGGACACCATTTATTCCTGGCCCTGGTGGGAGCTGTGCTGCCCTCTCTGCTGGGAAGGCAAATGGCCAGAGAATTCCTCCAAGAGAATGAGACGGCTTTGCCCTGTGCTACCCCACCATCCACCCCATCCTCAGCCCTGCCCTCCACCATTCCCTGACCCCAATCCCCCCCAGCCACTCCCTACCCTTAAAACCTCCCCCATCAGCCCCCTTTGCCACCCCTTGCCCCTGTTTGCACTCTTCCCACTCCCTGTCCTAAAGCCCCCAGCCATTCCCTGCCCCTAAACCCTCTGCCCTGCTATCCCCTGCCTCTAAACCTGCTCCCCCTGCAGCTTCCTGCTCCTAAATCTCACCACAGTCCCCTGTCCCTATCCACACACATCCTCTGCCTCTCCCTGGCCTGATCCACTTCCCTAAACCCCACCCCCAGCCCCTTCCACCATTCCCTGCCCTATTTGCACTTCCTGCAGCCTCTAACCCTAAACTCCCTAAGTCATCCCTGCCCCATAACCTGCCCCAGCCACACACACACACCTTCCACCACCCTCTTCCCCTAAACCNACCTGCCCCTATCCACACACACTCTCTGCTGCCTTCTGGTCCTAAATCTCCACTCCCAATCCGCTGGCCCTGAATCTCCTCCTCCAGCCCCTGGCCCTAAAACTGCTGCTATGCACACATCCCCTCAGCCTCCTTCTGCCCCTAAACTTCCACACCCCCCACAACCCTCTGTTCCTAAACCTGCCCCTATCCACACACACCCTCTACACACTCTTCCCTTAAACCTCTCCCTCCAGCTCCTGCCCCTACACACTCTCCCAAACCTCCCCCGACAGTGCTCTGCTCCTATCCACACATCCCTCTGCCTCCTTATGCCCCTAAATCTGCACTCCTACCGTCTGCCCCTAAATCTCTCCTCTGCATCCCCCTGCCCCTAAACCCGCCCATATCCACACTCGTCTCCTCTACCCCCTTATGTCCCTAAACCTCTTCTCTGCATCCCCTTGCCTCTAAACCTGTCCATACCCACACACACCCTCTACATCCCCCTGCCCCTAACCCTGTCCGTATCCACATCCCCTCTGCATCCCCCTGTCCCTAACCCTGTCCATATCCACATCCCCTCTGCATCCCCCTGTCCCTAACCCTGTCCATATCCACATTCCCTCTACGCCCCCCTGTCCCTGCCGCTCTCCGCCGCCCCTTCCCCGGGCCTCCCCGCGGGGCGCGGCCGTGACGGGCAGCGCCGCTCCCCACTCAGCTCCCGCGGAGCCCCCGCGCCGCACCGCCCCCTCCAGCCCCTTTGTATCCAACATCCGGGTTTCCCCGCTGGCTCCGCGCTGGCTTCTCCCTTTTTTTAGAAGCCATTTTGGACGCGGTTCAGTTTTTTTTTTAATTATTAAAAGAAAACCCCAAAACAACAACAACAACAACAAAACCCCAAACCGCATCAAACCTCTGTTTCCCTTCCTCCTCCACGTTGCGATTTTTTTTATTTTCTTCTCCCGCCTCCCCATCCCGCACATGGCACCTCCCGCCGCGCCCCCGCGCCCGCCGCCCCGCGCAGCCCCGCGATNGGGGGAGTCGGTGTGTGGTGCACGCCGCGCTCCCAGCACAAAAGCCCAGGGAAAGAAACTCTTGGAAAGCTGGGAGCGAACGGTGGGGCCGGGCAGGAGCAGGTCGAACCGTCCGGGTCTGTTCGTCTCCACTGGATAAATTTTGCAACTGCGAAGGAATTAAATCCGATTTTTTTGTTGTTATTTTTTGTTTTTGTTTTTTTTCCCACTCCCTACCCCCAGGATTTTTTTCTTCTTTTTTTTCTTTTTGAGAGCGAGAGGGAAGGCAGAGCCGCGCTTCTTCCTCCCTCTTTTCACGCGTTCGATATTTTTATTTTTATTTTTGTTTCCCTTGGGGTAGAGGTGCACGCAAGGAAAAAAAAAAAAGTAAAGGACTATGTTTGCTTCGTGGCTGACTTTCGCCGTGCTCTGGGGAACTTTCTGTGCAGGTAAGAGCCTTTCGGCGTGTTTACCTCCCGCTCGGGCTCTCGGTCGTGTCTCCAAATGCAGGATTGAATGGGCCGTGCGGTTATTTGCAGCCACCCTCCAGCACCCTCCGAAGCAGAGCAGAGCACCCGACCTGGGGAATCCCCCCACCGCTGCATCGGCTTCATTTCCTTTATTATTATTATTATTATTTTCTTATCACTCCCTCGCCCTCCCTCTCCGTTTTCTCCCTGCTCTCAGGACGAGTCTTCCCGTGCTGCTTTTTGTTCCCTCCAGGCAGCCTGTGGGAATTCATGGCAATGTAAACACGGCGCGATCTCGAGGAAACTTTGCAAAAATGGGCATTTACTTCTGGGCAGGGGCGTGGGGGAGAAGCCGAGGAGGTTGCGGAGGAGGAGGGGGGACAAGCTGGGAGCAGCAGGAGGAAAGCTGGGGTCGCTCCGGTATGGTGCGGGTCTCTCAGGTAGTGGCCATGTGTGCGCTCCGCTCCTGCTGGGCTGCGGTGTGTAACTCGGGGGGATGTGGGAGACCCCCCTTCCACCCCAAAGGGACCCCCCAGTTCCCCATCAGCCCCCCGAGACGCCGCGGTGCCCTAGGGGTTAGCACGGAACGAGCCTCTTGGGGTTGGCTGGCTCCGCGGGGAGCCGGGAGAAAGTTGGGAAAAAGGGTGTGTGTGTGCGGCGGGGAGTGCCTGAGGAGCATCCCTCCGGAGGAGGCTGCTGAGGCGGAGGAGAGTGTTTATTTTGTATCTTCTTCATCCCACTTATTTCACGGACACGATCCACAAACTTCATCTCCAACCTGCGGGGTGCGCGTCGTGCCGACGGACGCGGGTGGAAGTTCGGCCAAAGCCCGGGCACGGCCGGCGGAGTTGGAGGGGGCACCGGACAGCGCTTGGGGAGGCGGGGAGGGATCTCCATGGGCAGCCCCATCCCGCAGCCCTCGGGGGGCCGGGAAGGGTCAGATCCGCTGTGCTGCCCCCAGCCCTGAAAACGCGGGCACGCTGGAAATCCCCGCGCTCCCCGCTTTCCCTCCTTGTTTTAATTATTGTTGATATTATTATTATTATTATTATTATCATTTTCCCTATTCTTTTTTATTATCGCTGCATTTTCCTCGGGAGAAACCTAACAATTTTGCCTCCCCCTCTCTTGCCTGGTCACCACGACCCCCCCGGGGCCGAGCCCGCAGCCCCCCGCCCCGGCACTGGGCAGTGACTCGTTAGGTTCCCTCCATCCCCGGGGGCTGGGGGGATGCCGGGAGGGTGTGCGGGACTGAGGGGGGGCTGCTTGTGGTTCCGGGGGGCAGCGTGCGGGAGGCAGCGATGCCGCAGCTCCGCGATGGGGAGCTCCCGGCGGCTTTGCCATCACCCATGGCACGGGTGGGGACCAGAAGGGTTCCCCCGTGTCCGTGTCCCCCGCCCTGGGGAAGGCGCTGCCCCGCGGGGGGAGCGGGCGCGGAGCCGGCCCCGGGGCGCTCCAGCAGCCGGGCTTCCTTTGTTCCGAGTGCCCATTAAATATGCGCTGCCACCGCCTGCCTCTGCCATTACCGGCGGTGCCAGCGCTTCATTATTTTTTTAAGTCACACCGAAAGTGCGTGCGAGTGGCAATAAAAAGGGAGCGGACAATAAAAATTAAATAATAATAATAATAATAATGTCTTAGCGAGCAAAGGCAGCTCCGGCTTTTTTTTTTATCTGATGGCTGGGACACTTGTCCGCAGCTTTGTTTCCGTGTGTTAGGAAGGGGGTTGCGCGGGTTTGTATTTACATAGCAGTGCTGAGGAGAGCAGGTATTTTGGAAGGAGCAGGGGGGGTGTGGGGGTAGTGTGTGTGCCAGCAGCATTCCTAGTGCTCGGCGTTGCTATCATCACAACAGCTCTCCTGGCTGGAAAATTCTATTATGTGCATAAAGGAGATTTATGGTCAATGTATTTTCTTTCCATATATCTTGGAATCCTTTTATCTCGGGTGATTCAATAAAAGAGATGGCTTCCGGATTTTTTTGGTTTTGTTTTGGGTATGGCGTTGAGTTTTGTTTGGTTTGGTTTTGGTATTTAACCTGATCCTATGGCTCTGTGCACAGAGTGACTGAAATCTAAGTTGAGGGAAAAAAAAGCAATTGCTTTAAAAAAAAAAAAGCACTCTGAAAGCTTCTTAAATGTATCATGTTACGAAAAAGATAATCTGACAGGGCATACCTATGCTGAATTTTTCCTCCCCCCCTGAAAATACAGTAAAGAAACCCCAGAAAATGAATATAATTCTGTTTATTTGGAAAGGTCCTCTTGAATCACTAAATCAGTGCATTAGCCATTCTGTAAATCCCTCCCTCTCTTTTAAAGCCTTTCTGCCTTTCTTGTGATATTTATGAGCACTTCTCAACGTGATCTTCATTGTCCAGTTTTTCCTAAAGCTGTTCAGTAAAAAAAAAAAAATAAATAAATAAAAAAGAGGAAAACAAGCTGAGATACCTAAAGTTGGAATGTGTTGCTGGGATTCAGAGCACTGGGCTTTGCTCAAAGTATGTCTTTTGTGTGTGTACATGTTAGGGCTCTGTGAAAGTGGTGGGCTTTTCGAAAATCGCTTGACCTCCATTGTTGATGTTTCTCATCTCTACCTTGGCTGGCTGCAACAAAGCAAGCACGGGCTGCTGTTCTTTTAAAAAAAATAATAATAAATCTGTTATGCTTAATTTTTTGGAATACTGAGGATTCTTTGAGGAAAACATTATGTTTATTTTTAGCCCTTTGTTTGCAAATTCTCTGCAGCCCAAATGTTCAGAAATCATGTTTTAATCGATGATCTTGAGAAAATACAGAGGGTGTAAAAGGATTTGTCTTGCAGAATGCATCGCTAACATGTTTTCCAAGCCACTACATTACTTTTATTTCGGTGCAAGTTTAAGTAATGCCATGCAGCAATGAACTGTGCTGCAAATGGATCTGGTCTCCTCTTTCACTGTCTTGTATTTATCCTCTTGTGCTTGAGAAAGGGAATAAAACTGGCTTCATTAGCTTGCTAATTAAACACAATGAAGTGCGTGGCCCAAGGTTAATGGCAATGGCCCTTAAAAACACAAAACTCTTGAACAGGTGTTTAGGATATATATGTATATATTTAATCTGCTATCAAATCTAGATAATTATACCACCGAGATAACCACTGTCAGAGTTCTGTGGAGAAGAAAATGCTGTGTTAGAGATGCCAGCGATCGGTGTATTATTTCTAATGGCATTATTTATAAACACCTCTCCAGGTCCTGCACAAACTGTGGTTTAGCAGCTTCCCCCTTCTCCCCCCTCTCCATTTCGAAGCATCTCTCTTGCATCTTCCCTTTGGTTCCTGTGGACCAAGCAGCATTAAAAATCCCATATCCACTCTGTGGACCAGAGTGAGGGTCTAACCTGAGCCTGAGGAGTTAACTGAAGTATTTACACGCCGAAATTTCTGCCATTGCTGGTTGCTTTGAGCAGCCCGTGCAGGCTGTGAGGCTCCTGCTCGCTGGATGCGATGGGGAGAAGCAGCCAATTAAAGCAGAAAGCTCGCACTGCCCGCGTTGGAGCTGTCACCAGCCTCCTGTCCACTCCGCTCTCCATCAGCTAAAACACGCTTGTCAGGTTTTTTGTGTTCCGTGTGACGCAACAGTTGTGGACCTCCCCTGCTGACACTGAATAGATGGTAGAGAAGAAAGAAACAGGCCAGCCTCACTGTTTTTTCCTTTCCCCCCCCTTTTTTTTTTCCTTTTCTTTTCTGTTTTGTTGTTGTTTTTGCTCTCCTCTCTCCCTCCCACCATTTTCCCCCTTCCCCATGCACACACTCCTTGCTTTGCAGATCAGCTAGGGGGGCTCCCTGGCTTCTCCAGTTCTGGGGGGCAGGACCAGTGCACAGGTTTAAATGGAAGAGGGCATCTTTTGAAATGTTGGTAATGGGATGATGGGACCAGCCCAGGAATCCTGCTGCTGTGCTTTGCATCGTGCCTGTCCATGGGGTGGCTCCTCCTGAAGTGTTGCAGGTGTGAAAGGAACCAAGGCATGCTTATCTTTATTTATCAAGGGTGAAGGAGGTGGGTGGCAGAGATTTTTTTGAGGCTGGGCACCAGTCGGAGTGTGTTTCTGTGCTCTGCCCAAAGGCAAAGTTGCCCGTTCCTAGAAAGCTGTGACACCTTTAAAATAAAATAAATAGAAGTCAAAGTTACTCCCTGTTTGGGGCCTTGTAGCAGAAGGTGTTTTGGCTGTCATGTTCTAGGACCTGGTTTTAGAAACATTTCTAAAATTTAGTGTTAAAAGTAGTTGACCTTGTGGTGCTGACTAGAATAGCCAGAATTTAATGGGATTTTAGGAGCACAGCATCTTTCAAGCCTCATGAAATGTAACACCTTTCTATCAAGCACACCCAGGACAGTGGCCTAAAAGTTGTGAAAGTGATTTGATAACCCCCTGCTTCTGGCTCTGCAGGGCCCAGGCAAGGAGATGCTCTGATGTCTCCTTATGGTGCCTCGCAGCCCTTCCTGGAAATCCGTGTGTCCAAGCCTGTCAGCTGGCACTGGAGAAGTGTGGCTGTAATTTGGGAAGGGTGCAGGTAGGGGAGAGAACCTGCTAGAGTTCAGCGGTGATCTGGACCCACCTGAAAGCCCTGATGGGGTCTTGCCCTCCAACAACTGGAGAAGTGCTTGGGAGGTCAGGGCTGGTCAGTGCCTGCTGCAGAGTTGGCATTTTCTTGTGGCTGGGCTGGAGGAGTGGTGTCACCAGGGCAGGTGGCCGAGTTTGCCAGTGCCTGGGCTGGCTGTGGGCACTGAGGTGTGCACTGAGGTGTGCACTGAGGTGCTGTGCCTTGGCACCACTGCAGCACCCGGGCTCCAGCGCTCTCCCTGCAACAAAACGTTGTGGGAACTTGGGAAATGGGAACCGCAGAGTGTAATCTCTGCTTTAAAGAGGTGTTGTCTTTCTCTTTTATCCCTCCTTGGCCTTTGATTTTAAAGCTAGCAGGGGAGTGTGATTTTCCTGCCTGGCCAATAGCACTGCCTGGATCTGAATTATTCAGTGTAGCACTTGGCATTCTGCACCCTGTTCCCACTTAAGCTCTTTTTCGCCTGCTCCTTCATGTGGAGATTTTCACATCAGAGAAATTGGATGTGTTTAAGAGAGGTGTTTGTGGCCGAAGTATTCACCAGCATAAGCTCTACTCTTCCCCTTCCCTTTCACCTCCATTAACCATTGAGGATCAGCTAATGTCTAATCTCTTCTCTTCATCATTACTTCATTCTGAAATAATTTTGTATCTCATTAGTCATTTGTTCCTTTAAGGTATATTAGAAAAATATACATCACTCCCCCCTAGTCTTCTTTGTAAGGTTTCTTGGAGCCACTGAAGTCAGAGGGGCAAAGAAGTAAATTAAAGACGAAACACTGCCTGTGTTCTGCAGACCCAGCACACTTTATGCTTAGATTTGAATATAACTGTTGGTCTTTTTCACCAGTCTCATGTTATTTTCTCTCTGTCATCTTTCACCTTTGCTACAGTATAGCTTCAATTCAAACTAAAAGTTAAGAGCATCAATTGTCAATGTACACTGTAAAATAATAATATGCTTCCATCCAGTGCACAAGTGCCTCTTATTTTGCCAGTATTTGAGTCTTTTACTCTAATTAAGTTATTGCATGTGGCATTGCTCCATTATGCTACTTAAGAAAAAAGTCTGTTTCTGGTGTCTAGGTGCCTCAGAAAAATACAGCTCCTCTTTTTGCAAAGTGCTGTTTGTGTAGAGAGAAGGTCCCTGCCCCAAAAACCCTGACCAGAAGGGCCAAGAGGGAGAAAATTCTGTCTGCAAATGCTCCCTGCTGCATCATGAAGTGGCTCAGCCAAGGTCACACCGAATATTTTGTACCTGTACTGAAAGAATAATCTGTCTGAAGAAATGTTTCTGTATGGGGTAAAATCGGGCTTCAACCTGGGTGTGCTCTGTCCACCTTATGTGATTTTTGAATTTCTTTTCTTCTGATGACTGTGCTGGAGGTGGTTAGTGTATTTTTAGTCTTGGAAAGATCCTTTTCTCTTAGGTTGGGCTGCCTGCAAGCAGGGACCAGCTCATGCATACAGGTGTGCAAAAATAAATCCAGAGGAAGGAGCAGCCTGTTTGTGCCTGGCTGGAGGAAGATGTGAATGACCCCTTCTCATCACTAATTCAATGATTTCCACCTTGGTGTGTTGTTTCACCACAGATTTGGTTTCAGACTTTGCGGGGGTGCTCTGCTCAGGATTTCATGGGTCTGGCTGCAGAGCAAGAGGCAGCCTGGGCCTGGAGCACCCTTTTTGCCTTCACGATGGGTTTGGAGTGTATTAAGGAGCTGAAACAAACCTCTGAAAGTGTTTTCTTGAAGTGAAATTTGTATCTCTGGATGTTTGATCTGGGAACATAACAAAAATTTACCAGTTATTCCCTGGTGGGAGAGACTTCTCTGAAATCTTGGAAGTCAGTGGCAGGGCAAGGGCATTGCTCCCCATTCTCTTGGTTCCATGGATGGTGCTCTGACCACTGCGTTATCCTTTTCGTCCACCTGGAATTAAATTTGCTGGGAAAAATAGAATGTTGTGGTAATTTTATTAAACCAGAGGTGTAATTTTGTTTTTTTTCTCCTTTCTCAGTCTCATAGTAATGTATAGTGTATGAGTGCTTCCTCTTTGCATAAAGAGAATAAAGCACATGAGAAGATGCAGTGCTTTACAATCTGAGCTCCATTAATTTTCACTGAAGTGGATATTCATGCAAATTTAGAAGTGGATTTTGAACCGGACTCTTTATGTCTAATATGTATCTTTGTGTGACAAAGGGAGAAGGAAAAGCTGCTCCTGGGAGCAGAGGGGGCAAGTTAATCCTCTTCAAGTAAAACTGGAAATGGAATGTATTGCTGTCAGTTTTATAGAGAAATAAACAAAACCTGGGGGAAATGTGTGTGTGTCTGGCACTTACCTATCCCTACCTACCCCAAATCCCAGACCTGTGCCAAATGAGTCCCAAACCACAGCAGCAAAGGTTGTAATTTAAAAAATTCCATAATAGCTAACACTGTAGAGTCTTAAGTGCTGTGACTGCCTCTGCTTCTTTTTTTTAAATTTTTTAAAAAATTTTTTAAATTATCTATTTGTCTTAATTAAAGCTTTTTCTCAATATAGAACTTGTTTTCTTAATGGCAGCAGATCTTGAAATTTTCTGTGTGGTGCCAATAGTGCTAATGTAATGCTTCTTCCTAATTTATTTCTCTAAGGTGTGAGATGATAAGCCTTTGAGTGGATGAGAGGGATAAAGTTAGCTGCATTTGTGCCTGATCTATCAAATGGTCAATCTAGGTCACTAACCGTTCTTTTCTTCAACATTTAGCTATTTAAAAATGCCTTGTGTAATGGGTGCTACTTCTAAAATTCGGCTTTTAGGAATATTTTCCTTATACATAATTTACCTCTGCTGACTGCTTTGAATTCCTGGGGAGGGAGGAATGCAACCATGGGTCTGAAGTGAAGAAATGTACAATCAAAACTCGTCTCCTTTTTGTGACATTTTAAAAGTATTGCAGAGAATGAGAATATTTCAGGGTTTTTAAACCCTTTTAGCGCTGTTCTTATGTTTTGGAGTCTCTGGATTGCTTTTGAGGGCTGGTGGCTCTTGCTGTAGTTTGACTGAGCTGTCTGCAAACTCCCCCCTCCAGTTGCTCTGTTTGCTACTGATACTTTCTTCTTCTGGGAAAAGAAGGCATTTGAGCTTTGCACAGTTGATGTCCAGGCCTTTCTCTGAGGCAGCAAGCTGGGCTTTACAATGGGAAAGTCATGAGGGGGCTGTGGCAGTGATCTTTGAAGAAAAGAAAGCCAAAAAAAAAAAAGTGAGCCTTGTAGGTGCTCAAATGTGGGAAGGCATTGGCTTTGCTTCAGACCTGTGCATTGCCACATGGATTTGGAGGAGTCCCTGTACTCAGCAGAGGGAAACTGCAGTTGTTTTGGGATGCAGGTGCTCAGCAAAGTGCAGATTTGTGGTTATCCTGGTGGTAGCCTTGTCCTCAGTCTTGGGAAAACTGAGCCATGGCAATGTGACCTTCAGGCTCCCAGCTCTCTTCTTTCTCCAAGTCTTTATGTTTTGGGACTTTTTTTTTCCCCCTCAGTATGGCAACTGGAACAGTGAGATTTGTATGGCCACTTCAGTTCCTGAGAGCAATTAATGGGTTAAATATGCTAATTCCCCTGTATATTTGCAGGCTGAGAAATTCAGTTGTCCTTGGGTTTTTGTGGCAAGAGTATCCAGTTACAGCCCAGCAGCAGCTATTGGGTGCACAAAAGTTTGAACTCATAATCCTTTGCTTTCACATGCACCCACAGATATCAGGCACTTTTAGTTTTATAGGAAAGTTTCTGTTAAAGCACATTCTTACACCTGGGGTAATGCATTTGTCCAAATACCTATTGCGGTTGTGCTGGAAAACACTCACCTGGTTGGCTCCTAAAAAGTGAGTTTTTGTGGTGGGCAATGACACACCTGGAACACTTCCCTGCTATCAAATTCCTTTTAATGTAAGGAGCCTGGGATGCAGATAAAACTTAGCACAAGCTGAAGCAGGATGGTGCATTTTGATGCTTGGTGCTGCCTTACTGGGATGCTGACACTGGCTGCTGCCAGGTCTGGTGAGAATTCTGGAGCCGTGGCATCACCACCTCTGCATGGAGCCTCAGGTGGGGATGCTGTCATGGGGTGTGCCCCTGCCACTGAGCTGTCTCATCCATGCTCCTGGGTTTCCTTTGAAATATTTCAAAGATTAAAGTTTATAAAAAAAAAAAAAAAACCTAGGCCAAAACACAAAACCCAGCTTCCTTACCACAAAAAGCAAACCCCAGAGAAAGCCAAAAATTCCAACAACCCAACAGAAAAAGCCAACAACCCAAAACTCACGGAGATGAATATTTTGATTTGATTGCTGTTGTTTTACTGCCATAAGCTCTTCCTCAGGCTCCTGGAGCATCTTTGTAAAGTGAAATCATGAAGCTGGGCCCTGTGGAAGGGCTCAGTAATAGCAAGAAATTCCTGTGTAGGTGTTAATCACCTTTTACAGTGCTTGAAACATGGTGGCCGACCAGTCCCAATTTCCAGGCTTCTCTGGGTATGTGATGGAGACCAGCAATGCCTGATGGAGCCTTCATGAGCACACTGGCTGTGCCTGGGCAATTCCTCTCATGGGTACAGCTTGGTGGCACAAAGCTCATTCAGCCTGAATTTTGCTGGATGTAAAAAAGAAGAAAAGGAAAGGAAATAAAAACCCCATCCACTGAATGTGCTGTCCCCAGGGCTGTTGTCTCCTGATGCCCTGACACTCTACCTGTTCACATTGGCTAGAGGTTGGCTGCATGTGCCTGTTCCTGGAGGGTATTTTAACATTTATATTGTGCCTTAGATAACTATGAAGTCTCTTACAGCTAATTTTTATTGCTATAGAAAGTTTCCTCTAGATACATAGCTTATGTTATCATCTAATGGGACACAGTTAGTGTTGCTAAAAGCAAACATGAGAAACTTTTTTTCTTTTCTTAATTGGTAACAGAATTTCCTTTCCCATGCAATCGTGTTGGGATCGACTATTTATTATGTAGCAGCTAAGAGAAGACCTCCAAGGTAACTGTGAGCCTCAGAGGTAAACGAGATGCAAGTGTATCTGCCTGGGTAATTGTGTCTGTAGGCTCCTTCTCAATGAATCCCTGATGAAAGAAGAGACCCTGAGCGAGGGACGTGCCCTTCTCCTGCACCCCAGAGTCTCCCCGTTGATGTCCCTGATGCTTTTTGTACATGGAAATGATTCTGAACGAGCTAACACGAGCAGCTTTGAAGTGTGGTGCAACAAAATAAAGTTGGCTAAAAATAGGTCTGAATATGAAAGACAGGCAAAAACTGGGAGGGGAGGGAGCCAAGAGTCGTTTTACAGGCATTGTTGATAGAATTTCAGGGTCCCAAGAAGGGAAGATAAATGTCTTTCTGTTATAGTAACAGCTGCTCTCTGTCCATCGGGATCCACTGTTTGCCCATCCAACTCATAATAATTAAACAAAAGAGTTATTTCATAGCAGCCTTGGTGGAGGATTTATGTTGGAATTTTATCTTTCGCGATTTATGCTTTTCTTTGCCTAATTAAGAAAAATATAAAGTTAACCTCTCACCTGGACTGGGGCTCACCCCTCATCAGATCCTTACAACTGAGGGGAGCTGACTGGGCCATTCAGAGCTATATTAATTAAACAAACAAACAAATCATTAGGTTTCTCTAATGCACTTGTTCTCTGTGAGCTTTCCAGGGGTTTTGTGCCCTGAGTGTGTGATTCAGGTGTTAGCAGCTCCCTAGTATGGTCACACAATGCAATATGCAGATTTTTCTTCTTCTCTTTTACTTTTTAGTGATTTCCCCTCCCCATCTTGAGAGCTAGGAGGTCTCTTGTGTCAGAGAAGAGACGCAAACAAGTCTCAGATGCGAAGTGTAGCAGTGTTTTGGGAATGGATCTGCATTTGGAGAATGGATCTACTTTGTGGGACATTATTCTGATGCAGTTAGCTCTGCAAAAGCCCTTGGTGTGGGTCAGTCCTGGGGGCAGAGAGGTCCAGAGTGAGGCAGAGCTTCCTTACTCGGTACCTTCTCATGTATTCAGCCACAACTTTTAACACAATTTGGAGTCACAGCCTCCTCTTTGCAGAACTCTCCCACCACATTCTGTCACCTCCCCCTGTCCCCGTGGAGGGTTTCCAGAAGATTGCACCTGGAAGTAGCTGGTTTGTCACTTCTTTTCATCACAGTGGCACAGCTTTTTTAAAAGACATGCTGAAGCTACCGTCCCTTGAAGGTCACAGGCTGGAATTTATCCAGTGCTGAAGCACCACAAGCAGCTTCCTGACATCCAGGGCTCCTATCACAGGATCCTCTCCCAGGTCTTAATGGAATCCATGCCTCTGTGTAGCTGCCTTTTGAACCCTATCTGTTAATTTAATACCATTTACCCCTATCCAAAGGAGAGTAGGCCCAGTTGGATGGTGAGGTTAAAACCTGAGCTGTGCTATGTTTATATTAATAATTTCTACTGGTGAAATATGGATCTGAGACTTTGCTCATTCATTTAAACCTCAAAGTTAATAGGCAGTAGTGGAAATGTACCATGTGCATGATTATTGCAGTGCCCTGATTTTACACGCTTCTTATCTGACTTCTGATAATAATAATAAAAAGAAAGATATATAAAATTGATTTTGGAAGCCCTGTGAAGGAGAAGGAAACCACTTATTTCAACCCCCAAATTCCTCAGAGCTGTAGAAACATTGTCAAAGTAATTGTAGCCTTTTTGATTTTTTTTTTCTGCGTAGATTTCTTTCTGTGTAGTCTCAGAAAAACTGTGCTCTGTTGATGGATGTCACTATTTTTTTTTTTACTTGTGACAAATATCTCCCAAGGTATTGTTTGAGCGATGTAGAATTGGTTCATGTGTAAAATTCTAGCTTTTCATGAATACTTTATCATGAATATGTGCATGCCAGGTTCTTCTGGATTAAGGTGTTATACCTTTAGTGGTTTGCTGTGGGATATCATCTTAATCATTTTTGCTGTAATTTAATCATCTTAATTAAAACTGAATTGTGGAAAGTAATTTGGGTCTGGAGAGCAGTGGGGTTTGTATTTGTATTTTTTTTTTTGTCTTGTTAGATGATGGTAATGGTCTCGGCAAGGTTCTGCTAAAAATTAGCACAGTGTATAAAAACTCATGTTGCCAAGTTAGTCCAGTATTTCTCCAGTTAATTGTGGCCTTGAAGGGTATAATATAAAAGGTCATCTTTGTTAGTGAACTGCAGGCTTCTCCTGCGAGACAGAAATCCATGTCCTTATCAAGGATGAAATCTTGGCTCCTTGGTTACACATTTGAGCTTTGCTATAATGTGGACATCATTAGGCTCTTTATTAAAGCAGAGGAACACTCTAATCAATCTTGGTGCTTTGCTTTCTTAAATGTACTTCTGTATCTGAGTTTGCCTTATGGCTTCCCTTTCTTTTCCTGCCCCGTGAACCCCTTGAAGGAGAAAGGTCTGAAAAATGATGTGGGATGAAAAGTTGCTGGTTTCCTCTTTTTGGGGTGTTTCTTTCCCAGAAAGCTTCTGATTGTGACATGGGTTATGAGAGCTGGGATATTCAACCTCCTCATCTTGTGTTGAGAAGTAAGAGGAGACATTCTGGAAAGACCAACCACTCAGTTTGGTTTGTGCTCCTAAACAGTTTTAAAAAACCCCATAAAACTCCACAAAACCAAAATTTATTAGTGGTTGGCATTACTTTTTCTTTAAACCCAAACAAAAGGGGTTTAATTGGTTTTTTTTTGGTTGGAAAAAAAAGCCTTCTACCCAAGCCATATTTCTGTTTCTGTGGCACACGGTCATGGGGCAGAATTGTGATGGAAAGAAAGAGGTTTGTATTGTGCTTTTATCCTATTTTTTGTGTTCTGGGATTTGTTTTCATTGGGATGTTGGCACTCCCAGGAATGTATTTTTGTGGCTCTGACTTGTGCATTGTAAAACACAGCCAATGCTTGCCATTTCTTTGTTCAACTGCTGTTTCTTTAACCAGCAGATATTTTTCTAGTTGGATAGATAAATGGATCTTTCCCGGTTACTAGCAGTTAGATCTGACTTTGCACAGCTATAAAAGTTAGATCTGTGCTTCAGCAGAGCTTCCTCCTCAGGGTTTTGGAGAGTCTAGAATTTGGTGGCTTCCATCACCTCTGTTTGGATGGACGATGTGACAAACACTGCATAGTTTTGCAGTCGCTCTGTTTGTGCTGTGGCTCTGCTCAGATAATTATGCCTTTAAAAACAAGTGAAAACTGGAAAAGAGACTGTGCTGTGCTTGCAGATGGAGGAAGTTCTATCCAGGGACTCTGGTATCTAGCAACTTCTTTTCAGGAGTCCTGCTTTCTCCTGAATCTGCTTACAGGGGCTCCCAGCCTCATGCTGGCATCTGCTTGCTGTGTGATGCATGCTGAGGTGCTGAGGGGTGTCAGAAATGGGCTGTGCACCACCTCATTTACAACTCCCTGGCTGGTACTTCCCCAGTTCCTGCCTAATGGATACATGTGCTCTTCAGGAGCTCTCCCCTGGACTCCCCGGCTCCAGCAAAAATTTGCTCTTTGAGTAACTAGGAGAACTGAATGTTTCTGCTCTAGAGGGGTGAACTTCCTCGGGCTGTGAGTTTTTAATGCAAACTTTAGGTTATGAATGTGTCATCATCTCATTACTGTTCCTTACGGCATGGCATCCTGTTGGTCTAAGGTACTTTAGCTGTCACCAACCTAAATTGAGTGCTGCTTTTGGTTTTTATAAACTCTACAACTGCTAAACCAAGCCAAACCTCCAGTTTCAGCAATGGCAGTGGGGTTGAAGACAAGGAGTTGTCTCTAAGGAATACAGTCTATTACAGGCTGGGTATAAATCAACCTCTGACTTGTGGGTGTTGGGAGGAAAATTTCCTTGGGGACTAGTAATCCAGAATCAGCCTCCTATAAATCTGCTTGGATCTTCTCCTGAAGTGTATGGAGGTACTGGAGAGCTGATTATGGATGTAGACCATGGATCTGAGAGAGTGAAATACTGCTGCTCATCCCCTTCCATCACCACACTGGACAGACAGGTCCGAGGAGCAGATTGTTTTCAGTGTGGTAGAAGTGATGAGTTCATTGTTCTGTTCCCTCCCTCCCTCCCAGTAAAACCTGCAGACTTGGCTTTAGATATTGGGACTTGAAAGCAGACAGCAACAAATATAATGAGGTTATTTTTTTTTTTCTGGGGCTTCAGGTGCAAGAATGCACGTTAATCATGTTTTTGTGCTTTTCTGTATTTCTTTTCCCATTCCTTGAGGGCTGGAAAATATTTTTCTTAAAGTGAAAAGTGATGTTTTACACCTTCTAAATGACCCTGAGGGATGTTGCAGCAAAAATCCAGCTCTTCACGGGGTAGTGAAAAATCCTGGGAAGGAAAAACAGGGCAGGAGCCGATGCCACCGTATCTGCAGGGACAGGTTGGCTCTTGTGTGTTGATTTCTTCAAACAAAGGGTGTTTTTGTTGTTTTATGGTACCAGCCTGTTGCCAGCAGCTGTCTTGGTGCTGCAGGATCAGGCACCTCCTTTAAGGTGTTGGACTTGTCCCTACCTGGTGTTGGTCACCTCCTTTTCATACCTGTGTCCATCCTGGTTTGCTCAGCGCTCAGATGCAGTGTTTATTTTTACAGGAGGTTTCTCCTAATGGGAAACATGCCCAGTAGCAAGTTTGGTTTGTGAGGTGAGTCTTTATTAACCTTTTTCTTTTATCACCTCTCATGCAACTTGCCTACTTCTCTCATTATTTGGGTTGTTTTGCCTTTTGTTTGTGTCCTCTTCACCTTTCTTTCTCTTTACAAGAAGTTGTCTGTTCCAGCTTCAGTAATTGTTTCCTCGCTTACCAGAACAAAAGCAGCTGAGCCTGGTGGATTTTTTTGCTTGTGTGTGTGCAGGGATTTTGCCAGAGTATTTTTATGGACACTGCTGCTGAGATCATCAGCAGTGCTGGACAGGAAAGCCAGGTTCTGGTAGAGATTAGATATCCTTACAGATTTTTATCTCCAGTTTGCATATGCAGGGAAGTCAATCTTCACAGTTTAGTAGAGGAGAGGAGTGATGGGGGCTGTGGGCAGGGACCCTCTTGCAGCATCTCCATCACTGGAGATCATCCTGCTGTGATGGTCCTGTAGATCCTTCTGTGTTTGCAATGAACTTTTCCCTTCCCCTCCCCAAGGGCCTGTTGCTCCTCACAGCTGGAGGAGCCAACCTGGAAAACCTGTCCCTGCTCTTTCCCCACTGAGGGTGAAATCCTCTCCATTGCCCAGAGAAGCTGTGGCTGCCCCTGGATCCCTGGAAGTGTCCCAGGCCAGGCTGGGCAGGGCTTGGAGCAACCTGGGATAGTGGAAGGTGTCCCTGCCCATGGCAGGGGTTGGGATGAGATGATCTATAAGGTTCCTTTCAACCCAAACCATTTGGGGATCTTCTGGCTCGCTCGCTGGGGTTCTGGTGACAATTTGCAATTAGTCTATTCTCCTTAAAACCATGTCTGATAAAAGCTTTTTATTTATCTATCTCCTGAGTAGATGTCTGCAGGCAGATGCTTCCAATGCTTTTTGCTTATTTCTTTTTCTGCTCCTTGTCTTCCAAGAGCCCTGGAGGGCAGCTGAATCAAACCCTCTGGCTGGAACATCCCCTATCCCGGGCTCATCTCCTCTTCCCAGCACGACCATGCTTGCCACATTTTTTTTGCAGTGCCTGCTGTGATTAGATCCATTTTGGCTGCAATTTATAGACATTGCAGGGCTCTCTGGTGTGACACTCATCCCTCCCCCATCCCCTGGGTATCTGGGACACCGTTATCTGCTGCAGCTCTGTTGTTTGGTGGAGGATGAGCTGCCAGGAGTTTGATCCCAAACAGGCAGCAGGTAGCTGGACTGAATTAAACTCGGAATGCCCTACTAACCCCCTTCTCCCTCCCATCATGTCTTTGGAAATGTCTTTTATCTGGACTGTAAATTAAATTATCATTGTTGATGTGGCTTCAAAGAAGCAGCAAGAATGAGTTGATCGAAGCTCCTGAGAGACGTCTTCCAGAAAAACCTCCTCTTACTAAAATGTTCTGGCATCTTTTTTCCTTTCTTCCCTAATTTTTTCAAAGTTAGAATGGAAATAATAATTCAGTGTTTTCAACTTTCACGATACATTTATAGAGAGATAAAAGTCCTATAAATGTCTGAAGTATTATCTCTTCTTGCAGGCTTCATTGTAAAAATATTTATTGAGGTTTCATGGGCTTAAAGTGTTGTGGTCAGCACCACGAATGTAATGGTTTTGTTTAGGTGTTTCTTCTTCAATGGCACTTAAAAAAAACAGCCCCAAAACCAAAACAAAGCAAGAAAACCCTCACAGCTTGTTTCACCGGCTTTCTGGTGTCTATTTACCACAGATGAACCTGAAAAGGAAAAGCAGCAGTTCCTTTCCTTTTTCAGAGCTGATCTAGCACCAGAAAATAGGTGTTTAAAATAATACTACGTTTTACTGGCATATGAAGTTTGTTTAAAAAGATAAGGTATAAAAGGAATAGTTTTGTGAAGGATGTTTTTCTTTGCTGTGTTGTTTGTTAGGGTTTTTTTGGGGGGAGGGAGGAAGTGTTGGTTTTTGTTTGTGTTTGTGTTTGGTTGGTTTTGTTTGGGTTATCATAGCTTTGGAGCTTGAGAGGGTCCAGTTCCCAGGGAAGAGAAGGAAGGGGAACATGGAGCATTAACATGATTCAGAGAGGAAGGAGTGGAGTAACGGGAAGATTTGCAGGAAAAGAGACAAGGTGGCCTGTCTGTGCTTCCATTATTTTTTGTTTGTCCTCTTCTGCCTCTGGATCTTGATATCACATGACTTAACGTTGATGGATGGAGCACTTAACACTGATGGATGGAGCACTTCTCTTACTGGGAAAGGCTGAGAGAGCTGGGATTGTTCAGCTTGGAAAGGAAAAGGTATTGGTGTGACCTTATGGTACCTCAAGGGGCTGCAGGAGAGTTGGAGAGGGACTTTGGGGAGGGCATGGAGGGATAGGACAAGGGATAATGGCTTTAAACTGAATGATGGGAAATTTAGATTAGGTATTAGGAGCAAATTCTTTACTGTGAGTGGGGTGAGGCCCTGGCACAGGTTTCCCAGAAAAGCTGTGGTTCTCTGTGGATCCCATCCCTGGAAGTTTTCAAGGCCAGGCTGGATGTGATTTAGAACAGCCTGGTTTAGTGGAAGGGGTCTCTGCCCATGGCAGGGAGGCTAGTACTACATGATTTTAAGGTCCTTCCAGCCCATATTCTATGATTTTATTATTTGGTGGTGTCTGCATCTCCTACACATCTGTTTATCCCCCTGCTAAACCCTTTCCTGTTGAAATGCTGGACAATTTCCTTTTGAAATTTCACCCCTTGGGACTGCACTCGGGCACATGGGGGTGCAGGAAAGTGGTGGCACACACTGGGCTGTAGATATGCCTGGGGGCTGGCCTGCACAGGGGGTTATTGCAGGTTCCCTGGGATGTGAATTAGTGATTATTAAGTCACAGGGAGGTGTTCCTGAGCATTCTCAACACTGATGTCCCTTTGAATTTCTCCTGGAGACGTTGATGTTTCTTGTCAGATGTGTAGCTGAGAACATGCATGGACAGTGAATGGGGCATTTGTGGAAACCAGAGCAGACCTGGAAATCCCCAGTGTTCAGGAAATACAGGGGAAAAAGCAGCTTGAAAGTTATGTAAGTGTCTCAGACTGATATCTTTTTATGAGATGTAGCTACCTAAAGTTTTCTTCTACTATTTCCTTCTCTGTAAAGGCATGAGGCTCAACCCTCTTGTGAGCTGTGGTGGCATTTAGCCAGGCCTGGATGCTGGGGCTGACGCAGATCAGATTTTGGTGCAAGAGATAGACTTTCTGGAAGTGACTGATGAACTAATTCCCCTCATTTGTCAGTAAAAGTACAAACTTTGGAAATCTCGCCCCTGCGCTGGCCAAGACAAAACCCAGTTGTGGACAGTTTCTGTAACAAGCATATTGATCCAAAACACAGCAGTGGTTTTGTTTCTTGCCTCTCCAGAGCACATTGCAACTTCTCAAGTGGTTGTGGGGGCTGACATAAACATTTCTCAAGTAAAAAAATCATATTTTCTGTAAAACACAGAGGTCACTGTGTGTATATGCAAACCTTCCATCTACAAAGGGAGCAAGCTAACCTGTGTCCTTCCGGGCTTCACCTCAGCTGATCTGTACCACATGTCCTTCAAGGTAAGCTGGGTAAGTGGCTCGCAGTCAGAGCAGGGGAAGAAAAATCCCATTTGAGGCTGACCTGATGCCATCTGACAGTTGGGATGCTGTTGTGTACTCAGACTTGTGCATCCATTCTGTCAAACAGAAACTTCCTTCATGATCCCTCTGCTTATGGACGATGTGGTGCATGTTCCCTTGTAAGTGGGACCAATAGATTCTTGCTCCCTTTTTAGCCCTCCATTGTGGAGGAGCTGCAAATTTGCAGTGTGCTTCCAAGAGGAAGGAGATACCAGTGCATCCTGCCTGTCCTCCAACAGTCCCTCCTTAGGAAGCATTCAAACAGAGGTTACAGAAAATAAAGCACCTCTCCATACTGAATTTTTTTTGTTAATGGAGTCTAGTATTTTTAAGCCTGGGTAGGACTTTGCACTGCTGCTCTGCTTGGTTTTTTCAGTCTTTGTGTAACAGAGTTGGCTTTGAGGCATCGTGATACTTTGTGTTGACTTTGTGCCAGGGTGAGGCTTTCTTGAGTTGCCATGCAGCTTTCCATGGCTGTACAGTTTGGATCATGCCATCAGCAGGCAGCAGATCCGAGTGCTCCCGCCTTGGCATGGGAGCCACTGCGTGCCCTGCCCTTATTCCAGCTCCTGGTGCTTGGACTGGCAGAACAGGTGCAGGGATGTTTGAGGCAATGAAATTCCTGTCACTGGGAGCAGAAGTTGCTGAAAGATTGTGTTTTTCTCAGTTTTCATTGGCACCTGTGGTGTCTCCAGGAGGAAAGGCAGCAACTTCTGAGTTCATTGCGTTTCCCAAAATCCAGCAGCTGGCTGGTGAGCTGGCTGCTCCTCTGCCCCATCTATATCCCCCTTGGGGAAGTGTGCTGGCTGGTGTGCTGGGCTGGGGTTGCATCTCTCCCTGTGCTGTCTGCTGGGTGCAGCGAAAGAGTGGGAAGAGCCAGAAGGAAGATCTGATGGTCCCTGTCCCAGGAGGATGCAGGGAGTGGAGCTCTGCAGCCACAAGTGAGCTGGGTGCTCTGCTCTTACACTTTCTGCCCACACTCCCTTCTACAGTTGCACCTCATCCAACATTCCTGATTCCCCTTGTCCCAGCACTCGTCTCCCTGATTCCCTGCTGGGTGCCCTTTAACCACACTGTAATCCAGACATTGGCTCCGTGTGGTCTGCAGGCCACCAGCCAGGCTGTGGGACAGGAGCCACTCTCCAGGGCACTGCTGTGGCCTTAGGGACATGCACATAGCCATCCCCCCAGATGGACATCAGGATGAGCCTGATGGGCCAAGGATGGACACCAGGATGGGCCAAATGGGTGGGGGGGTTGCAGCTGGTGGGATGTGGGGGGCAGCAGGAAGGGGAAGGAGATCTGGGGATCCTCGGGGAGTCATCCCAGGGAAGCAAGGAGGCTTGAGTGCATTAGGAGGGTGCAAATGGTGGCTCTCCTGTACCCCTTGTTTCCAGGCACTAGTGTGTATTTGGGAGAGGCAGTCAGGATTTTCCTTCTAAGAAACGACTGCCTTGAGTAAAAAAATCCCTGTGTGGAAAAGCTGCTGCTGTCCTGGTAGAATCACGTTTGAGACTGCCATCTAATGTGGAAATCACAGCTGAATCAAGATTTGCATCTTTCTTTTTCTTTTTTTTTTTTTTTTTTGGTTTTTTTGCATTCCTAAAAATCATCCAGACATTTTCTCCTCTTTAAAAGCAGCAGTGCTCAAACCTCTCCAGCTGCTGTTACGAAATGAGTGAGTTATTCTAGCTAAATTGAGTAGATTGGACTGGAAACACTTCTGGAAATACTGTGCAGGTTGTGGACCAGCTGTTGGCAAAACCAGCCAGGGTTTCATACACATAGTGGATCCCAAAAAAAGAAACAGTATTTTGCCAGAGTGATTTCCCCCCCTATTTCTTCTGCTACAAGCACAATCCTGCACTTTTAAATTAAAATTTGAGCTGTGTCAGCACCAGGAGAGGGCTGTGAGTCTGCAGCATGAAAGGGCAGTGATTTCCTTCGTGGTGGCTGGCTCCTGTGCCTCCATCAGGCAGTTGGTGACCTGAGACAATGGCATGTGTGAAGGGACAGAGCAGAGAGAACTGCTTTTCTTCTATAGCAGCTTTCCTTGTTTTTCCATCTCCCAAATGAGGTGACTCTTCCTCTGCTGCACTCAACTGGTGGCCCAGCAGCAGAGGGAGTAGAGAAAAAGTTTTGCAGCAATTGAGATAACTCAGCAGAACATGCATTGGGGAGCAGGAGGGGTCCACTGGGGACAGGTACACCTGTGCTGATCCTAATCCATCTTGGCACCTTTGAACATCTCTGTTTTCCCTAGTGGTCTCTCCACATCTGCCTCAGTCTAATGCTCTCAGGCCCAGTGCAGTGTCTCAGAGATCTTCTGCCTTCCCAAGAGTTTATCTGAACCCTTCAATTGAGAGCAGTGGTTGTGCATTGGAGGCTCACCATCCTCCTTCTCTGCCTGAGCATCTAGGGCAGGCCTGATGGGCTGGATGGGGCTGAGCACAGGACAGCCACACAGGTTTCTGAATTACTCTTCTCTTGGATGCATTGTCAAAAATTCTCCCAGCAGCATCTTCAATCTTCCACTGGGAAGAACGTTATTATCAAGAAAAATGGAGACAGACAAATTCTTGTTTGTGAAGCATATGTCCTTTTTGACTCCTTAAATATTTCTCCTCCCCAGTTTGAGTCGACTCTTAATCCATCAGATTTTCAATCAGGCACACACAGAGAAGAATTTTGTTCTTGTTTTCTTGCTGCACTTGCTTGTTTTCTGCTGTCAGCTACCTACCCAGTTCAGCTGGAGGCAGCTACTCTGCCCAGGAGCAGCAAAGTCCAGACACAGCCTTGCTACCACTGCTGGGGTGATCTACTGAGTGAATCCAGCTTTAATGTTGTGCTCTCAGGGGTATTCTGCTATTTAAATAGGGCCACAAAGATGATTGAAGGGATGGAGCACCTCCTCTCTGGGCAATTCTGAGAGATTTGGGATTATTCAGCCTGGAGAAAGCTCTGGCATGATCTCCAGTATCTGAAGGAGGCTGGAAAGAAATCTGGAGAGTGTCTTTGACATGCATTATAGGAGAAGGAGGGATAGTTTCAAAATGAAAGAGAGTGGGTTCAGATTGGGTATTGGGAAGAAATTCTCCACTGTGTGGGTGATGAGGCATCGGTATAGGTTCCCCAGAGAAGGCCAAGCTGGATGGGGATTTGAACAGCCTGATCTAGCGGAAGGGTATCCCTGCCCATGGCAGGGAGGATTGGAAATAGATCCTTCCAACCCAATCTGTTGTAGGATTTCTATGATATTTGAACATAAGGGGCACCTTTTCCCCAGTCTCCTAAAGGAAAAATCTCCAAATGCTTTGAAGTGTTGTATTCAAGAGTCTGTAGCTTCCTCCAACCAGTTGACCAAGAGGGTGACAGAACTGGGGAGCTGCTGCTGGTTGCATCCCATCTAAAGTTCCTAAAGAAGTTCTGAGTCCTTAGAACCACTTTGAAATACTCTTTGCAGATTGAGAGGTTCCTGTCTGCATTGAACATAGCATTTAAAAGCAGAAGAAGAGGTGGATGCTAGCCCCTCTGTCACTCCACAGAAAACCCTGGAAGTGCTACAGCTCCTCGCAGTCTTGGCCAAAGATTTGCTTCCATTTTGATGCACTTTAGCAAAAGTGGGATACTGGGAGTGTTGGCAGCTCATTTCTTGTTGCAGAGTGGCAGCTGTACAGTGCAGACTCCCACAGCTGACTGCAGTATCAAACTAAGGTTTTGAAGTGTTGCTTGTGGTCTAACAACACGTGGCTTTCAACAACAGCTCTGGTTTTGGGGAAGGCCAGGTGATGGGGAGCTGTGACAGCATCCAGGTAGGCGTGTTGTGCTGGGAAGGCAAGAAACTGCATCTTCCTTCCTGTGCTGTGAAATTTGCTGGAGATAAGACACACAGAGTGTTTGCGGTGACGTGGTTAGGTGACCTCCCTTGCTTAACTGTGGGTGAGAACCCCCCTGCTTTGCCTTTCTGATGATTTCAGAGGGGTAGAGCTATCATGCAATTGTTACCTTGTGGTAAAAATAACATTTTGGGGAAATTTTACTCTTTAGCTGCTTTATGTTAGTTTATTTTGCTGTTTGAATGAAAACATCCCATTTCATTCTGCTGTGCACGGGGTCAGAGACCCTGCACAGCTTGTCTGGAACCCAAAGGCACTCAGCAGACTCCCAGGAGAGCTTTACTTGGGTGTACTTGGGACTGTGGTATGCTGATACACTGCTTCAAAATGCCATGTGCGCTGTGGATGGGGATTTTTGCTGGGGACTCCACGTGCTTTGGAAAGCACTGCTCTGCTCTAGGCAGGAAAACAAGGATCTGAGGGGGCTCAAATTGCTGTGATCGACCTCGGAAATCCTCTGCCTGGCTGTGTTGAGTGAGAGCCTTGCTCTTGGCGTCGGTGGGGAGGGATTTCACCCTTTGGAAATGTTTCAGAAGAATGAAATGCTGTCCCTCCCAGCGTGCCGACCGTGCTGGGCTGAATTTTCCCCCTGCCCCCTCTCACCAGGGTAATTTTAATCTGCTAAAATTTTCCCCTTGTATTTTTCAAATCTGCGTTATCAGCACAAATTGCTTTCTCTTAGGTGTAAAAACCCATTTTGAGTGGCCGGTCTGCTTTCCAAGGAGTTATTTAAGCACAGTAGGTCATCAATGTATCGCACATATTACGGCCATGCCTTGGCATTTGTTTTGCGTTTGTAATCCAACACCCAGCTGCTTCGGCCTCAGACTCCAGGCAGCTATTTAGTGCTTCAGCTTGTGCTGAGGAATGCATTGTGGTGCTGTTTACTTCGTTATGTGCAAGGCTCAGATGGAGTACAGTGAGCTTCAGTTTAAAAAAAAAAAACAACGCACCTAACACAGCAACCAAAGCTGAAAACTGAGGGTAGAAAATAGGCTTAATATAGATATTAAATCAGGGTAGAGGGATCCAACAGAGAAAATTTGGGTTACACTCTGCAGTCATTGCAAGCATTCTTGCTGATGAAAGCAGAGATTACTTACAGTGCGATAGGGAACTGGACCAAAAAAAAAAATCCATCTACTCCTCTGCTGCAGCTGTTCTGTTGCTTCTCCATCTCTGGCTGAGCAAAAAGCACTGGAAAACCCCACCCCAAGCAGTACATGGGGCTTTCCTCTGGGAATACTCAGGTTTTGCTCCTCCTGATCTAGGTTAATGTTTCAGTTGCAGACTTTGGAAGGTTTCACCCCGCATTTCCACCTCCCCAAACCCTCCAGTTTCCACTGAAGTGCTGTGGGGTCAGTCGCCCCGTTCCTTGATTTGTACCTAGTGAAAGTGTGTGGAGCCAAGGCCAGTGGAACTCATTACATTTAGCTGGATAATTAGGATGCTGCTGGTTATGTAAGAGGTGGTAGTAAGCAAAGCTTTTGATCAGCTGACGAGGATTTTGCACGTATTCCTGCTGAGGCTCTCTAAGGCTCCCCGGGGGTGAGGAGCACTGGTGGCTCTTAAGCGGATCTGCGTTATGGGAACCTTGCTGCTCTGGGAGAAGGGGGAGAGGGCAGAGCTCCTCCTGCTCTTCAGCAGGTGAAGGCTGTCTCAGTGGTGTTTTCTTGAGTAGCTTCTCATGGCAGAAGAATATGTTCTCTCTGAAACAAGGAGTGATTAATGGGGGGTTATTCCCGTCCCCGTGCTGCAACAGCTGGCGTTGGAGGAGGGGGCAGAGGATGCAGAAAAATTCAGAAAGCTGAGCCCCCGTCCCTGACTGTCACTCTTGTGGATGAATTTGGTGGGGTCCAGGTGGTTAGCTGGACTCCCAGCTTAGGCTGACTGCAGCAGGGGCACATGCTGGTGTTACAACATAAAGAAATGCTTTTCTGGGCTGGAGGCTCAGCAAATACAAGTGTAATCTCTTGGAAGAGCCACTGCACTGCACTGACACCTCCAAATGCTCCAGCTGACAGGGCAGGATGCTCAGTCGTAAAGCTTTGGTGGTCCAAAGAGGTAGCACATGGTCAGGTCACTTCATGGTTTTACTGGAAGTGAGTGATAACCTTCTCCTCATGCTTTATAAAGCCTGAGCCCATTGAACTGAGATCTCTTTAAAAAATAATGGATGGCCTGAAAAGAATAAAGGTGGGATTAGGATACAAATCTCATGACAGCTTGGCTGTGTGAATAGTGCACAGTAGGTTGGTGGTTTTTTTAGATATTGGGGCTAGAGAACAGTGATTCAAGTTTTAGGTTGGGACTGGTTTTGTTTTTTTTAATTTTTCCCTTGTTTGATTTACCCGTTTGCCACTGGGCTTTCTAAAGATGAGATCATCTCCAATTTAAACCATTCTGTGACTGTTTTTTAGCTTCTCATGCTTTTTGTGGTCAAGAAACAAGTGGCATTCCATGTGATGGTACAAGAATACATCCAAGTAGGCCTGGAGTGCTGGATGGTCACAGTTATCCAACAGAGCAGGTTTAAAATGCATTTGGGTTTAAATGAGCAAAATGTCCCTTGACATATGTAGCTGCCTCTGGCTTGGCATTTATTTTTTGGGTTCAGAGATCTGCTTTAAGGCTCAGGTGCCACACATTTTTCAGGGATGCCATTATATCCAGTAAGCAAACTATGCTGGGCTCTGGGAAGGATTTAATGAGTAAAGGTTGGATCAGTGACCTTTTCCACGTGTATTATTTTGGATGTGATCCTGCTGTAGAGCCTGGTGTCTGAATGCCCTGCATCTGTGCCCAGAGTCAGGGCTTTATCAGTTGAACTCAGCCTTGCTTATCAAATCCTGAGGCAGGAGTTCAGTTTCACTGCTAAAAGGTAAAAAGCTTTTTCTTTTTTCCTTTTTAATTTTTTTTTCATTTTTCCCCCTTTCCCCCATCTCTTCTTTTTCCCCTTCCTTTTTTTCTTTTCTTCATAGGCATCATCCTTTAGAAACTGCACTGTGTTCCCATGTTGAAAAGAGAGGAGAGAAAGAAAAGAAATCTAAGCCTATTTATAACAAGGCAAATAAGAAGAACCAGTATTTCATTGAGAAGGGACTAAGACATCCCTTAATTCCAATAAGCTCTTTGTCCTTTGCAGTAGCAGTAAAGAAGGATCTTCCTGTCTCAAAGCTGATGCTTCCAGAAGGGTTTCCTTCTGTGTTTAGATTCAGAGAGGTGTTGGATCCTGCAGACGTCTTGAGCTGTGAAATTGTTATTATCCAGCTATTTCTGTAGTGGAGGGCAGGTAGAAGTGGCTGTGTGGATTTTCTCTGCCTGTTTTCTCTGTCAGGGTATGTTCAGTCTCTTACACTCTGCAGTGGCTTTCATTAAGGTGGTTTCCAAGCAATAGCACCTCAGTGGTTTTGTTTTCTTTCTTTCTCTCCCTACTTTTCTGTCAGCACATCTCAGGTTTGAGAAGAGTTGAAGAAACCTAGACACATTTTCTGTGTTTTCTCACCTAACCTGCCAATCTTTCTCTGCAACCTGAGACCAACTCCTACCTGTGCCCCATTTTTCCAGACTCCCAAACCTTTGCAGTACCAGGCTTAAAAAAAAAAATCCCCTAGCTGATGGTTTCTTATATGTTATGGGATAGTCTAAAAATAGTGCTCTGCCCTTTTTAACAGAACCATGTATTATTAAAGAAGGAATGAATAGGCGATGGAACCAGAATAAAATCTCCCTTCTTCTCACTGAAGAGAAGCGTTAAAAAACTCTAAGCGAAAATATTTGACCCTTCTGAAAACCAGAGCGTCTCCCTGGGGACTGCAGTGTAAACTTTGAATTTTGGAGCTTGTGGTGGGCGAGGTGCTTGTTTACCTTCGCAAATTCAGTACCCGGGTGATGGGTGCATTTTTTTGGTTTGTTTTTTTTTTTTTATTCTTTTTTATTTTTTTCCCACCAAGAGGAGCAGCAGCAAGGATGGAGCTGGAACAACCCTCCCTTCCCTACCTCTATGCCCTTGTGTTTCTGCCAGGTGCTCGGAGGTGGTTTATATATAGTGATAACGGGCCCAATTGAATTTATCTCGGGATGCATAAAGCACTCCTAAAGGGGCTGGCGGCACCTGACACTGCGCCGTCACTCACGGGGGAGCTGCGGTGTAAAACGACACCACATTGCTGCCGTGGCATCTTGGATTGGCTCCTGGCACAGATGGAAGCGAACAAGATGCCCTGTGCCTGTTCTTGTCTGAATGACCGGTTGGGACAAATTATTGCAGGGTGTTTCTAAGCAGCAGACTCTTCTCTTTGGCTCAGCTTTCTCTGTGTGGTGCTGGTTGAATAACAGTGTGTGTAATAAGCAATTAATGTCTATACATTTAATTTTAGAGGACACTGTAAATAACAGGTTTTACTTCCCTCTCTCCCCCAACTGTTGCATTGAATTTCATTCTCTTTAATTATACTAACAAATGTGGGGAAAATTATAAATATTTATAGTGGAATGAGTGGCTTTATTCCATGAGTGAGTGAATGTCCCAAGGTTGATTATAATCTTCCATTCAGTCACAAATCAAAAGTATCTATTATACAACTTCAAGAATGAAACCCTAAACTTCTGCCAAAGGCAGAATGAAGCAACTTCAGATGTCGGGAATGTTGTTAATATGAACCATGGTGTGATTGGCCAATACATTTTGTTATCCTTCTCTCTGAGCAGCTAAAAAGTGAAATATGTGGCAGTAATTCTGGTGTGACAGTGTATTTTAGATGCTGCCAATAACTAATTTTTGAAAAACAAATGTCAGGCATTGTGCTTTGACATTGACTTTGATTCAGCGTGTCTCTTTTAATTTGTTAAAGGATATTTAGCCAGGCATATGAAATGATGGGAGCACAAGTGTTTTTCCCACGTTGTTTTGCATTAATTGTAAAACCCCTTCTTTCAATATTACATTTATTTCCCAGGTTTCTCTCTAGCAATCTGGGTTTCTTCCTGCATCCTTTCCATGCATGCTGGTCACAGGAGAAGCCATCCTTCTGGCAGACCAGGGTGTTACTGGAAATGCTGTATATCCATTCACCTTGAAAAGTATTTATTAGCAGCATAACCCTTTGTATGTCCCCAAAATTTTTTTTTTACTTAGTTTTTTGCTTCTCATTTGAGAAGTGCTGTGCCATTACAGAGAAGGCCTTGCTGAATAGCAAGAATAGTTTCAAGTGGAGCTGTGGATGAGTGGACATTGATTGCTTGGTGGAAAATAAGAGCCAAAAGTTTGATATAGTTTAAAACTAGTTAGTTTTCATCAGCATGTTCCTGCTTTTGCTTTATGACTCTATGGCTGAGGAGAAAGGAAAAAATCTCAGCTTTCGCTACTGAATGTTTGATTGTCACTTCAGTGCTAGTGCTGTGAGCAGCTCTTGGTGGATGAATTCCTCAGACTGTGTTCTACATCTCTGTTAAACTGCTGGGACTGCTTCTGTGGGCTCTGCTTGTCTATTTACACCAAGCTGCTCCAAAAAGGACCTGCCTGAGCTTTTTACAAATGAAGGAAAAGAATTATATATATCTATATGTGCGTCTGTACGTCTATATATATACTTATATAAAAATATAAAAAAAGCATTGCAGCTACAACCACTGAGTAATGGTCTATTTGATTAAAATATTCCATAAAAAGAAATATAGAGAAGACTTTCAAACCTTCTTTCAGATCTTTATTAGCTATTCTTCTTTGTATCATCCAACTGCTGTAAGAGAGCCAGGTAGATTTTTAATGGTGTGGATTGTATTTTATAAAGGGCCCAGCATAATAGAGTCCTAACTGGACCTGTAATAGAGACAGTGATCATTATTGGCAATAAAAAGTGGCAAATTTGCTGGAGGTGTCTTGTGATTTTATAACTTCAGATGTCTATCTTAACACTATGCTTAAATAAATGGGACTCAAATTAGGAATTTTTGGTTAGCCTAATATTCCCACAGGTTTCATGATTTGTTTTGACTTTCAAGAGCTGAAATAAATTCACTTTGGTTTATCACTCTTCTTTATTATTGAAGCAGACAGAAGTGGCAGTATTTTCTAAGTGGTCAGGTAGAATATTGATTGTGTAACTTTTTTAATAGGTGCCTTCAACTGCAAATAACAGGTTTGAGTTGAAGCTTGAGTAGATGTCAGGCATAAACTTCTACCTTTTTTGTTGTTTTTTCTTAATTTCTAGCTTTTAAAGTAAGTTGTAGTGATGGACAAATGGTATATACTCTCTGATGCCAAGGCTCCTGGCACTTGTTCCTTTGGCCTTTTTTCTCCACCCACCAACACTCCAGCCATCCCTCACTTCTTCGAACATCCCCCAGCCTTTCCTTTTCCCCTCCACCATGTTCTCCATCCCCAGTATCACACGATCTGTTTTTAAACTCCTTTTCCTCATCTTTCAAGCTCCATCCCTGGTCACTGAGGTGAATGTGGTACTTTGTCATGTCACTTGAATGATTCTAGCCTTAATCATCCATTTGTCTGGCTCTGCTGTGGGTGTCCACAGCAGCTCTTTCATGTGCTCCTTAAATTTGTCCATGAAGACGCTGCTTCTTCCTTCTTGTTGTTCTTTAGGATCCCAAGGATCCTACAGAGGCTTGGTATTCACACACACTAGGAAGAAGGTCCTTTAGATTTACTCAGATAATTCAGAGAATTCTGGAGATAAAATTCCACAGGATGATAAGGGATCTTTCCAAACCACATGAACGAATAAATGTGTAAAATCACATTATCTGTGTGTCTTGTGGATTTCTGTTCTTACCTCTATTACTCTGCCTTCCTATTGTTTCTTCTCAAATTAAACTGCAAATGACAAAGTGGCAGGGCAGAGAGGGGGGAAGGGCAGGAACCCTTCATAGAATCATAGAATCATTAAGGCTGGAAAACACCTTCAAGATCATTGAGTCCAACCATTAACCCGGTATTGCCAGGTCCACCATGTCTCTAAGCACCACATCAACACATTTTTTTATGGTCCCTGCCACTTTGAGAGCTTTGTCCTGTTCCAGACTTTTGGACACTGTTTTAATTCCGTAATATAACCATCCCCTGGCACCTTCCTGGGGCTACTTTGTGCTCCCTGCATGGGCAGGCAATTTCACGTCTTTTATAAGGATCACAGTGACATTGTGATATTCAGCAAGGGCTTCCTTCCTAAAGTTGGAGTAAGTTACTCATGGGGCATAATTGCTGGTAAGGCCCCTGGTAGCACGAAATATTGATTGTGAAGTGCTTGCCTTTCATTTTAACCTCACATTGTGTCACACTGGGTGTCAATGGGCACGCCATTGGAAAGAGGACGTGTGTTCATCACAGTGGGAAGACTCAGAGCGCTCTTCTGTGGGCATTTGTCGTGTTCAATAAGGGTGATGTTCACTGGCTGGTAGCACACACTGTCCCATTCCTCTCAGTGCTGATTTGTACTTCCCAGTCCAGGAGGCTCCCAAGTGTGTGCCGAGGGTGAGATCCGTGGAACCGAGAGCCAAGTGCAAGAAGGAGGGGGAGCAAGCAAGGTCCTAATTTTTGTAAAGGAAAGCATGGCTGAACACCTGCTGTTCCCCAACAGAATAATATGAATTTGCATCAAAAAGGGGTCCCAATCAGTTGTGCTGGCTGCTTTTGAGGAGAGCAGTTGTGTCTGGAGGCATTCTGTTGGGGGAGATGTCTTCCAGTGAAAGCATTTTCCACACAAGGGCCATGGGGCCCACCCCGTGGCTGGCATTTACAGAGGGGTGGAAATGCTATTTAAATTTCAAATGGCCTCAAGTTTTCACAGTTGCCATGTCAATAGATCAAGTTCCTTGAAATACATTTTAAGCGGAGTTTACACAGAGCCGCGGGAGCTCGCATTGACTCCCAGGGCTGCCTTTATTGTGCCTCCAGCAGCGGTAAGTCAATATGGCACATTGAAAGCAGCCCTGCTCTGCTGCTCAGTGAAAGTTAGCAAATTCCCCCCGTCTCCTTCCAACTCTTTTTTTTGGGTAGCAGCATGTTTAACTAGCTGAAATGGTCGTTTCCCCCCCTCTTCTTTCTTTTTTCTGACTCGTTTTGGGAAGGCGCTAATTAGATCATGCTACTGAACTCATCACATCTTCCAAACACCCATCCAGGCACAGCTGAAAAACTGGAGTGATACAAGGGAAGGTAACAGGAAAACAAGTGGCACTGGGACAGTGCTGATAAGGACAGGCAGTTGCTTAGTGCAGAACAATAGAAAATAAAACTTGGAAAACAAGACGGACCAGAAGAATGGTCATATTTCATTGCAGGAGGTGATGTAGGTTACAAAGCTGTTGCTCCAGGAACAATATCCTCTGGGAGTGACCTGATCTGACACCCCCCCCCCGCAACTGTTGCCCATGCCTAATTGTAATTCTCACTCATTTATCTTCCCTCCCTACCCAAAATATCTCCAAGCAGGTTTGGGGCTCGCAGCAGATGTGGGTTATGGGCAAAGACTGCTGGAGATGGGGTTGTCTCCATAGAGAGGTGGGATGGACGTGGCTGCTCCTGGGAAAGGCTTGAGATGTTGTCATTAACTTCCCTAGGTGATCCATCAGGGTATGAGTGTACCTGACACAACTGCCATGGATTAAAACCCCTGGATTTTTTCCTGGAGGAACGGTGTGTGCAGCAATGCAGTGCTGTTGCTCATGGCTGATGCTGGAATCCAATTTTCTCACTGGTCTTCTGTTGTGTGTCCACATTTGGAGCATGCTGTGGCTCTGCAGCACTGGAAACTGCCTTCTTTGATTTCCACCAGGCATGTTTGACACACTTCTGGGGATGCTGTGTGTGCTTCCCTCTCCATCACCCACTCGTGCGTGAAAAACTGTCCTTTCTCCTTGGTGTGAGCACCATACAGGCTGTCCCTTGTGAAATGCTCTTTAATTATTTCTCCCTGTGCCTTCCCAATGGATAGGTGAATCTGAACATCCCCATCTGTGGTGGGCAGATCTCAGCAGGTTCTGATTTTCAGTTTGGCCTGCTTTGATATTTTACTATCTGCAGTCTTCCCCATCATGCTGGAGCAGCCTGTGAGGAAGCTGCAGCAGTCTGGAAGCTGGAGTGTAGACTTTGAATTTCAAATGCTCTGGTATGAGCTGTTTTGTTTCTGCTTGGATTGCACCTACCACTTCTATCCCCTAGTCCTCCCCTGCCAGGATAAATCACTCCTGGGGTGACCACGCATTTCCTGGGCATTATCATTAACTTGAGCAAGCAAAAGGATGACCTGGCATGGAGCCATGTGGTGTTGGGTGCTGATGATTGATCCTTTGATTCTGCAACCCAGGGAATGCTCCTCTCCCTTTTCCAGCGCTCCGACAAAGCTCTGTGATTGTGGTGCCCAAAAAAAGATGGTTAGATTTACATTCTACCAGAAATAGAGGGTAACATGGCAGAAACATATGTCTTGATTCCTAAATGGGAAAAAAAGAAAATATTTAGGAGGGAAAAGCAGTTCTGTGACTAATTATTTTTAATTGTTTTCTTTTTTTAAAAAAAAGATCAAGATTGTTAGAGTGCTTCTTTCCTTCCAGAATATCTACAAGTGATCAGGCTACCAAACAGACTAATTAGATGTCAAATAGACTTCAGTTCTTAAGCTGGTTTAGTTACACAATGCAAAACATCACATTGGGAAGCAGATGGCATGTCATTTTTAATATGTCTTGTAACTTGCCTGAAACCACTTCAAAGTTTCCTTAAAGAAAATATTGTTACTACTGACCGAAAGAGATGCCACTGAGCAGATCTCAGCATAACAAGAAGATGTTGGGTCAATGCCTTGCAAATACTGTCAGTGCCCTCTGTGGCTTAAAAACAGAGGTATCAATTTGAAGGGGTTTATATTCGGTGGATAAAGAACTGGTGCTGTCTTAGAAAGTTGGGACCCTTTAATTGGGACCCAGTTGGACACCAGAAAAAATGAAGGCTACAATATAATTAGTTTTGAAAAATTCTTTCTCTCTCCCCAGACTATATAGTTCAATTGGCAAGTCTATAGGGCCGTGCCTTCCTTAGGAATGCCTGTGTTGCCCAGGAATCTAAATGATCCATTGAATAGGAATATGGGGAATAAGAAACACTGCAGCAGTGGGGGAACCCTTACCCTCATTTGCAAAAACATGAAAATGGCTCAATATTTTGTAACTTGAGTCATTACAGCACTAATAAAAACAGCATTAAGTGCTGCCAGGCTGTTCCATTACAACCTTAATTACAGAAAGAGTAGGAAATGAGTGTTTGGGTGAAAAACAGCTTTAGGATGGTGGTGGAGATTAAGCAATACCAAATTGGAGGGAGAGCTGTGCTCGAGTGATCAAAGCTAGGAGATAACCTCGGCTGTATTTCAAATTCATCCCCAAAGCTATGCTTCAGTGGCCTTGGAAAGGGTTTTTGTTGCATGGGTAGAAAGGTCCATGAGATACCGACAATAGCAATGAAAATGAAGTCAGTAGTATGTGGAGGGATGAGATTTTTTTAATAGGCTCTAATATATATGAAAGGTCAGTTTAAGTGTCCTCAGATGATTTAATGCTTGAAGAAACACTTATTTCCTTTATAGGTTTCACTAAATATTGTTAGAAGAGCATTGCTTTGGGTTGGGGTGAAAAACAGGAAATAAATCAGGGTGGACAAAATAAAGAAGAGAGTTTAATTTCTCTCTAATATTCTTCCTTCATACACAGCTATTCTTTTCTTCTTAGTTATTTAAAATTCCATTTTCTAAAGGAAAATGATAAATGCAATGAATTAGTTTGAAATTAGTATCTTAACAAGTTGTGCAAACTTTGGAAATATCTTCTTCTAGCACAAAATAATAAAAAAACTAATAAAAAATAGAAGAATTTCCTTCCTCCCTTCCATCCAAAGGATGGCAGGAGGAGAAGAGTAAGCTTTACCACTGGGCATCCTCATATCAAGGATGCTTAATTGCCTCCAAGTCTACTAATCAAATATATGAACAAATACCAAACCCATTAACTGTGTTGATTTAAAACCCATTTTCCCTCTTTTCTTTCTCCTTCCGCCTCTCCAAATCTCTTTACATATTCATCCTGTTGGTAGCAGGTCATCACCTGTGAAATTGGGTGATGTATTGACCTTTTTTGGGGTTGGGAGGCTGTGGCTTGCAGGGTGAGAGCTCCTTTAGGAGGAGTTTGGATGCCTTGGAGGTGAGGGATTCTTTTTGTTGGGATGAGGTGTGGTCTAAGACCTCTGTTGGATGTGGGACCTTTGGTCATCTCCATGCAGAAAGAGGAAAACTAGGCTAGATAACACCTTCCCTGGGAAGGGAAGAGGGGAGATGGCCCTTTCTGAGTTGTTTTCACACCCTTTATTCCCCCTGCTGGTAACACAGTTTTTAATTAAGCTTATTAATAGGGGTGTGCAGGGCCTCAATCAATCTCTGGGCGATGGCTCCCAAGGATGTCTTGCTTGGGGACTCTCTGATAAGTGTGTTTGGCACCAGATCGTGCTGAAGATCTTTGTCTGTGATGCTAATTGCTTGTGTCATCCTCTCCCTGCTGCCACTTATGCAAGGTTCTGGAGGTTTTCCTGAGCAGCAAAGAGTTTCTTTGGAAAGAAAACAACCTTGACTGTACTTTTGATTGTTTTATGTGGCAGCAGTTGGCTTTCAGTGCTGCTCAGGGGCATTGGAGGAAATGGCAGAAGTTTGGAGGGGAAGCCCATGTGGATTTACTGGGGAGCTGGGGAGTTTGGAAGGTGCTTCTCTCTTTTGAGTTCCTCAGAAAAATCTGTTCCTAAAATAAATTAAAAAAGCAAACTCAAGATGTGAATCAAAAGAAGTAATGAGCAGGATTGCTTGCCCTTGGTTCTTTGTGGCTTCCCTAAAATGTGGGTGTATGACAATAGGGAGCTGCATCAAGGTAATGAAGTTTTGCAGACTAGCAACCAGGTGGAAGAGAAGGCAAAAGTGAAGCAAAAAGACTGGAATTAGTTCAGTTTTTGGTGGAAAATGGCCATCCACAGTGTTTTTGTTGCACACTGCTTTCTGTTGAGTGCTAATCACATCATAATATTTTATTCATTTCTTGGAATGACTTTGTTTTTTAGTGCCTGATTTGTTTCATCCAATGTGGCTTTGTGGGTCCACCCACATTTTTACTAAGGATTTACAGATTTTGGGGAGCACCTTTCGGCAATAGATCAATAGACTTGCTTTTTTATGCTGCCTCCCTCAACCATTCATAGATAGTGTATGTATCAATACCTTTAAAATCCTCATCCCTTGAATTATGCTTTTGAGAATTTGGATCCAATAGATTTGGATACATTCGGTTCTCTTTTTTTAAGGGCAGAGAAAAACTGGGAACTTAATTTTTTTACAAGGGGGTTATGGAAACTTTCAGCACAATCGTGGTGTTTTACCTTGCTGTGCGAGTAAAGATGTCAGAGCATTTAAGAGAAATTTGGAGGGAGGCAGGTGGGTTCTGGGGGCCTTTGCTAATGGATGTGGGTGTTTTCTCACCTTCCTGGTGGCATTGGATTATTGGCTTTGTGTGGCTCTGGAATAGGAAAAGGTGTTGGAGATCAAGCAAGGGGCATCTCTATCGCCCATCTCAAATGTTGAACTCTATCCTGCCTGTTATTCTAATTATAGATGTTTTACTTTGCTGTTTGTTTGCATGGGGGTTCAACTCTCACAGTAGCCTCTTGACCATACACGCAAATGAACAAGAATTACCCCAAAAAATCCTTCATTCTCCAAGCTGTTTTCAATAATTTTTGTTTATGGCATATCCAAAAAATGCACCCATTTTAGCAGTCCCTCTTGGTGGCCTGCAGAAGAATAGAAAGGTTCCCTAACCATTTCCCCCATTTATTTTCCATGAAATGCGAGGATTTTGAACAGAAAACCTGATAAGTTGTTTCCTATCATGCATTGTAATTATCTATCATAATAAGGAATAAAGGATTAATTAGTTTTCAAGCTGCAGATATGATTTAATTAGTTTTCAAGCTGTATCTGAAACACCTGTCTTGACAAAATCAAAGTGTTTTCATTTGGGGGAGGGGGAAATAGGGGAGTGGGAGGAAAGGAGTCGTCTCTGATGTTTGCTGACCTGTGGGATCGTTCCCCCATTTTATTTTCCGTTCTTATTGAGGTGTGATGTGTTTTTTAAACGCCCAATTTATGTGTTTAATTGTTCTCATGTGCACACACTTGCTCAGGACACATCATTGCCAGTTCCTGCCACTCTTCCCCAAAATCGAAGAAATTTTGAGTGTTCTCTATACAATGCATGTTCTGTCTCTAGGGATATCACAACAGAGAGGAAAGGACCAAAACCCCACGAGAAGCTGCTCTGCCTGGGAGTGAAACCGCAGCCTCTCTACTGCCTTTCCCTTCCAAAACAATAATAATAGTTATAATAGTAATAGTAGCAATAATAACAACAACAATAACAACATCAACCACAACAATAATAAAGGATATATTGTAGTATACAGTACATACTGCATCTATATTATATATTTTATATAGCGTTTGTAATTATTATTTTTATGAATATTATAATCGTCATTATAATTAAAATCTGCAAGAAGCTAAGCTGGTTCTTCCTCTCTCCTGTCACAAAACCATATTTCAGAGTCACTCTCTCCTGTCACAAAACCATATTTCAGAGTCACTCCCTCCAAAGAGGTGTGCGAAGGAATGAGCGTTTTTCTTTTTGGAGGTGAAAAAAACAGACCATTTCTAAAAAAAAAACCAGAAAAACAAACAAGCAAAAAAAAAAACAAAAAAACGGGAAAAAAAACCCACCAGAAAACCCCCAACGTTTTTGTTTTTTGTTTTTTTTTTTTAATTCAGTGTCTGTTTTTCTTGGCAAATATAAGTTTTTCTCTCCATCACCCTTTCTCCCCTCCACAATTTTGGTTTGAATCCTTGCCTTGGGGAGCAGCTCCCCCTCCGCAGGCAGGAGCAGGGTGCAGCGTGCTTCCCTCCTGTAGTAGTAGTAAAGGTCACGCTTCCCTGCGGTGGCTTTTTTGGCTGGGTTATTTTTAACTCGGATCAGCCCATCCGTGCTTCTCCCTCTCCCTTACACCACACTCAAACACTTCAGGGAGCAGAACAGCAACTCGACTTGAGTTTATTTCCTTGTCGTTATCATTATATTTTTTATAAATTTATTTTTGGGTTCTTCTTTTCTCTCTCTCTATTTTTTCCCTGTTTTTTTTTTTTCTGAAACCGCTGGAGCTCTGTGGTTGGGTTGCGCCTGGGTGCTCGCCAGCAGCTATAAATAGCGTTGTGTACAAGCAAGAAGTGCCTGAATGAGGTTGAGCGGCAGGAAAGGAAAAGCCCCTTTTGGCTTCCAGCTGGCTGCCAGCCAAGCAGCGCTTTGCTTCAGCAGATGAGTGTTTTGAGGTAGCGTGGGAAGGAGAGAGCAGTGAGTAAGATGGTCTTTCTCTGGTTAGAGGTGTGTGTGGATGTCTCAGTGTGTGTGTCTTTTGTTGGGCTCTGATTTTATGAATGGCTGCCTGCAGGCAGGGTGGCTGGTGATGCTCAGGGCAGCTTTGGTCCCTGGAGCCTTGGGAAGCGTGTGGGGGTGATCTGGAGGATCCTTGGTGAAGTGGTGCTGGGTTTGGAGTCAGGTAAGTTTTGGGTGTGATTTTACACCTGCTTCTGACGTCACTCGAGGTTCTTCTGCCTTTTTTCCCAGTCTGGAAACTCTGCATTTGAACTGGGGTGTTGCACANCCTCCAAAGAGGTGTGCGAAGGAATGAGCGTTTTTCTTTTTGGAGGTGAGAAAAACAGACCATTTCTGAAAAAAAAACCAGAAAAACAAACAAGCAAAAAAAAAAACAAAAAAACGGGAAAAAAAACCCACCAGAAAACCCCCAACGTTTTTGTTTTTTGTTTTTTTTTTTTAATTCAGTGTCTGTTTTTCTTGGCACATATAAGTTTTTCTCTCCATCACCCTTTCTCCCCTCCACAATTTTGGTTTGAATCCTTGCCTTGGGGAGCAGCTCCCCCTCCGCAGGCAGGAGCAGGGTGCAGCGTGCTTCCCTCCTGTAGTAGTAGTAAAGGTCACGCTTCCCTGCGGTGGCTTTTTTGGCTGGGTTATTTTTAACTCGGATCAGCCCATCCGTGCTTCTCCCTCTCCCTTACACCACACTCAAACACTTCAGGGAGCAGAACAGCAACTCGACTTGAGTTTATTTCCTTGTCGTTATCATTATATTTTTTATAAATTTATTTTTGGGTTCTTCTTTTCTCTCTCTCTATTTTTTCCCTGTTTTTTTTTTTTTCTGAAACCGCTGGAGCTCTGTGGTTGGGTTGCGCCTGGGTGCTCGCCAGCAGCTATAAATAGCGTTGTGTACAAGCAAGAAGTGCCTGAATGAGGTTGAGCGGCAGGAAAGGAAAAGCCCCTTTTGGCTTCCAGCTGGCTGCCAGCCAAGCAGCGCTTTGCTTCAGCAGATGAGTGTTTTGAGGTAGCGTGGGAAGGAGAGAGCAGTGAGTAAGATGGTCTTTCTCTGGTTAGAGGTGTGTGTGGATGTCTCAGTGTGTGTGTCTTTTGTTGGGCTCTGATTTTATGAATGGCTGCCTGCAGGCAGGGTGGCTGGTGATGCTCAGGGCAGCTTTGGTCCCTGGAGCCTTGGGAAGCGTGTGGGGGTGATCTGGAGGATCCTTGGTGAAGTGGTGCTGGGTTTGGAGTCAGGTAGATTTTGGGTGTGATTTTACACCTGCTTCTGACGTCACTCGAGGTTCTTCTGCCTTTTTTCCCAGTCTGGAAACTCTGCATTTGAACTGGGGTGTTGCACATGTGGATGGGTGTCCCAGCATTTGAACTGGGGCGTTGCACACGTGGATGGGTGTCCCAGCATTTGAACTGGGGCGTTGCACACGTGGATGGGTGTCTCAGCTCCAAGGCTTCTCAGGACAGCTCAAGATCCTGGTGAGTTTTGGACTTCCAAGCTCTGGAACTGGGAATGATCCCTCTGCAGCAGAAGGGATGGGACTGTCACTGCTCCCTTCTCCCTCATCACCTCTGGGGCTGAGCTGCTGGTTGGGTACCCCAAAGAGCATCCACAACCCCAAACCTGCCCCTGAAGCTCTTCCTATGCAGAGGATGGTGAAGATTTCTTGAATTACTGTAGCACTCTGGTGCAACTGGGACTATGCAAACAGACTAGAAGAAAACACTCAAAATCAATGCTTCAAAAACACATTTTTACCCTCAGTGCATAGATAACTGATTTTTAATCAAAGACTTTTTTTTAAGAAGACTTCTTTTTCTCTTTACATATATATTAAAGAAGCCTTTAAGTGCCATATAGAAGCAAGAATTAAATGGCAGCTACTATTGAATTAAATGAGTATTTGTCAGAACACTTAGAAATGCTTTTTCAATAAAGACTGAATTGGAGAGTGGAAAACCTGAGTTCCCTCTGTTCAGTTCTTTCAGCTCCACTGAAAGGCTTTCTGGGGAGAACCACTGCTCAGCCTGGAGAGCATGCCAGGTTTGTGGGAAGGAAAGAGGATGAGGAGAGTTTGGGGTCTTTGGCTTTCAGATTTAAGACCAATAAAACCACCACAAAATTTCCTTTTCGGAATTTGCTGAATTTTAATCTGAAGCTTGAGTATTTCAATGAGTTATGAAATACTAAAACCAGGTGAGAAAAGTAGAAAATTAGGGAATTTTTCACTTTCCCCTCTCCTTATGATAGTTTGTTTGCAAACTCAGTGAGAAACGTTTATTCTGAAACAATACAATGTTTAAGAAGTACAGTTAATGATTTACTCAACTGGGTAAAATTTCCTTAAAACTTTTAACCTGATGAATTAGTACTGAAAAAAAATGAGCTGGACATTAGGGATCAACTGATCTGCTTATGATGGCAGCACTGGATTTTAATAGTGATGATAATGAGGCAATGATTGCTTGTGTGGCAGGACAATAGGATCAGATGTTTATGGTTCCCTATGCTGTGTCCTGATATGATTTAGCAGTTATTGTCACCAAAATAAACTCAGAGCTTCCCCAATGCACCTCAGAAAAGCCATACACTGTGGCATTTGTTCTCTTCGATATTTTGGGGATTTACTTTCCTCACTCCCCCTTTTTCTTTTTTTTTTTTTTTGAAGCTTCCTGCTAATTTTGTTGGCCATCCTGCAATGCAGGTAATGCAGTGTTAGTTAAAGAAAAATAAATCAATCTTCTTTCTGGTTTCATAGCTGTTCAAATGCTATAACTGCATTGTATTGCTGGATCATTTTTTCTTTTCCTTCTGTAATTGAATAGTCTCAAAATGCAGGAATGACACTATTTATTTGAACTGTTTAGAGGAAAATTAATAGGGCTATTTTTATGATTGGTCTTTTGTGTCATGGTCTTATTTTTCACTATCTGATTTATGTGGCTAGAGTAAAAGGACAAAAAAATAACCAGCCTCATTTGAATTGCTGATATTTCTTTTATAAAGGTTTAGGTTGGGTTTTTGTAATTTCTGCTTTTGGAGCAGGACACAGCTCCAAGCAGGAGGATGTGAAACATGAAGTTTCTTTTGTGCTGTTGTGATGTCAGGTCTGCTTTGATCTCTCACGGTGAAATGTAAGATGCTGCAAAATGCAGGATGGCTTGAGAGACCCAGGGATGCTTTTTCCCCCCCTTAAAGGTGGCTGGATCAGAGTGAGACTCTTGGGAGGGAATGGAATAGGGTGAGATCTGCTGGCTGGAAATGCCATTAGGGGAATTTGAGCAGAGAAGGTCACCAGAGCCCTTTCTTAAACTCAAGTGAAGGTTGTGACTCCCGAGTCCTGGTGGGCAATGTCCTCTTTGAGGCTCCAGGATTGCTCCCGGATGGAGCCCAGACGTGCAGGGCTGGCTTTCCACTTTGGAAAAGGGAACAATTTGTTCTGCACGCCGGTGTTTGCTCACCCCGGTCAGAGATCAAACGTCAGGCTGAGCTGGGAGTTTGCAAGGGACAGTTTGGAGAGTCTGTAAAGAAGTGGACATGGGGACACCGCCTTCCCGACCAGGTTTGCTCCTTCTCCTGGCTGTGTTTTCTCCCTGATGCCAGCTGTGGGGGTGGGGAAGGTATTCCAGAGGTGCTGCTGCATTTATTTGTGCAAACACAGGGTTTGGCTGGGGGGATTGTGTTGGTAGCTGGGAATTCGTGACTGCCTGGCCAAATGTGTCTGTTCAAGGGGACTTGTGGTGCCAAGACAATGGGGTGGCTCAGACCCCAGGAATGGGACAGGGGCTGGATGTCCCTGGCAGTGCTAAGGGGTGGGTGATTCCCCAAACCCAGCCCTTACTCCAGCTTATCTTCTCATCCCCCTCTCTTAGCAGAGGAATAAAGCATGAAGTCCCACTCTTTGTTTTGCCCATGGTGAGCAGCTCTGCTTTGATATAATCCATTTAAAATACAGAAAGTTCCTTTTTTCACCCCTTTGCCTTAGAGATGATTGGAAGCAGATATCATCAGCTTGTGGTTCTGTCCCTTTCCTTCCCTTTCCTGGTGTGAAGGTGTGTGAGGACATGAGGAGTGCAAAGGGACCGGCTGCTCCTTGGAGGCTCCCCAGCATCGCCGTCGTGCTGAGCCACAGCTGGAGGTCACTGATGGCTCCTCGCCTTTTCTGGCAATGAGAACTTGCTATCCAGAGGGACACTGTTATCTCTGTGATAAAATGCTATATAACTGGCAGGGTTTATTGTTGTGTGGTTTTTTGTTTGTTTGATTGGTTTTTGTTTTCGTTTTTGTTTTGGGGTTTTTCTGTTTGTGGTTTTTTTGACAAATAGCCTTATTACAGTCACAAGTCTGGGAGAGTTAAATCATCCAGCTTTAAGCAGCCTGAGCCAAGCGAGGCTTTTTGCTGCCTGGTCGCTGGGAGCTCCCTGTGCTCAGTGGCCTTGGCTTGTTTGTGGAACCGTAGCTGATAGGGAAGTGTTTTCCTCTAATAAACGAGAGATAGCGACTAAGGAGATGTTAAGAGCAGAAGGTGCCACATGAGAAACAAACACCCAAAGCACTTTGGGGGCTGTTGGCAATGATTGCCTTCCTGTGCGGACTTTGGCTCGTTCCTGGGTTGCACAGTTCATGGACCACATCAGGGTGTTAGGAAGTTACTGTTTTTTCTGGGGCCAAAACCTTCTTTTGGCTAGTTATGGCACAATACCTCCACATCTTATAGTTTACATTGATTTTTTTTTTCAAACTATACTGAGGCATTTAAGTTAAAACCTGGCATCATAAGAGTCTCTATTTTTTCTCTAAGCACCTAATGCTCATAGTTAGGAGCTGAAAACCTTCTGCTTGAGGTGGGGCAACACACCCAAGTTTCACCACTTCAGAAGGGATTCACATCTCCTGGTGCAGCTTGGAAGGTGATGCATCAATGGTGAGAGGCTGACACCACACTGCTCCTTTGAATGACAGGCAGAACAAAGTATGAGACTTCATGTTTTAGCTCCTCTGCTAAGCCAGAGAAAAAGGGGCATGAAAAAATAAACTTGCTCCTCTTAGAAGATCCTATGCCCAAATTGGTTCATAGATGTTCTAGCCATACTTGAGGGCCACTTTTGCTTCATCCTGTTGATGAGAGGAAGGATGAAGCAGTCATCACACATGCTGGACGTGTGGAAATGCCTGGATTCATCCTCTGCTCTCTTGCTCATTTTCCCTTGGATCCTCCATAAGTCACTTTGTCTTCCAGTGCCCCAATTCCATGCCTGTAAGCATGGAAAACACTTTCCAGCTGCACTGGGAGGCTGAAAGTGATGTATCAGTGTTTGCAGGGTACTCAAATAATAGAAATAATAATTAAAAACTAATGCATTATTAATGGTTTATTAATAATAAATAACAAACACGAATGAATAATTATAAGAAAAATAAACACACAAATAAACTTAATAGTTTAAACAGCAGTTATGTAGTCACCCAGCATGTGCCTTATGAAATTGTCTCCTGGTTATATGCAGGATAAATTGCCACTGTGATAATCCTACATGAGTATAAGGTGTTTTAGGAGATGAGGCTACATGAGTTCGGGTTGGATTGAAGGACTTCAAGTGAGTCCAGCATGCAAAGAACAAGATGCATCACCCCAATGAAAAGATCTCTTATTTATTGCTGCTGTTATGCACTTATGTTTTCTTATGTGTCTGTGCATGGAAATTATGGAGAGGGGTTTGTGGGGTTATTTCAGCAGCAAAAGTGTCACTGGATACTTCCTCTATTTGAACTTTGGAGTGTGAGACTCTCATCTCAAAAACTTAACTCTGTGCAAAGGAGCATACTGGTGTGTACAGTGTAATATGTGCTATTAGGAGAATGATGTAGGCACAGTGGCACAGAGGTAGAGGTTAAATCATTGTGGCCTAATGCAGATTGGCACTAAACCTTGCCAAATTCAATGTTCAACCTTTTCTCTATCAGAGGTTGGATTAACCACTGGTGTAATTAAGAAAAAAAGCAGTAATTTTACTCTGAGAGAGAGTTCTGAGAGGTCTTGTGCCTTGAGTTGCAAGAGTGAATAGTGCAAATGTCTGTCAAATCCAAGTGTTCATGCTAACAGGTTTTTACCAAAAATGAGCCAGCTGGGAGAATTAATTCTAAATGAGCAGAAGCTCCTGCTGCAAAACGCCATGGCCTAAAGAAATGGAGAAGAATGGAGGGTTGAAAGGAAAGGTAAAAACAGTCTTTTCGTTAGTGAGGAGTTAATGATAATGAGCTGCTTGATGGTTTTTTAGCTGAATCTGATGATCTTAGGGTCAGACCCCACCCGTTTCTGGTTTTCCCCATCAGAGAACATCCTTGAGATAATAGATTTTGTGCTGGGTCTTGCCTTTCTTCTGCCTGACTCTTTCTAGCAGTTGGGAGCTCTGCTAGTTGCAAACTTGGTTCAAAATTAGCTAGTGTTTTATTTTGTTGCATGTTTTTCTGTTTTCTCCAGTGAAGGATGAGATGCCCTTCTCTAACTCTGCATTTGAAAGCAAATGTAATGCAGATCTCCTCTGAGCAGAGGTAGTAATTAATTGGAGATGAAAAATCAAACAGCTGGTTACTCTTCCCTGTTTCTCTCCTGTTTTAACAAGGAGGCAACTGGAAGGCTTGATTGCTCATGGTAAAAATTATTTTAAGCAGTTCAGCCATCTAAACTCGATTTAATTTTTGGCTTGTTTTTTGGCATCATCCTTCATTCACACCAATGAAGTTTACTGGTGACCAGTGCAGCCTCCTGGAGGTCTAGAGAGCTCTGCAGGGGCAGTCATGTTGATATAGTGGCTTGGAAACCTTAATTAGTTTTTATGTTTCTTGTGACAGTGCTATTTTTTATTTTCTGGAAGCTCCTTTCTGCTGTAGCTATTTGGTGTCATCTCAGCAAACTGTGCAAAGCTGATCACTTTGGCTGCGATGACTCTCTAATGCTGGAAAGAAATTATTTTGGTTTTGTGTTGGGATGAGGTGTTGAGTTCCTGATCCCCTCTCTGCCTGGAGAGAAAACAGAGCTGTCCCGTTGCATCTGATACTTTCCATGGTGGAAATGACACAAATGTGTGTGTGAGGATATGGAGGAGAACATCTGAGGAGAACGTCCAAGGAGAATGTCCACTTTCTTGGGATCAGGGATCCTTTCCAGGGATCTCCCCTGTTTCAGTGGGAGAAAATTCATTTCTGTGGGCTGGAGGGTGAGTGCAGACTCATCAGAGGTGACAATCTGACAATCAGCCAATCTGCAAGAAATCTTCAAGTGCACTGAGACTCCCAGGAGCCACTTAGCCACTGACAGCCAAGCCCAGGCTCAGCAGCTGTGCTGGTCCTTTCATCTTCCCGAGATGACCCTGTCGCTGCAGAGGCAGGAACGACACACAAATAGACACACTACATTTCAGAAGGCTAATATTCCTTTTATTAAAACAGCATGCTGTCTTTTATACCTTCTACAAAATTTACACTTTCTTCATTGGTTACAATTAGTCAACATAAGGTTCATTGGTGTAAAACCCATCTATGCCTCCGTTTGCCACAAAACTTTTCTAAAACTACTTTTCCCTGTGCAGGTTTCTTCTTGCTTATCTTCTTCTCTTCTTGGTCTCCAGGCCAAGAGCCTCGGTCAGAGAATACTTCTCAAAACAAACCTCATTCATTAACCCTCTCAAACCCACAGACCAGCTGTGGGTCCCACTATATGTCACGAGTGCTGTCACAGTTATTAAGGAATCATGAAAAATTCCCGATTTAATGACATGGCCCTGACAGCTGCAGCATCAACCCCAGCTCTGCCAGGAACAGCCCCTGTGGGTGTTGTTTGACTTGACAGATTGAAGGTGCTCGTTCAATTAATGCTGCATCATGGTTCTCTTTCAATAAGGCAGGAGGTGTCAGCAGTTTTGTTTACAAGCCTCCCTGCTCCCCCCTTTAAGTCGTTCCTGACAAAAGGAAGTTTAAATGCTTGCATTGATTCCTGGCTCCGCACTGCAAAATATCCACATGTGGCAAAGACGTGGAGATTTTTCAAAGCAGCCTAAAGAATTTAAAGTGCTTTTAACAGCTCCCAGGCCTTGGACCACTGCTTTTAAGCATCTGTGAGTAGCAGATAGATTTAGAAGATAAAATGCTGGATGCTACTAGTTCTCTCAGCACATCCTTTGCTTATTTACTTTTTTGAAGAAAGCATGCTGACTAAATTTACCCTTTGTAATGTTTAGAGATTCATATGCACAGATTTGGTCTTTCTAAAAAACATGTTGGGTTTTGTAAAGAACGAAATGGTTTAGAAGTAAGATTTCTGGAGACTTCGTCATAAGTCTGTTCCCTGTCACTGAATAAACCACCCAAAAATACAGTCTTTAACAATTTCATATGCGACACATGTAAGAAACTAAGATGCTTTCTAGTTTTCAAGTAAAAGCTTGAAAATAGTGAAGCGGGTTGTGGTTTTGATTTGTGGTTTGGGTTGGATTGTTGTTTTTTTTTTCTGTAAAAACCCAAGTTTTTAAGAAAAGTTAACTCTTTCCATTTTTCTATGGACTTAAAAATTCCACCCTTGAATGCTTCCTTTGAATTTTTGTTTTTAAAAGACAAATTTTGTGTTTCATTCAGACTGTCATATATTAAGAAGGCCCAGTGTTGGACGAAAAATGTGGAAGGTGGGGAAAAAAAAAAGCACACAATTTCAGCATGAAACTATTTCACATGTCAGATATATTGGAGTTAATTGGCTTTTGTATCATGTTCATCTGCAGTGGGTCTACCAAAATAGCCTAGATGACTGCTCTGCTCCATCTGGTTATTATCTTGCTTGCTGTAATATCCCTGTGCCACGCTGTTGTGGCCAGCCGTGGCTGGGAAAAAGCTCGCTGGAGATTCCCGAAGATCTGCTCTGTGATACGTTACCAACTTGACAGGGGCTCACTTGACAAATTGAAAATTAGCCAAATGCTTTTTCTAAGCCAAAAGTAGCCTGAGATGATGTCTATGCATCATACCAAAGAGGCCTTTTGAGTTCCTTAAGGTGCCTGACTCCAAATACTCCTCAGATTATTAATAGTGCCCTAATAAACCTGGAGAGCGATCCTATAAATTTCAACATGTGCAGGGTCAAACAGTGAAGTCAATATTAATTAATAGTCAAAAGCAGTGTTTTATTTCATGTAATCAGCCTCCTGACAGTCTGAGCAGTCCTGGAGGTTAGTTATGCTCAAAGAGTGGGAGCCATGCCAGGGTGTCCCGTGCTCTGTTGCTATAAAATACCAAATAATCTGGAGCTGTTGCATGTAATAGCTGAAGATTTAATGAATCTCCTGAAATGATCTATGCTCCTTCATGAGGGGTGGCAGGAGTGATGTGCTGGTGGACCTCAAGGCGGTTTCTCTTCGCTCTCTCCACCAAAGAAAAACACCACCACAAGAAGTTGGCTTTATTATGTGGGCAGGAAAGGGGTGCAAAAACCCAGGGGTTGGGGTGACCTCAGGTAGTTGGAAGCTTCAGTGGCTTTGTGGTGGCAGCTCCAAAGCAGAAGTTTGCAGGGGGAAAGGAAGGACGCGTGAAGGAGCTCTGCACTCGTAGCACAGATGGGAAAGGAGAGGGGTTCCATAGAGAGGGAAGGTGCAGATGTGATGCCTGGGGATGCAGTTCATGAGTGGGCCTGGCAGTGCTGGGTTCATGGTTAGACTGAGCTCAGAGGTCTTTCCCAATCTTAATAATTTTATGATTCTAAGCAGATGTCCTTGATGCCAGCTCTAGTATAAATTAAATTACTTCAGATTTGTTTAACATACGCTACTGGGAATATTTAAAGGTGTAAAATTCTGTTTTGAGGGAACCATCAGATTCCTGTCCTCAAAAGCCATTCGATTAATTCCATTAACTTGTAGGAGTGATTTATACATTATTCTGCCTTTCAATAGCTGACCTGCTGCTCCTGGAAATTCCTCATAAGCTCTTCTCCTTTGCCTGGCTAGTATTTGACATCACCTGATTTTGGCTGTGGTGTAGAGTCGCCCTTGGTGGACAAGGGTGTGTGATACCAACAACTCATTGCAGGATGCTTGATAACAGCAATCCCATCTTGCCCCCAAGTTCTGCCTTCACTCATTTTTATGCTACCTCGAAACTACAGTGTGCTGCAAACACTGCCCTCCACCCCCAAGAAGGACTGAGGGGGTAACAATGAAAAGCAAAAGAATATTTGCCAGCAGATGCACAGACTCCCCTTAGTCGAGGATATTTGACAGTGCAAAGATGGATGCTTCATCCAGGTGTTTGTATTTTCTCCCCAATCTGTTATCAGAGTGAATTAAGATACCTTTTGGCTACCATCTCTCCTCCAAGGGACAGCCTTCTCATAAGTTATGTGGGATGTGTCACCTGATTAATTATATTCCCATATAACCTGACAAAGCTGACGCAAAGTGTTCCCTGGCATGGGGAGGATTCCTGTGTGATGGAGCCGTTTGCTCATCCCCAAACCTGCACCATACTTCCTTCTTGGGGAAGAAAAATATAAAACATTCGCAGAGATTTGTGGCCAGCTAACCCAGGCAATGCTTCATATCTGTGGAAGGAAAAAAAAAGAGATTTGTGGCCAGTGAAAGGTTTACTATCGCATTTTTAAAATATCACGTATACATACATGCACACATAAATAGAATACATGAATATAAAATAAACATATATTCACTGCCAGTACTAGTTATGGTATATTAGTGTTTTAATTCAATATAAATACATTTTGCCTGCCATCCCTTGCAGCTGGAGTTGCAGTCTCCACGTTGCAGTATCTTCAGTGGAGCTCCTCACGATGGGGCAGTTGGGTGCAGGGTAGAGTTGAGCATGTTGATCCTTCTAAAGCAAAGCTTCCCTCTCTTTTCATTTGTTCTACTGTTGAAGCTGCTTAAATCACTCCAAGAACACGACATTTTGACTTCAGCCATGATCCCAGTTTTGGTCCCTGTTCAATGGAGGACATCTTGTTATTCCTGTTTAGACCCAGCACATATTAATTTCTATAAGCATATATTAATTTATATATTTCATGTGGTCTGAATGCTCTGAATTGGTTGATTTTAATGACATTAACCAGATCTTAGGCAGCCTTTGGAGGGGATGTGTGTAAATGGAATGTAACAGTGACATGCTCTTCGTCACCCACATTTTTGTATCCTGATGAAAATGAATGTCCCAGGTTTCAGCTATTTGTCAAAAAAATTATCTAAGTCCTTTGCCATATCTTGAGCTTTCCTTCCATGAGCTCTTCTTATCCCAAGTGTTTCCTAAAGGAGCTGTTTGGTGATGGCACTGCATCTCTGCCCTGTTTTCCTGCTCAGCCTTTTGACGTTGGTGCCATCTCAACAGAGGGAGTTTTTGAAGGTTATGTGTTCCTGCTGCTGGCTTGTGAGAGCTTGGCTCTGCCATCATCTTGGCCAGATGTTTTCTCCCATGTGGGCTGTCTGAGGTTTTGGGGTGCAAAACTCAGCTGTCAGGTGGGTCAGCCCTCCTGCAGCCTGTTCAGCAAACCTCTGCCTGATGAGGCATCCCAGAGCTGGTGCAATCCTGCAGACTTTACAGCTGCCGCCTTTCCCCACCTTTTTTTATTGATAGCATTTTGACTTCATCTCTGCTTGGAATAGATTTTGTGCAGTAGAGGAGATAGACTGAGAAGCTCCACTCGAAGGTGCCTCATTGTCAGCTTCTACTCCGCCACAGGAGCGTTTTCTCATTCTGGCCACATCTGGTTTTTAGCCTAAAACTTCTGAGTTTTGAGTGTGTACTGTCAAGCTCATCTCAAGGCTTTGGTCAGCAAAGCACGTGTGCACTGAGCACTGAATCCCAGCATGCTGAAGCACATCATCCCAGTGGGTTTTCTTTTAATGTCAACTAATCAAAATTATTTAGCTTGATCCCTTCTTTCTACACTGGTATAAAAGCAGGAGCAATAACCAGTGATCAAGTAATTTATTGGGAGATGGGCTTTTAGGGTGTATTTTTCTTTCTTTCAATCAAGGTGTCAAAGATTAGTCTTGGCTTCATTGGGGATGAAGGTGTGTTCCTATGGTGTGGATTTAAATTTACCTGCAATCTGATATATCTTCTTATGAGAAAACTAGGTGCCTCCTCTCCCCTGTAGCATTTCTTGCTCTGTTTTTGTTGTTGTTTGGTTGTTTTCTTTAACTGTGTGCCTTCATAGAGTCATAGAATGGTTTGGGTTGGAAGGCATCTAAAAGATCATCTACTTCCAACACCCCTGCCATGGACAGAGACTTCCCACTAGACCAGGTTGCTTCCACAAAGCCTAGAAGCCTGATCATATTTTAGTTTCAGTTTAAACATGTGCTTATGTGCTGCCTTGGCTAGGGGAGGATTGAGTCTTGAGCTACCACTTTCCCTGAGAATTTGTCTAAAAAAATTTGTCACAAACCTCCAGCTTTTTTCAGCTACACCTGTGACATGAGTAAATAAATAGGTCAGTGCTTTTGTAAAGGACCAAATATATTCCAAAACTACATCCAGTAACCCTTGTTGATAAGACAGGGGTGTTTTGGGTGAGACCATCCACCCATCTGGTATTTCTTTCACTGACATCACTTGAGCTTTTATTGCTGTGGCTACATCAGCCAGGGATGGTTCAGCCACAATGCTGGGGGAAGCATCAGGTGATTAAATATCTGATTTTCAAGCAAATTCTTCTCTTGTGGGATAGGTTTGAATAGATGGAGCCTGATTAATGCCCACAACTGAGTTTGGGCATTCATGCCTGGACTACAAGTGTCATTTTTACGATAGGGAGAGGCAAAAAAGTCATGCCAGGAGCTGGTTTAGCTGGTGAAGTGTTGGTGTTGAGTGAGAGGAAGGGCATGGTGAGTGGGAGTCTGGGGTTCTACCTTGGCTGTGCTTTGTTCTCCAGCTTGGCAAAGACATTGTAGGCCTCAGCCACTAAAAAATAATACTTAAGTACTTGATATCTGATCAGATCTGAGCATTAAAGCTGTTTTTTTAAAGGGTGTTGGACCCCTTGTGTGGTTGTTGGGTTTAAGTGATACCTGCCCAGGCACATCCAAGTTTGCCAGCAAGTGCTGGAGTTTGGTCTTCCATCTTCATCCTTGCTTTTCTACCAAGTGCTGAGAGGATCTGAGAGGATGCTGAGATACCCTTTCTCCAAATGGGTTCCTCCTGTGTTTCTAGGGGAGGCTGAGTGCACGTGCAGAGAGAAGATTTAATGCCAATGCATCCTCCATCAACATTTGGATTGACTGGACACAGGGCTCACTGAACTCCCCTAATCTCCAGTTTATGTGGCTGAATGATGGAGACAGTCTTGCCCTACTTTGGAGAGAGGAAGGGAATGTGTAAAGGGAAGCAGGAGCTGAAGTTGCTAGGGAAACACGAGCAAGGATGCTTGCATGGCTCTCACCTGATCCCTGCCACAGCAGCTCCGCGGCAGTTTCCCTTTCATACAAGTGTCATGTGGCCTCCTGGGTGAATTCACGGTCACAAAAAGCTGCTGGAATTGTCCCAAGGCTTGAGGGGCAGCAGTGGTGCCCAGCAGGAGTCCCCCAAAGAATTGGGGAACACACAATCAGCCCCATAAGTGCTCTGGGGACATGCTACCCATTTCTGGGAAATGAGGCAAATGGGAATTTGCTCCTTCTGGGATCACTTTTGGGGAATAACCAATTCTCCCTCACTGAGAAGAAATACAGGAGGTTCAGTGACTTCTCCACTTATTGTGGGAGGTGGGGATGATGCTGGACCCACCTGGGATGTCTCCATTTTCATAATTTTGACTATTGTTGTTCCCATTTGTCCCTCTGGATTTTGAGTCCTGGAGTACTTTGCCATTTGAATAATTAGTGCCAGGCCACGTACCCTGTGCTTACACCTCGTACAAGGAAAGATGACTTCCATCGAATTTATGATTATGCAGGTATTTTATTCCTTGCAAATGTTTTATTTATTGCAATGGTTATTGATAGCTGCACTTACCAATTCTGTTGAGGCAAAACAGCCTTCTACAACTGCTTTTTTTTATTTGTTCGTCTGGAATAAAAATCAATCCTGGCAAAAATTTGAATATCTGGATTCCTCTTGGCTTCCCCACCCGGTAAAATTTAATAATAGCTTGTAAATGTTTTCATCAGCTGCTCCTCTGTTCTTTAATTGAGCACAGATGAATCTTGAATGAGTAGTTTTTGTATGACTGGGTGGTTTTTTTCACGTTTTAGCAGCAATCCATTCCGTTTAAGCAGCAAGCGCTTTTGGGAGGTGGATGAGGGACTGTTTGCAGTGTGATTATTTTCTAAAGTTTGGAATGAAACAGTTGAGTGGGAAAGCAATTGAGACGTCTCCTGTGCTGGTGGGTTCCTTGGGAAGCAGCTGGTACCATGCAGGAATTAGAAGCAGCTGGCTTTGCTTTATAACAAATCAAGGGAGTGATTATCTTGTGATAATCTTGCCCCCTTCATCTCTTATTGCATGAGTAAACACAACTTCAGCTTGTAAACTTTGAGTTTAGCCTTCCACCTTTGCTACCAGAGACGAAAATTCAGCTGTGCCGGGATGTGCTGCCCTTCCATCAGCTCTGCCCGGCATCGTCCCTGTCGCCCTGGGAAGGTGCAAGAATGGAATGAGCTGGGCTGGGTCTGCCAAGAGCAGTGATGGAGCCCAGTGCCAGCTCATGGATGAGCTGTTCCTGACTCAGATGAGCAGGGACCACGTTTCACAGCCAAAAAGCCACGTGGGGAGAAGGTGGGTGCTGCAGGGATCCAGCTGTGCTCCATGAACTGTTCTTTCTGTGACATCTGGCCAGAGACTGCTGATTTGAGCTTTAAACAGAAGAAAGGGATCAAATAAAAGATTGAAAGGCCCCTGCTAAGAGGTGAGGGTGGGGCTTGCACTGTGGTGCCAAGGAGTCAATGTCTTGAGTTCAGCAGGGTGGCACTGGGTGAGATGAGCTCAGATTAGCGGAACTCCTGTCCTTAAGAGCCTTGGTTACCTCTGAACCCGTGATGGGCTTGAGAGGCAGCTGGCACGCACACGATGGGCTTCAGGGCCAAGCCTCAAATCCCTCTTGGCCAGCTCACCTGAGCACTGCCAGCAGGTTGCCATTGCCTCTTTAACGGATCCCAGCACCTCAGGCTGGGCTTTGCCTTTCCAGGCTGCTCTTAGGCCCCGTCTAAAAGGAAGGAGAAAGCATGTCTAAACAGAAGACTCCCCATTCATCTCTATTTTATTCCTTACCCTGCCCCTGCAGTATTTGCCTGCTGGGAAGGTGAAACCATGAGCTGGAAGGATCTGTCTCCCTGCTTGTCAGCGGCGCCGGCGTGGCCGCTCTGCTCGCCTGGAGGCGGGGGACGCTCGGTGTCAGCTCCTGTTCAAAATACATTTGGTTTCTAAATTGAGACGGGGATTCTGCACAAACACTTGGCATAGGTGAGCTGGAAAAAGGTTTTAAGGGTAAGCAGGTTATTTATACTCTGTCTTGCGTGTCCAGCCTGTGTTTGTGCTGCTAAGTCGTTTATGTTTATTTTATGGAGAAAGACCTGTGCCATAAACACTTCTCTAACCAGCAGTCAGCAGCAACAGCAGGGTGCCATAGGATGCAGTGGCCAGCTTGGATGGAGGAATATGGTTGGGAAGGGGGGTTTTGGCAGGATTTAGTCCCTTCCCAAGGACTGTATCTAGGGCATGGTATCCAGTTTGGATGGAGGAGTCTGGTTGGGGAGGGGGGGTTAAATGGGCTTTAGTCCCTTCCCTAGGACCACATCCTGCACCTTACAGCAACTGAGAGGTAACAGTGGGCTCGGTGGTGCAGAGCTTCTGTTCTCCATCCCTGGGCAGCTTCATTTTCAACACTGGAAACGTTTTCAGGTGCCTTGGGCTGGGAGCAATCACTGGTCCATGCATATGATAATTTTTTAGCAGTTATTGGCCCTGCTCACATGACTTCACTTGTGAAGTCCCTGGAAAGTCCTATGTAATATACATTTTCCACCTTGGGCACTCAGATGAAAGGGATTTGGAGATGCCTCTTGGTTTTGGGTGGAAAAAAGGGGTTTGAAACTTGTGGGATATTAAAAAAACCACCTGTTGTCCCATGTTGGTATGCACTTATCCTCACATTTATCTCACAGGGTCTTTAGTGGGAAAGAGTTAAATATCTTGTCACATGTGTTCATTGCCACAGCCTTGAGGAGATTTCTCCTCTTCAAGAAATAAACATAGCACGTGTTCAGCTAAAAATATTGCAGGAGGAATCCTTCCTTGGCCACAGCCCCGATATGGGAGAGCAGCTGTGAGTCGAGGGGATTTTGTTTGTTTTTAAACTTCATCTGTCTTCAAAGTGATGCTGCCCTGGGGTGTCAGAAGAGCCAGAGTCCCTGTTGACCTTCGTTTGCATCCACTGATGGCCATGGAGTAGGACTTCTTGGCAGCTGTTTGCAGCATGAGTTGGAGGAGGCTGTTGGCTTTGTTTGCAGTTACCTGCAAAAGCAGAAAACCTGGAGGTTACTGAGATGAGTGGAATGATCCTGACCTGCAGGATGCAGCACCTTTGAGGTCGCTCCTCAGTGTGACAATCTGCTGCTGCATGGAGGTGGAGGGTGAGGAGAAGGGTCTCAGCCTAACTTTTTACAGGAATCAGTCTGTGACACCAAAACTTCCTCTTTGAGCAAGGTGCCTGATTTGCTCTGTTAATGGGCAAAATGAATACTGACCCTGAGATCTGACTCTTCTTCTGGCTGTGTGTGCCTTTGATCAGTTCACTGCTCCTGAAAAGTCAAACTACTCCCATGCATGTCTCAGCGGGGTGGGAATTCTTACATTTGGCTTAACCTTCTGCTTTGGGTCTTTTACCCCTGCAGATAATCTCAGTTTAGTGTTTCTGTGGTTAAATTTGTAGCATGGAGTCATTGCTTCCTTGGTAAATGGGTGATGTGGGGTGGGGCTTCCTGGCCAGCTGGGCAAACTCTGCAGGTGGATGCTGCTGCTCACTGGCATGAAGGTGCTGGGAAGCTGCACTCCAGGACTGGCATGCCTTGTGATAGCTGTTCCCACTCCCAGACAGATCATTTAAAATTATGCTTCACTTTGCATTGTAAAAGCAACCCTCCCTCTTTTTTTCTTCTCTCTTTATCTCTTTTTTTTTTACTTTTTTTTTTTCATTGCTGTCCAGTCATTTGCCCACCACCCCAAATCCCAATTGAGACCTGATGCTGAGGGCCACATGAAGCAGTGAATGTATTCAGCCCAATGATTTCCACATGAGCAGGGCTCTGTGCTGGTGAAAGAAGTGAACTCATTGCAGAAACCTCCCAAGAACAAAGCTTTCTAGAAAGGATCAACCTTATTAGCACATTTAAGGAGAAAGGGGGTTTGTCACTGTATCAGTTTATGCTTCAGCACATTAGCGTTGTAAATCTCTTTGTGGAAAGATTGATTAAAAAACTGTATTTGCTTTTTCCTTTTAAAAACCCAGAAACAAAAAAAAAATCAAATCTCCAGCACACTAGTTTGCTTTGAATCTTTTAACACAAGTTTATGGGGTTTGATGGTTTGAAGCCTCCTACAATTAAAATGATTTTTTTTTCCCAAGCAATCTTTTGGTTTCCCAAGTATTCTTCTGGCCTTTTCACTTGAAAAGGAAAGGCAAACTTTCGTGAATTGAGCAGGGGCACTCTTTGAATGAAGTGAGGGTCAGTGCTTCTCCAGGCTTTTCTTCCCATTGTTTGAAGAATACACTGAGGATAGTGGGAGCAGATGTGCTGCTTCTTTTTGGGCTTATTTTGGCCCTAGTATGGATATATATGAGCTGCCATTGCATTAATTCCTCCCATGGTTGCTGTGGCTTAGTCTGTGTTCCTTTGTAAATACAGAACAAGCATCTTCTGACAAAGAGTTGGTGCTTTACACTGACACCATCCTGTCAAAAAAACAATAAAAAAATGGAAAAATATCAGTGGAAGGAAAAATCAGTGGAGAATGTCTTTGTTCTGTGATTTATGTTGTGGGATAGACACCCTGCACTTGTGACCCCTGGCAGAGGTGTATCAGCCACAGCTGGGATGGGCAAACTTGGCCAGCTAAATGTGACATTCTAATGTTGTTGTTTCTAATAGTACCTGCCACAGGGATTTAATTCCACGGGGAAAAAAAAAAGTGGAAGCTGAAGGAGATTGCATTTAAAAAACCTGCATGTGATCTGTCTGTATTTCACACTATACAGGAAGATTAGCCATGCTTTGAACACTAGACTGTTAATTTTGTTTGGCCAGTGACTCCCAGTGTAGTTATGCTATAAATGAATGGAGAACGGACACTTATAGGCATGAATGTTTTAATGTTAACAAAAGAAAAAGCTCTGTTGTTTGTTAGGGTAAAAGGGTGAGCAGTCTGGCTTTGGAACAGAGATGCTGCAGTAATTAAAGGCATCCAGAAACCTGGCAGATCTTTTGCTTTTGGGGGGAAATCCTTCAAACAGAGGCTTGATTCTGCCTGCATAAACTGATAGGAAAAATCTCTGCCTGTAGTTATAGAGGTGTCACTCTCAGCTGAGCTCTGACCCTATAATGGAAGTACTGCTATATCACTGTATATTATAGCTGGAATCCTGCTTTAAGGGAGGTGTTTTCTCGTGGGCACACATCATTGCAATCACTGCTTCAAGGACAGTATCTCTTTCATGAGGACCATATCTCTTTCACCTTCTGAATCTCTCATCCTCTTGAAACAGAGCAATTGTTCAGTGGGGAATGTAAAGTATGCACTCATCCAGCCAGTAACAATGAAGGTGGTTTGTTCTGGTTGAGGAAAAATACATATAATACATAAAATACATATAATTGCTCACCTATTCATCTCCCTTTTTGTCCCATTATCTTACCTTGTTCACACAGGAGTGTGGGGTGTGGTTTACCCGGGGGAGAGGGCGGAGGTAGGTTCAGGTCTGTGCCACAGGAGGCAGCTTTGGGAAATCCCTCTTGCATGAGCAGTGGCTCCAAAGAGGCAGATCATGGCCTGCTTGTTCCAGTGTAACAGGCAAGGAATGATCTTCACCCCATGAAATGCCCATGTGGAAAACCAGTGACATGTGTGCCTCTTCCCTAGAGGGGGACAGACTGGAAAGACATCCTGGTCTGCTCTGCTGGAGCTGCCTTTGCTGCAGCCCCTCCTAACACTCAGCCTCATCACGAGGAAATTACTGCTTTGCACCTGATGCATTATCAAAAAATATCCACTTGCAATGAGGCTGGATTAACCATGACATTTTACAAGCCCAGCTGGGAGGAACGCTTTGTGATTAAGTGAAGCTGGTTTCTAATGAGCCCTGAGCTTTACTTTCCAAAATATCTCATTTTTGGAGGGCATGATGTGTATTTCTCACTTTCTTCCCAACAAGCACATTTTAAAAACAGGACTAAACTGCAACCAGTCAAACCTACTCCACTGCCCTGGTGAAACAGGGCTGGAGAGATGCTATTTTCAGCAGAATTTTGATGTATCTGTGAGCTTGGAATTTGCTGTGGGATACTCAGCTGTAGGCTGACCATTCAGGGAAGAGTTGGGATGACAAAAGGAATTACCCAGCAGAAGTTTAGTGTGATGGGTTTGAGATTTTGTAGGTGTTAAGGTTGTTGAAGAGGACTGTAATGCACTAATTTAGCCTTCTACATAGCAGGGACAGGGCAACTTGATCTTCTGATACACACAACCTGTCTTTTTTGTGCTGGATGCTTAAAATCCATTCCAAGATAAGAGGCTACTAAAGCCTTTAAGATTGCTTAGCAGTCAGTAGAGCTGGAAACAGCATGGTTGGATGAGGAGCAGTGATACTGGGTAAATAAATTCCAAATGTTGAAGGGATGCCCATGGTGTGGCAGAGGTTGTTGCTACCAACAGAAAGCTCTGCTGGAGGAATGGGACCAAGAAACGTAATGCATCATGGAGTTTGAGTTGAAAACCATCTACTTGAGCTCTCCTGCTAGTCCAGCATGAGAAGATAGTGTGGGGAGAAGTTATGTCCTTCCTCTCTAAGTGGAAGATGGAAATAAGAATCAGGAGATAGAAATCTTTCATCCTGGGATAACGAAGAAATCTTCCATCCTAGGATAGTGAGATGAGGCAATATAGAATTGAAAAAATACCTGGAATGCATATTTGGCTGATGGAGATGATTCCTCTGAAAAAAAAAAAAAGGGATCATTCCTTAATCTCTTACTTAGGATGCCCTGAGTTTGGGATTCCTGTTGTGCCCCAGAAAACATCTTGCAGATTCATTGGACTTCCCTGTGTGCTAAAAAGCATGAGAAAGAGTTGCTGGCTTTCTAACACTGCTGCAGTGAGCTCTGTTCTTGCCACCCCTCATGCGGATGGCTTGCAAGGAGGGATTTCCCAAAAGCACATGATGTTGACTCAGCCCTGCTTCTAGAATCCAAAGGAAATATCTGCTGAGGCACTTGGAAACCCCTCCCGGAGTTGCTCAGGTCAGTGGGGACTTCCACATGTGCTTTGATCTTTCTGTATGCAGCTTTTTACAACAAAGATTTTGTGGAGAGCAGATAGTCAGCATTCCTGAAGACTTTTAATTTCTGTTCTGCAGCAGCTCTCAGCACGTTCTGCCTTCATGATGATCACTGTTAGAAGTGAAGACCCAGATCCAGCACAGGGAGACACAGAGGGCATCCCCAGAGCTGCATGAGGGATTTCCAGTGCAGATAGTCAAGGCAGTGGCTTTCTGGTTTACAAACCCTCCTCGATGATGAGCAACCTGATGCTCTGCAGAAGGGGACAGGGCAGGAATATGGGAATTTGGATGCAACCAGCAAATCTTGGTGCTAAAACAAAAAATGCAGTGGAGAAAGGTGTCCCTGTCCTGAGTGCTGTGCTCTTTGGGTTATTGAGTGACTTCGAGTCTCTAGGAAGATGGGCTGCCAGTGGAATCACCAGTGAAATCACATCCACGTGAGGCTTTCCTCCAGTGACACAAACCTGCCTCGTGCTGCTGCCAACAGCTCCTTGGATGCTGCATTGGGCAGAGCTCTTTGGACCTGTTGTAATGCTCTGGCTCAGCACACCCTGTGTTTGCCTACCTGGTTTAAAGTGTTACTAGTTCCTGAAGGAGAAACTATCTGCAGGAACTCAACAGCTTCCCTGCTTTTCAGCACTGCAGCTTTTAGGAAGTGGCTGCCGCAGATGTGGTCAGACGAGCTGTTGAAATTAAAACACAATATGGATTTAATGTGAAATAGCTGCTCTCAAATGGCTGCATCCATCTAGGTATCCCTAATCTGGAGTGGAGATTAAATTTAAATCTGTTTTAGTTCACTGCAATATATCCACGAGTCTAAATTGAAACAAAGCAGTATTATTGCAGGATAAACACGCTCGCCTGTGAGTATTGAGAAGGAGCAGGAGCCTGAGCAGCTCTGCTGGAACAGCTCCGTGTGTGCACAAGCCACAAAGCCATTGCAGGCAGCACTCGGCTGCTGCAGTTGTAAGAGGGAGCCCATGATGTGGAAAATCCCTTGCAGATGATATGTCAGTCATACCTGAGGATCAGCCAGGAGGGAGGGATAACAAACAACAAACTGCTTCCCAGTCGAAGGTGTGCAGCTTGTAAAAAGCTTGAGTAAATCTGGAAATAAGATGCTGAGACTTATGGGGAATTGCAGTGGGGGGAGCAAGTGGTTTTATGTTGGAGAATAAGAAGTAAAAACAGTTGAAAAAATAGAAACAGGAGCTGGTGCTCCTGATCTTGATCAGTGTTTTAAAAGCAGTGAGATTAATCAAAATTCCTTGCAAAGCAGCATTTTCTGTGGTGCTGGCACAAGGCCTGCTCTGAGTTAGCCAGCTCTGTCACAGGCAGCTCTGCAGGACTCGTTTGTACTGAGGGTCTGTGAGGAGATGAGGAATTTTTCAAAGTGGTTCTGGGAACTCATTAGGCTAAGAACCCCACATAAATCTATGGTGGGTGTAAGTTATCACTGTACTTTCCCCTTATAATGTGCCTAAGCCAGGCTGCCTCACCCTCCATCACTCCCTCCTCTCTTGGTGCTTTGTCTGCATTTGTGGACATGCCAAACCAGAAACACTCCTCCGTGACCCCTTTGGGCAGGTTCTGGGGTAGGCAGGGGAATTTCCACTCACAGGGGTGGAGGTGCATTCAGGATGTGCCTTCACAGCAGCAGAGGTTTCCACACCAGGCTGCCTCCTCATCTTCTCCCTGCCTTTGCAGCTGGCATTGTGCTGGTGACCCCAGGCAAGTTGGCTGTCCTCAGTGTCCTTGCACTCAGACCTGTTGTTGCTGGTCAGGATGGAGAGATTTTAGGCCCCTGGGTCCTCTGTTTGGAAGCACCGCAGGATGCCACATTTTCTCCTTGATAGAGTTAAATAACGGTGTTTTTCTTGTTTTTTTTTTTCCCTTTTATTTTCTTTCTTTCTCTTTTCATGGGGGGTTGTGATGCTTTTTTTGCTTTGGGTATTCATACATCCAGACAACCCTGCCTGTTAGTGCTGGTCCCTATTTCAGCACAGAGCAGCTCCTTCCTTTGAGGTTGCCTTCACCTTTATTCTGTGATAAAATGAGCTCATCTTCACCCTGATATTACCTTTAGGGCTGTGAGTTAACTGAGTTAAGAGCTCTGATGTTTTTCTCTTGGTCATTTAGAGGTGCTCAAAGCCCCGGTGCCAAACAGCTGATCTGAGTCCCAGCTGCCCAGGGTCAAGGACACACGTGGAAATTGGGTGAAACATCCCTTTGCTTTTTGGGGTTTTGTATAAATGAGGTTTTGCAAAGTGGAAGAAGCTCTCAAAACTAATTTCCCTCTTTTGTTGCTTAAGAAATCAAAAATCCATTGTTTCAAAGGAGTGAAGAGAAGAGGCACCGGGCTGCAGTTGAAAGTGCAAAGCAGTAAAATGCTGTGGGATCCTGGACTGTCGAGACTCATCACACGCCTGTGGCATCTTCTTGCCGTAGGGGAACGCTTAATTTCACCTCAGTTAAACCCAATAAGTAGTTTGGGATGATGGCAGTGACATTCCAGGCAGATTCCTTGTATTTGATAATATGCTGTTTCACCTCTGCTAGAAATGGGATGCTCTTCATCCAGCCCTGGCATCATCTGTGCTAAAGTGGTTGATGATTTATGTGATTTTTCCCCCTAAATTCAGGGAAATCTCAGGAGAAGGGTGGAGCAGAGCAGGAAGCAGCAGCAAACACTGTCTCTCCCTCATGGGGAAAGATCCTCCTCCTTCCCTATTAGAAAATTAACTATAATGAAATAATTATTTTATATTCATAGCTGATCAGAATACCCTTACCTGTCTCAGGACTTCCCTCGTGTGTTTGCTGGGAGTTTTTACAGGATGAGGGGACTCACTTTTTTCTAGTTCAGATCCTGGAAGTAGTCAAGGCCAGGCTGGACTGGGCTCTTGAGCAACCATGTCTAGTGAAAGATGTGTCTGCCCATGGCAGAGGATTGGAATGAGAACATTTTTAAGGTCTCTTCCAGCCCAAACCATTCCATGATTCAAGAAAATTGCATCCTTGCTGGGAGTGATGCTGTAATAATGTGTTGATGGGGAAGTGATCCAGGCATTTTGGCTTTCTCTCAATTAAACCTTATAGCAGGTTTACCTGCTGGAATCAGGAGGATTTAAAATGACAATGGAGACATTCAAATGAAGGTAGCAAACAGAGTCTGATGGTGATGGAAAATGGCTGTGAAACATTAGGGATGGCAGACTAAATCTCAGACAGTCAGAAGGCAAATGAAGAGTAAAGATAAAGAGTTCCTTAGAGGTGTTTGCTTCAAAAAGAAAAAAAATTAAAACAAAAATATTGTGGAAGCAGATTGGTACTGATGCACCTGAAAGATTTGGCAATTCAAAGAAAGAAAATGCTAAAAACAAGAAATTAAAATTCCATGTATTGTTTGAAAGGCAAGAGACTGCTGCCTTAGAAGTGCCATTGGCATGTGTGGCATGTTCTGAAATTGCTTGGGAGAGTATATTGGATTGGGGTGGGGAAGGGAGGGAGAGACTAATTATATATAATCTTAAAATGAATTAGGTGATATAAATGTAATGAAAGCAAATCCTGTTCCTGGAGAGACTTTTCAGTTTGCATTTTGATATCCTAGGGCAATGGCATGTTGCTCTCTGACAGACAACCATTTGATTTGGAAATATGTGAATAATTGGGAAGTGAAACCTCTTTGAATTTGTTCCTTTCCCCTCTAGCGTTTGAAGGACTAATTATAGGAAGAGATGCAGAATGCCCTGTGCGGGCATGGATGCAGCCAAGTTTCTACTTTGCTGGTTGCATGAGTCACTGTGCTGCATCCTGTGCTCTTTGATATGTGTCCTTGCTTCGAAAATTATATATTTATTTTACAGATGGAGAGGTAAGTGTGTTATGCTGCACGTCAGTGAGCCCTTGCTGGAGACACCTGTGCCAAAAGGATGCTCAGCAGCCGGCGGTGCAGGCTGGGAATGGGCTGGGACGTGCGGGTGGTTGGGTAGGAGTAAACACCGATGTGAGGACGGAGCGCCTGGAAGCTTCAGCAGCTTGCCAAGGCTTGTGCTGCTGGCTCGACTCAGAGGCAGCGCCCTATTTTAAGATGATTTTAAAATGGGTCTGAGGATCCTCCTGTCTGCAGTTCTCTGCTTACCAGCAGCCAGGTGCTGACCGTGTTCCAGGCAGGAGGGACCATCTCCCCACTGCCAGTCTCCTGGATGGCACAAGCAAAATTGATGTGTCCAACACAAGCTCTCTGAGGACAAGAGAGGGTTAATCAGCCTCATGGCTGGTCTGAGGCACTTGGTCTCATTTATCATCTCTGCCTGTGATCAGCCCCAGGATGGTGGGTGTGCCAGGGGAATTAGGGCCAGCGTTGGGGCGGGAGACACCGAAAGCATGAACAAAAATACTCCTGAGTCTGGAAAAAAAGCAGAATTTTGCTCTGTGGAAAGAGGTCTCAGATCCTAAATAATAATACTGTACAAAAGTATGAATGTCTTAAAAATATATGAAGTCCTCTCCCACTGAAGGTGACATGCGTGATGGGAGCAAAACTGCTGCTGGGTTGGGCTGTGTGGGGGGAAGAGAGGGAAGCACTTACAGCAAGGTGATGGATAAAAAGCTCCCAGCCTGTGTGTGAGATCCGTAGTTCCCAAGCTGTGCTCAGCAGACCCGTTGTAGTGTCTTAGGCTTTTGTTATTTAGGTAACATGGAAAGTTTGGGATCTTCTGACATGGATGAGTCAAATATTCCTGGTGGCTCATTCCTGACTTGATGTATAACCTTGAGCTTGGAGCTGTGCCTCCTCCTCCGGCTCTCCCCACCTGTGATAACTGGGATGGTGACATTTGCTGCTGTTTGTAAAGCAGTGCTGGCATGGAGACTTGCAAAGTGAAACCGGGTAGGATGCAGGATGCTCCGCTCACTCAGTTCTGGCTGAGAGCCGACGCATGAGGTTGCTCAAAATGCAGCACATCCTTTGTCTCACCATCTTTAGGCAATATGGTGTTTGGGAAGAATCTTAACACAGTGAGGACCAGATGTATGTAAAGCCCTTGGGGCCATATTGAAATGCAAATGGAAATGAAATAGTGCATTACTTCCAAGAGTGGTCTAAAGATGAAAACGCCGTGTTGGGAGAATGTGCATCGAAAGCGGATAGCTGGGTGTGAGCCCTGACAATGCTTTATCCTGTTGGCAAACCTGCATGCAATGCAGTGTTGTATTTGGGGTTTTGAGGTCATTGTTACACAGATTATTTAAGCCAGGATGCATTTTTAGCTGGACATTGTCTAAAGAATAAACATAGCCAGGGCTGTTTTCCAGTCATCAGCTAAATGGCCAGATCAAGGGCTTGAGTCAGTGATTCTTCCAAAACATTACTGACTGTCTTCAAAAATATTTCCTAACACTTCTTGCTTTTGAAAATGTAATCATGCATAAAGTGATGTATGTTAGTTTTGCTTTGCAAATGATTCTGGTGCCTGGATGCTGTGTGTGTGTTGGCTCTGCTTCTCGCTTGCTTGTACGGTGCTCTGCTTCCTACATTCATCCATGTATGCCTGAAACACAACCCAAAGATGGGACTTGTCCTCTTCCAGAAATAAAAGACCTACGTAACCTCCTTCTGCAAAATCAGGATTTATATTTTTGCTGCATTAGGGATGTATGGCTTGTATGAACAAAACTAACCTGCATATCCCATTAAAACAGCTGCTGCTAACAAAGTGCTCCAGCTCTTTGGCTTGTAGATGTGCCTTGGACTTTGATTCAATCTGTAGAACCACTTTTCAGTAGAAACACCAATATTCTTCATGTTTCATGGTGAGACATGTCCCATCTAGAAATTGTACTTTGTACAGCAAGGAAGACAAAGTGTTAATTTCTCACTATGCTGAGATGAAAGGGGGTTGTGAGATGCCAGCTTGGACCAAGCACTATGGTGATTTCTCCTTTCCACTTAGATTTTTCAGAACTGTATATTGACTTGTGGATGCCTAATCTGAGATGTTTTAAACAGTTTTTGTTCTCTCAAGAACGAGGCACCTTTTCAAGATAGGTTAGGCTGGCTATCCTGCATGGAAATATTTACTCCTTTTGAAACACTTGGCCCTTCCAGAATATAGCCAGGCAGGCACGTGGCTTCCTCTACTTCAGCGTAAAGATGACTTATGATGTGTTGTTAATGAATAATTACTACTGCATGCTTCCCTCTTTAAATGGCAGGGGCATCCTTGCTACATAAAACATTAAAAACTTGTTAAGATGGAAAATACCAGCAAAGAGATACAAAGCCTATGCAAAATCTCTGTCTATTGGGAGAAGGTTGCAAGGGTATCAGGGAAAGACTCAGGGAGGAAGAGGGCTTTGTGTTCTTCTTTCAGCAGCTGTCAGCTCCAAATGGCATTTCTGGGCTCAGGACAGTTGTTCAGAGGGATTGGGTTCCTCAAATCCCAACATGAAAAGAAATGCAGGCTGCCTGGATGGGTGGGGATGGAAATCAAGAGCAAAGTTGCAGTCAATGATGTACTGCATTTGGTTGGTCAGTAGCCGCTTGGGTCTTGCAACATTTGGATTGTTTTTAAATGATGTTTTTAGGTTGACAACATTTAGTATAGGAACTGGACAATGGCCAGGCTAGGCCAGAACAAAAGCCCACCCAGCCTGGTGGTCTGACCTCACCTTTTGCTGAAAGATGACAGGGCAGGAACAGCAGAACAAGCAAGTGCACGTGGCTCTTCTTAAAACATTATGGGGAATCTGCTGAGAAGGTTCCCCACATCACCTGCCCTTTGCATGAGGAACTGGCTTCTCCAGGTGTGCTTTGAGCCAGATGTGATTGGTTCACCCTTCATCACTTGTTGTTTACCACTTGTTTCATCCTTCATCACTTATTTCACTCTTGAGCAGTTGCATTGGCAGGGGCCATTGTAGAAGTTGAGGAGGTTGATCAGCAGTTTTATTCTCCATTGTTCATTCAGCACGAAGAAAAGTGCATCTCTTAGTGCCCACCTGAGCTCCCAGGATATAACCAGAACAGTAGGCTATGTTTTCCTGGGTTTATTGCATTAAAGAAAGTGAACCCTGTACGAAAGTATTTATATTGAAAAGCTTGAACTGTGACATGATGCCCATGGAAAATACGTAAAGCAGCTTGGGATGACCCTTTCCTATGATCTTTTCTTCATTCCCAAAGATGTAAAAGTGGATGGATTCCCCTCTGTGCTGCTGCCTTGCCCGGGTCAGGTGTGTTCACCTGCTTGTTGGTGTTGAAGCAGATGGTCCTGCACCCTCCAAAAAGTTATCAAAAGTTTTGTTTGCTCTTCTCAGATGGCTGCAACGCCTTACCAAAGTTCAGGGAAATTGGCTGAAGAGCACTGGGATCCATGTGTTCAAACCTAGTAGGGAGATTAGTGCTTTTATTGCTCAACTGGCTGCTGCCACTGTGAAGCTTTGCACATTGCCTTGGAACTTTTTATTTTCTTTAGCAAAAAATGGAATTTACTGGTGACATTTCTGGTCTTCCATTTCTGTTCCTGCTGATTAGCAGGAGTGTACAGTAATGTCACATAAAGTACCTTTTTGTTAGAGAGGTGGGAGTAGTTTGCATGCTTGTGTCCCCAGGTAAATCTGAGTGACAGGAGGCAGTAAAAAGATGTGTTCAGGGTTGTAGTTTGCTCATCTCCCTATAGCTGCCAGTCCTCTGTGTCTGTGTTCTTTCAACTCAAGCATGTGGACCAAAACAAGTGATTATAGCATCATGCTGATGAAGCTCTTGAGGTGAAAGAAAAGGGTTTGACTGCAGCCTAAAATTATCATGTTACAGGTTATAGAGGAGTATTTGGGTTGGAAGGGACCTTTAAAGAACCTTTTGTTCCAATCCCCCTGTTATAGGCAGGGACACCTTCCATTGACGAGGTTGTTCCAAACCACATCCAAACTGGTCTTGAACACCTTCAGGGATGGGGCATCCACATTTTCTCTGGGCAACCTGTTGCAGCGTCTCACCACCCACACAGGAAAGAATTTCTCCCTAACTTATACTTGACATCTTCCATTTTATATCCATTTCTCCTTGTCCTATCACAACAGGCCTTGGTAAGAAGTCTTTTTCCACCTTTCTTGTAAACCTCCTTCGTACTTTGGTAGGCTGCAGTAAGATCTCCCTGGAGCCTTCTCTTGTCTTGGATTCTTATTGTATTTCCAGTGATAAATCCCTCTAAATATTCATGGTATCTCTGAAAGGCCCAGACAAGGGCACCCACATCTCCTTTTTCACATACATCAGCATCTAAATATGTGGAAGCAGCATCAGAGATGGTGCTAGTGGAGATCCCCACCTATCTGAGGTCATGAAATTGGGAGTACTGTGCTGAATCTTAGAATATAACTTTGTGCTCTTTTCCATAATATTGGAGCCCTGGTCACCATGGGAACTAACTGGCATCCAAATAGAAAGTTGAACTGGAAGGGAATGTACCCAGTTTCTGGGCTGGAGCTGTTGAGCTCAGCTCACCCAGAAAGCTTGGATGTGGATGGAGGGAAAGTTCTTCTTTCACTCCATGTACACACTGTGGTCCAGAGTGTTTTAGTCTTCCTATGGTGGGAGAAAAGCAGGAAGAAAAAGACCTGTCCCAGAGCATGCAGTTATTTTATTGCTTCCCACCTGGGAAACAGGCAGAATTTCAACTTCCTGGGACAATCTGCTCAAAACCGTTTTTATTTCAAAGTGAGATCTGGATGCTGGTTAATGCATGAAATCAAAATGAAAGCTAATAGGTGACTTTATTTCCCCCCATGCCCCTTAACATAAAATCTCTTCAGCATCTCTTTTATAACTTGTCTTTAGAGGATCAGCACAGTTATCCAGACGTTTCTTCCGTGCCTTTCATTATTGTAACAGAAACAATCACTGGAAATGGCATGATGGTATTGGGTTGTGCTGCATTCCTTCCTCAGGTCTGACAGCAGCTTTTTTCAGTAGACCCCAAGGAGAAAGGTACATTTCTGTAAACATGAGACAAGTCCTAAATGTGCTATAGCCACTTGGGAGAAAATTCCATTGTAAAAGAGGCTCTTAAAATTGCTCATGTGGGATTTGCCATTAAGAGCACAAAGACTGGAGAAATAGACTTCTGATTTGGCTGGCAACTTACTTCTCATCCTTGAAGAATTTTAGGAATGTCTTTACTTCCTCTTGGAGGGCTTAAGGCTAGTTTGCGATTTCAAGGGCCAGAGACTTGCTTTTTTCCTGCCTCCCTTCTCTTTCAGGCTAGGTTCTGCTTGCTTGTTAACTCTTGAAATACCAGCGTACACTGGGGAAAGAGCTTTTTAAAAATCACTGGTTTCTTCTGCAAACCTTGAATGGTCTGAAGGTCTAGAGTGTAATGCAAAAGATGTCCCTTGCACCAGGGAGTTATCAAGTATTTTCACATGTACTGCTGTGGGCTGGATGGAGGAACCTCTGTTTGGGATGTGGTAATGGATGCTTGTCCTTCATTAAGACTGGCTATAAACTGTGCTTGTGCTTTTTTGTGCACTGCATTTCCATCATGTTCTTACCCTTTGAGCTGAACGCAGGGTGTCAGACCATCGATGACTGCTCGCGTGCTGAGGGGAATGCAGGTCAGACTGGCAACTAAAATGTGCATGTTTTATTCTCTAGAACATGAAGAAATATGGGGATTTTGTCGTAGTGTATTTTGTGTAGCATATGAATGATCTTTGCCCAAAAGAACTTGATTCCCCACCAACACAGTGCAAAGAGCTGGGCAAGCATCCCCTGCATGGTCCTGCACCATTTCTTATCACTGAAGCCCTTGGTTCCTCTGAAGGAGAAGTTTGGTTATCTCAGGTCAATAAAGAAGAGACCCCAGTTGGCATCTGCCAACAACCATCCATCATCATGCTGGAACTGAGGTTTGAACTCAGACATCTATAAGATTTTCTCTCTGTCACTGCCTCCCCTTCAACTGGCTGACAAGGAAAAGCTGTGATGTAGCAGAAAGGTAATCTTAGAAACCTGATTTCTAGGTAGAGATAATGTTCTTCTACTGAGAACATTTTCAAATTAATTCTTCCTTGAGTTTCCCACTTGCTCATGTAATCTGCTGATTAAGTGACTCATCTCTATGGTGTATTTGAATTCTGGTCAGTGATGGAGTTTAAAACAGCGATTTTTGAACTGGTTCCATGGTTTAGAGTGGTTGTAGTTTTTTATTGCCTTTCTTCCTCCATCCTGCTGAGAAAACTGCTCAGCTCCAAGCTTTGATTATTCAAGTAGAAGAGGGTGACAGGAACACAAACAAGCATCATTTAGTTCTTGGGGACACGTTTTCCTGATGCTTGACCTTTTGGACTTCCCACATCTTCTTGTCCATTTACATGCATTACAGTTTTTCCAATTACCAGTGAATTAAATTTGGAATTGTGGTATTTGGAAATGTCAAGCAGAATCAATAGAAAAGCACTTGGGGCCCAATCTTAGTAGACTCAGCACATTTTAAAGCATATTTGAAATGTCCCTGCTGATAAATCTCGGAGGACCCTGTGTAGATTATGAATTGAGGTGCTGCTGTTCTGGTACAGAAGCTCTCTGTGGCTTGCCAGGTGTGCTGTGCTGTGTTGGACACACATCACTCTTTCCCTGGAGAAGACCTTAAAAATCAGCTCTGAAAAGCATTTCTGCTGGTGGCAGTGTCACAGCATGATGAGGACAGTGGGATGGAGCAGATGCACGTGAAAAAGCTGGGAAAGGCATCGCCACATGATTATTGCTGTTCCTTAAACCTCTGCACTCCACAAGGAGATACTCCCATACCCTTGTTCCTCTGCCTGCAAGGAAATTCATTTTCCAGTCTTGCTTTGAAAGCTTTTCAAAACTTCTCTGTGTGTGGGGAAAATATTTACGAATGTACGTGATTTCACTTCCTCCTCCCATGCGCTTCGGAGACCCCATGCTGGCTCCCGAGGAGAATGGGAGAGAACAAATGATTGTGTTCTAAATGTCATTTCAGAACTTGCTGCATATTCTACTTAGTGATTTGTGGAATCTGGTCAAGACTTGCCCTCTCTTTGATTTTCAGGAGTGCAGTTGGAAATACCTTAATCTTGCAATTAAGCCCTAATATTTTCTGTTACAGAGGCTGCAAAGTTTGGCTGCTGAGACACCTTCTTGGTAGCTTGTGTGCAGAGTGCTCAGCCCACAAGGGGCCATTTTTCATGCCAAAGAGTAGTCACTGCTGTTACAAGCTAAATAAATGGCCTGCTTAAAGCTTTTATAAGTTCACACCTCAAATTTAAAAAAAAAAAAAAATCTTAATAACTATATGCCTGTTTGGAAACTCGTGGTCTGGGGGAGAAAACACAACCTCTCCTCCATGGAATTCCTCTGTGGAGCAAGGCTGTGGTGGTGCAAAGGAAGCCTGGAGGTGTCTTCTAATGAACTGGGGGGACGGAGGAGCATCATTTCAGGGATGCTGCCCAAGGTGGCATGCTCAGGGCTGGACACAAATGGACAGGCAGCAGCTCTGAGAGCTCTGGGAGGGAGTTTGGATGGGCAATCTGCAGCTCCTCGTGCTCTCCTCCACCCCACACCGTGCACAGGCAGGCGGGTGGCAGCAGTGCCCTTTTTGGATCTGTGACTTCGTGCTTGTCGGGGCTGGCTCGGTTTCCATTTCATTCTCTTGGGTGTAGCTGAGGAGGAGTATGTATCTGTGCAAAAAAAAAAATAAATAGAAAGAAAGAAAAAGAAATTAGGAATTAGGCCTTTTTTGTGTGTTATTACTAATCTGGTTTGAGCTCTGCTATCCAGATTGCCTCGTTTGTGACCCAAAGTGCATTTAAACATGAACTGCAGAAGCACTACAGCATTAAATGCTTTTGATTGATCTCCCTGATGGTTTTATTAAAGAACTAAAACCTTTTTGGGGGAGACAGATACAGTTAGTGATGTGAAGGGAGAAATGTAATTACATTTTTGGCTTTGTCCTTAACTGAAATGACACAAAATAGGATTTTTCTAATGGATAACTAAAATGATCTCTTCTTTAAATAAAATATAGAAGTGACCCTCTGAGTTCAAGTCAAAAATGCTCTGCTTCCAAAAATTGATTAACTGCTGGCAGCATTTCTGTCCTGCTGCAAACCAGGCCAGCCAGCAACCTGGCCAAATCTCCTTGGATCGCTCTGCCTGGCCAGAGGAATGATTTACTAAACCTTTTCCTGAGAGATCCTCCCCTTTGCTCCAGGAGATTAATCTCATCAGCTCTGTGTGCATGTATGTGTGTGTGGACACTCAGTATTTCACTCAGCTGAGTGTTGCTGTCCTCTCAGCTCCATCTTCCCTCTGCAGGATCTGCCTGGTTTTGTGGCCTTGTGAGGAGCTGGGATGCTCCATGTCCTTCTCCGGGTTCTTCTCCTACCCAGCCTGTTTGACTTAAAATACCAGGGAAATTATTCGGAAGAATGAAACCATTACTGCACCCTTTCCCCAAGCTGGTAGTAATAACTCCTAAAACACACTCCTTACATTTTACAAAATAGGTTTTGCTGTCTGTTTGGGGGAAAATTCTAATAAAGATCTAATTCTTTGGAATAATTTTCTTGTTACCATTTACTGACTTAAACCCAAGATAAAAAAGAGATATATGGGGGGGGGGGGGGGNACAGATGTCCGTGGAAGCTGTGAAGTGTGAGTCATGGTGTGAATATAGAAGCCCTGAGTTGTCATCCCTGGTGAGCAGGGAGGATGTATTTCTTAATATTAAAGTTCCTTTTTTAATTTTAAAAGAAAATGACTTAAAGCCTCCTGTCCTTTTGAGAGTGGTTGTCAATGGCATCATTGCAGGTTACCATGGCAATATATGCTGAGATAATAGATTAACAGCCATTGATTGACTCAAAAACTTGGAGCTCTTTTACTGTGGGATAAGCCAAATCTATTGACAGAAAACAAAATTCCAAGTAATATCTTCCCTTGGCATTGCACCTTTGCTTTCTCAGTATTGCCTGCACCCAGATCTACCTGATCTGGCTTAAGAACCAAAGCAATAATAGATGCTTCTAATTAACCATCCCTGCATCCAGCTGGTTGAATGGGGTATCTCTGCCTGGACAAACCCTGGCCATTGAGGTCCCCAAAGGTGAGGTGAAGTTTTGGCTTGAGAAAGAGGCTCTGCAGAGCCACAGGGGCTTGTTTCTGCTGTTGTTTAAAGACTTGAGTGAAAGAACAGGGGATAAAAGCAACAAGTCTCCAAATCCTTGTGTGCAGTTACGTGCTTAACCACAGATGTCATCACGAGTTTGATGCTTTGCCTAAAAATGTATTTAGCTCCTATTATTTAAGTACAGCAGGAATGAAATCACCCCGCTTGGGGAATAAGTGCTGGAGCAACACTCAGAAATCTCACATTCGTTTTGTAGAGATGCAACTGGGTGGTCTCTCCAGAGCAACATTTTCCAAACATTTCCAGTTGCAAGCCTTCATCTGGTTTGATTTTGAATTTCTAGCAACAGCTATTTGAAATTCTTTAATTTGTAGTCCTGCATGTGATTTCTGGGCAGGTGCCTGGCAGAGGGAGAGCTGGGAGGCAGCAGCCCTCTTTCCCTGCCTTTGCCTCCCCACCAGTGCCTCCAAGAGCGCTCCACAAATGCTTAGATTGTGGTCCCCCACTGAAGGGTGTGCCAAAATGCAGCTGTGGGATTGGAAAGAGGGTGAAGTGGCTCATCCCAGCAGATGCTGCGCTGCAAGGTGAGCAGGCAGCAGCCCCTGATTTCCCAGCTCTGCTCACCCCTGCCATGGTATGAGGGAGAGCTCTTGAAAGCAAACCCAAACCTCAAACAAAGGGCCCGACTTCCATAATCACACGTGCAAGAATGCATCCGCAGTTGCTTAATTGCTGCATGCAATTACCCTCCAAATTAGAGGGCAATTACCCCAATTCAGTGTACAATCTCCGCCGTTTTATATTATAAAATTACATCTACAAATAGCTATATAGGGACATAACGAAGTGTTTGCAAATAACTTCAGTTGCATACACTGTTTCATATATAAAGCCCGGTGGTTTTGACAGTCAGGCAAACAGACTGTCTGGTAAATCACTCAGTGTTTATGCAGACTATTTTGACACATCCCATCTTTTCGTATATACTTTCATTTTAGGTTTTCAAAAGGGGACAGGCAGAGATAAAGAGCTGAGATTTATAGCATCCTTCAGCCTTGGGGAAGATATTCCCTATGTATCTAATTATGAGTTAGGAGCCTGGCAACTGCTAACACCTAGACCAGGAGTTGCTACACTGGATCTTGGCTATAATTTAGAAGCTGTTGGATAATGATACAGCCTCAGTGATCTGTCAGCGACTCCAAATTAGGAGAGCAGGGTTTAGTCTCAGATCAGCAGCAAGGTCCCATGTCTCAGCAGGCTGAAGTCCTTCAGTTCACAAGGATCTTTTTTTAATGAGCTCCCTCTGTGCTTTGCAACTCCCAAGTAGAGGCGAGAGGTCTTCCCATGTCGCATGGTGCTTCGACTGCTCTTCCCATCATTATGTGCCTCAGATGGGTGCTGGGGGTCTTGCTTGGCAAAAACCTAGTGATATTTCAGTCATTTGGAGCAGAAAATTGACCCAGGGGAATCAGCATAATGACAGTTCCTCCAGACTGAGGTCAAAAAGTTGATTTCCACCCCAAAAATGGGTGATGGTGGATAGCCTCCCTCTGCCCGTGTGATGTGTGGGAGTTATTTGGGCTTGGTATTTTGTGTAAAGGTATTTCTGTGATGCTTCTGTTCAAGGACAAGCCACACTGCATCATGTCTGCTATAGATGGGTAATGAGATAGTTGGCTCTAACAATTAAGGGATGAACATTATGTGTATGTTAAGAGAAATTTCACAGATGTATAGTTATGTTATTTGGGTATGTTCTCCCCATAGTCTTCTTTCCCCTCCCCCTTGTATTATTGCCACTGGACAGCCTGAGTAGTCAGGGCAGCTGGGAGGAGGGCAGGCTTGTTACTAGGAGGCACAGCATGGCAACACCTGCCCTCCAGTAAAGTTGTAAGAAAGTAATCTCCACCAAAGGATGGAATTTGACTGACAAGACTTTGGGAAGGGCCAAGAGTATAAAGGCAGAGCGTCCATTTTGTAGGCGAGCACGTGGCTGCTGTAATTTGTCCTTATTCAGTCCTTCTGTTGTATTTTGTTAAGGTTTAATAAACCTTTTGAAATTTTAAAAGGTGAGCGTCGTTTCTCACGTCCCCGAAGTGCTGGGTGGGTGCAGTGGGATGCCAGAAACCCATCTGCTCCTGCAAAGCCTGATTCTTCCTTAGATTTTTATTTCAAACAGGACTTCAGGCTTTATCACTTAAATGACTATTTGTGGATTGTGGTATTAAGAAGTTGATTGTTTTTGCCTGTCTGCTGACACAAGGCTCTTTTCTGTGGAGAGAGCTGGGGCTGCGAGTGGGATGCAGTGCTGGGGATGCTGTGCTCCTCCTGCCCTATGTCCATGCTCCTTCCCATGTCCATGCTCCTGCCCTATGTCCATGCTCCTCCCCATGTCCATGCTCCTGTTCCATGTCCATGCTCCTCCCCATGTCCATGCTCCTGCTCCATGTCCATGCTCCTGCCCCATGTCCATGCTCCTCCCCATGTCCATGCTCCTGTTCCATGTCCATGCTCCTCACCATGTCCATGCTCCTGTTCCATGTCCATGCTCCTCACCATGTCCATGCTTCTGCCTTGCAACTTTTCCTCCCAAATTTTGCATTGTGGCTGGTGGAATAGGCTTAGGCAGGAGAGGAATGGGGGCCCAATGAATAAGACCAGGTTCCAACAGTGATCTTCCAACACTTGCTCAGCAAAGGTTTTGTATTTCGTTTCACCCAAGTCCCATTGATTTTCTGTCAAAAGCTAAGCAGTTCTCTTGGGTGTTTGTTTTCCATCCCACATAAGCAGGGTGTTACCAGGCAGTGCCACCAAATGAAGGAGTTCAGGAGCTTTCCTGGGAGATGACAAGAGTGAGGAGAGGGAGAACAGGACTGTGGGGACACAACCCCTTTAATCTGTCTCAAGCTGTGGTCTGTGACTGCACTGAAAGACTTTTGTTTCAAGAAAGGCCCTTTGGCCAAAATTAACAGCGTCACTCCTGTCAGATGCTCAAGTTTGGTACAACACTCCTTTTGAGCCAGGTTGTATTGCTGGGGGCACAGGGAAGCCCAGTCAAATCCTTGTGCTGATGCATCAGCTGTGTCTGGTGGAGGAAGGCAAGTGCTTCCTGCACATATCCTGGGGCAAAACCCTCTGAATCTTCTTCCAATCTGAAATGAGAAGCAGGGCATGTTATCCATGCCTTTGTCACTTGGCAGAATCACAAAATAGTTTGGGCTAGCAGGGACCTTTAAAGGGCATCTAGTCCAACTCCCCTGCAGTGAGTAGACACATCTTCAACTACAACAAGTTCCTCAGAGCTCTGTCTAACCTGACCATGAATGTTTCCAGAGATGAGGCATCTACCACCTCCCTGGGCGACCTGTTGCAGTGTTTTATCACCCTCATTGAGAAAAATACTTCTACATTATATCAATTTTTTTTTTGTTTAAAACCATTACCCAATGTCCAGCTCAGTGTTTCTTACAGACCTACAGAGGCCTTGGGGGTATCCATTTCCCAAGGGGGAAGAAGAGGCAGGAAAAGCTACACGGCTCCTTGGGGATGGATAAGCAAAGCTCAGATTTCCTTGTCTTAGTCACCACCTTTCTCCCTCAAAGGGATGACCCCCTGTTCTGACTCCCCCTCCCTCTGTTCAATGAGGGTTTTACCACAGCAAGTGCAGAACAGGCAGTTAGCTGCAAACTTTGGTCTCTGCATGATCCATTACAGAGCAAGGTGTGAGTGTTTCTTGATGAGCTAAAGCAGCAGGTAAATTAATACCCAGACCTGGAGCCGTGCCCCTTCCTGCTGCGACCATCTTGGGTACAAACAGAAGGGTTTCTTGCAGTCGTGAGCACCCAGCGGGGTGAGGATCCTACCAAATGGCTTTTAAAGAGATCTGAAAGCAGGTAACAAACACGCAGGTTTTTAAAGTGTCTTCTTAATGCAAGCATCCTTAGGAGCTGTTATAAAGAAAGCATACATCTATTTAGTAATCTAAAACTTTATGCATGCTTTTATTCAAATGATCTAAACTTTGACAGCGGGGGGGAGAACTGGGAAAGGCCTTTTTTCCTGGCGCGGTTGCTGTTTGCAGAGTTGGGTTTGCGTGTTTGCAAGCAGCTCTTAGTCTTCAGCTGAAACTTGTTCCAGAAAAGACAACTGTCTTGGGGGAAGGGAGCCTGGGCTCAACACAGGATTTAGCAGCCTTGGTTTGCTGGTCCCAGAGCTGATACAGCTCCTGCTTCACATCTTTTCAACATTCCCTTTCCAAAGCACAGTGGAAATATCAAATCTCACCTCAGCTCTGTGCATTGCATTGGCTGTTGTTTATGGTGGAGAAAGCAGAGGCTACACAATATTGCTTGAGGTTGCAGCTGATGGTGGCTGAGCTAAGATTAGATTTTGAGGCTGCTTTCCAGTGAAATGGTTCATTAAACCTTCCAGCTTTCTGTGAGACAGAGCTGGGGAGAGAGGGGAAATTTCCCTCTTGATCAAAAGTGATATTCAGTTTGGGACGATAAAAATGATATTACAAAGTGTATTTTCAGGAGCGGAGCAGATGATAAGTGTGGATTAGGTGCCAGGTACCAGCTGGAAGCCATTTGACTTATTACAATGAGGGTGGTGAAACTCTAGCCCAGGTTGTTCACAGAGGTGGTGGCTCTAGAAGTATTCAAGCCCAGGTTGGATGGGGCTTTGAGCAACCTGGTCTAGTTGAAGATGTCCCTGCTCATTGTAGGGATATTGGACTGCATGACCTTTAAAAATCCTTTCCAACCCAAACCATTCTGATTCTATGCAGTTAAGATATTTATTCTTTCCTTCATAAGTAAAAAGATATCGCCCTCCACCCCCACACAAGAGAAAGCTCTTTTGCTTTCCTGCTGATTTAACCAGTATTTAGCAAAAATGCTTAATCTGCCCTAAAAAAGCACGGTATAAGTATCAAGAGAACAAATATCAAGGCTTTAACAAGGAGTGTCAATATTGACATTGTTCTGTGTTGAGGGATATTGGTAGGTTGTTTTCATTATTGTAAGCAACTTGTCAGAGGAAAACTCTGATGGAGCTTTGCAAGGGCTGATAAAACCTACAGGTGCTATTGAAATTGAGCTCTTGTCCGTGTGTGCTTTGAATATAATTGAATAGAGCTTCAGAAGTCAGCTTTATGACATTCTCATACCCCTACTCCCTTGCAATCTCTCCCATGATGCAGATCAAGCAGTCTTCCTAAAAAGTGTTATTGAAGGATTGAACACCTCAGCAGTTTGCAAAGAGATCTTCCTTTCTAGTGTGATGAGTTTGCTCCATGCCATGAAAATTGCCCATTGCTAAGTCCAGGTGTTGGGACTGGGAGCAGACTGGACCAATCACCTCTAGCTTATTCAGAACAGTGGTTTTCTTGCTAGAAACTTAGTTCTAGGCTTCACAGAGATCTGGCTATTCTGGGAGCACAGCACTTTTGTTTCACTATCCTGTGGGACCGATTTGTGTTTTCTACCCAGTTGTCAACACAGTTTATTGAGATACCTACATTTTCCATGATTGCAATCCATCAAAATAATGGCCAGCCCTGACCTTACCTTAGGCTTGGTAATCCCAAAGAGAGATGGCTGTAGGGCATTTCAGAATTTACAGAATCATCATGGTACAGGCCTCATGGTACCTTTTGTATTTGTCTTCTTACAGGATGTGTGTTTGTTTCATTCTTTGTTTTGTTTTGTTTTGAGCTGATCCTCAAAATACCACAAAACAGAGTATTTCCAAATGAAGAGAGGATTTCTAAGGTTTAGGACAGAACAGGTCATCTACAAATATCAGTGTTCCCTTATTTGACTCTGCTTTTAATGGATGTGTCTGAAATTGTATTTCAATTCTGCCACATGGTGGCTATGGGGAAGTTGTTTCCCTGGGGGCAGCAGGAGCTCCACAGTCCTTTGGTACAAGGCTCTAAAGGAGGGAAGATCCACAAACTATGGGGACTCCTTTGTCTGTGGTGGCCAAGCATACATTTGGGGTGGCCAGTGTTGTTTGGGGAACAGAATTTTCTGTTGCTGAAGGTCTTGCTTGGGTGGAGAGGCACTGTGAGCCATGTCAAATGCAGCTAAAAAACATGGCATTTACCATATGGAGTCTTACCCAAGTAAGCCTGAACTGGGATCTAAGTGAGGAATGGCCACTGGTCTGGTCTTCCTCTGCAGGATGAATGTTATCTGTTCTCAGTTACATCCATGGAAGAAACTGTGTATTTTCAGGTGTTGTTTCCCAAAGCAGTGGTGGAGAGGGAGAGTAACTCCACTGCATGACATCCCAGCAAGCATCAAGTAGCACCCTGGGAGGTTCTTTGCTAAACAGGGTTTCTGTGGTTAGACATTAAACATTATTAGACATTCTGTGGTTAGGCATTACAATGTGTTGCCTTGTGCATCCCCTTTCTTTGGGTCCTAAGGTTGAAGCATTGTCCAGAGGAGATCTGGGAAGGTCTCAGCTGGGCTCTTGACTTCACCATGAACTCCTGTGTGAGGTCAGGTTTGCCTGAGCCTCAGGTTTGCCTCCATCCCACACCTCACCCCAGAGGAGAAGAATAATCTCCACACTGTGCTGAAGCTCACACTGCTGAGTGGCTCAGCTCCCAGGGAATCAAATACACACATCTCCTAAAACAGAGCCATATGATTCCCAGGATCTATTTCTGATTTTACCTGAACGTTCTTGGGGTTTGATTTTTGTTTCCAGGACCAGGCCATGGGGAGGCTGAAACAAGGGAGTGCATCTACTACAATGCCAACTGGGAGCTGGAGAAGACCAACCAGAGCGGCGTGGAGCGCTGCGAGGGGGAGAAGGACAAGCGGCTCCACTGCTACGCCTCCTGGAGAAACAACTCAGGCTCCATCGAGCTGGTGAAGAAAGGCTGCTGGTTAGATGACTTCAACTGCTACGACAGGTAATAGCCCAGCTGGTTTATCTAAATACAGATTTAATTGATCTTTTAAGTGCAAAAGCTCGTGATGTTTTGCATAGAGGAAAAGAAGGCAAGTCCAAGTTAATTGGCAAAAGCATCCGCTGCAATTACTTCTGTTGTTAATGCAGCTCTCAGAATTGTCACTTAACCTGCTTTGACTTTCTAAATAGAAGCTGCAAAGATCACTTTTAAGGGTTTTGTGTTGTGTTGTGTTCTGTTTTGTTTTGTTTTGTTTTGTTTTTTTGTTTTTTCCCCTAGCAAAGCTTTGATAATTCCAGCATTCATTGAGAAACCTGTCCTATACCATCAAATGAAGAGCAATATGTTCTTCCAGGAGCATTTGGTCATAGAAGTGAAAACTTGGAACATTTGGAGCTGTCTAGAAAAGCACAGATATCTGGGGGTGGTTAGGGGTTGAGATATTCAGGCATTTGTGATGTTGCAAAAAGTTCCACTGTTCTTTGGCTGAGTGAAGAGGAGGGCCAGAAGAAAGAGTGGGGCAGCAAAAGCAATGTGAGTTTGTGTGTCACTGCCTGTAGCAAGCTGAAAAGGAGTGAGGTTTTGTAGTGTGAAGGCTCCAGCCTCATTAAATAGCTGGGAAAATTAACTAGCCTTTTCTCACTTCCCTTGATGCAATTCTACAAAGGGGAAAAGAATTGCAGCTAAAGAAAACAGCCCTATGAAGTTGAAAAGAACAATGTTCAGTAGCTCTAAGCTCAGGGTTTTTGTTAAAAAAAACCCCAAACCAATGACCAGCCAACCAAGCCAAGCCCAGCCCTTTCAATAAGGATTAGCAACATAAAATTCAAGGATTTCTCTTGATATAACACTGATGTAGGTCGATCTCACCTTTGTGCAGTTCTCAGTTGTGCATCTTTGTAGCTTCTTGTTCTGAAAGTTTTAGGAAGATCAGGTGCTAAGCTGTGGGGTTAAGCTGGAACTAGATTTGTCCCAAGGCTGCAGTGTTTTCTCCCTTTGGTGCTGTACACTTCCCCTGCTTTTGTGCTTGTTGTCTTGGCTTATCTCGACTGTAAGTTGTTCCTCATCTTTGTTCTATTATTAGCTCCCCAGTTACTTTCCTACCACACCTATTCCCTTGCCAATTGAGTAGTCAGGCTCTATATATAGTTAAATTTTTGTTCTTTCCCAATAAATCAATCCTCCTTGGCCCATTAGTCATCTTAATGCCGATTCTTTTGAGAACAGAAGGTCACTGTAGTTTCCTTCTTCCAAGCAGAAGTGTTTACTGTAAACTGATTTCTCCTTTCAGTGCCTGCTCTCCTATCCAGTGACACTTGTATTGTCACTGAGTGTCTCTGCAGGGATGTAGTGGTTCTTAAACTTTGTCATAATGTGTTGCTCTGTTACAATGGTAAAAAGTTTCCAGGACTTCTCACCAGCCTTTTCCAGCCCTAGAATTGAGCATCCAGTATCCCATTGCCTGACTTTTCAAAGCCACAAGTTCCAGGGCAAAGCTAAAAGAGCCTCTGAGAACTAAAAAAAACCATACAAGTATCAAAAGCAACATTTGAAATAAAGGTTAGCTTTAATTATTTTATAAAGGAATAAAGCCTCTTTAAATGCAGTGCTTTTCAATTTTTCTCTTCCCTTGAGTGCCCTTGGCAGACTTCCACGCAGGCAGTGTTGCATCCCAAGGTGGCAAAAACAGCTAAGAAGATGATTTTTCAATCAGTACTGCTGTGCTGATGCCCTTTGTGTCTCTGGCACCTTTGGATGCCGAATTTCTGGGAGCAGCCTTGTCAGATGCACCTGTATTCTGTCTCCTTGGATGCAGGGCATGGTCCTGTTCTGCTGGCTGCTGCAGCTGCTTTTGGAGCACTGGGCACTGGGATGTGCCAATTATTGCCTCCTTTTTGTCACTAGAATGTGGAAAAATCTTGGAGTGCGAGGGTTGGGACGCTGAGGGTGACAACTCCTTACTCTGTTCTTTATCTCGAGGAAACAAGAATGTGGCACATGTACATTTAAGGTTATAGGAAAATGGTAGTGTTTAAAAATCAACTTGTGTGCTCTCGTTTACTTACACAGCCCTGCTGGAGAGGTCATGTTCACATTCCCCTGCAGAGCACATGGACTACTCCAAAACGTGCCCTCACTGCCACAGAAAAATGTGTCATTCTCTCCCACTGTCTCAGTTGTAATATTTGCTAAGTGTAACATGTCATACATACCTGGATGGCTTCACTCAGAGACAGGGATAATGAATTGCAGATGTGGAGCAGGCTGTTTTCACTCATTAGCTTGATTTTTTAACCAACAGATTTAGCAAAGGATGTATTTTCTATTGAAGGCTCCAACACTGATGCTGTTGAATCCAAAGGGCTTGTTATCTGATTTTATGAAAAAAGCATCTGGAAACGTTGTTTAACTTGTTGAAACATCTTTGTTCATTTGAATAAGTCAAATGTCTGCTTTCTTTCTTTGAAGATGAAAAAAATGAGAGCCTGAAAAACAAACCAAGTGCTTCCCAGCTGAGATCTTGGAGGAGACAGTTTGGCTATACCTGGTTTTTTTCCCCCAAAGGGAGTAAAGCACTGAAAACTATCCAGTGCTAGGATTGAAGAGAGCCCTTTCCATTCTCCTCGTGGCAGTATGTCAGTGATAACACAGAAAGGGAGGCTTGGCATGGGTTCAGAAATGAGTAATAATGTCAAACACATATGATTGTTTTGCTTCTTCCTCCAAGTGGCTGAGGGAAGGAAGTTATGCATATAATTTAGCTGGACTTCAGGAAATAGTTTGATACAGCTCTCTGCGGAGAGCAGCTCTGCAAGCCTAATAACTAAAAGCAGAGCATAGCACAGCAAAAGGTGGCAGGGAAGGAAAGCAGCATTTAAGAAACAGAAAGAAATGACAGCTAGAGTACTGCAAAAATCACTGCACATCTCTTTTGGCATTGATCTGTGGGGAGAGGGAGGATGTGTGGAAGTGGAGTTGGTTTGATCCATGGAAGTCCCCTAAGGCCTTGCACAATGTGGAAGGAAATCTCAGTGCTGGGAAGGCTGTAGCAGTACCTGGATTAGAGCTGCAAACTGATTTTCTTAAAGGTTTTTGTGCAGAAATAAGCTTTTTATGGAGGAGATGGCACTTGAAAATTAAACTTAAAAACCCCAGAAACAAAGTGAGAATCATAGGACCCTTGAATGGTTAGGGTTGGAAGGGACTTCTAAAGACCATCCAGTTCCAACTCCCTGCCATGGGAAGGGATATATTCCACAGGACCAAAGATGATCCAAGTCCCACCCAACCTAACCTTGTAACATTCCAGGGATGAGGCATCACCAGCTTCTCTGGATGACCTGTTCCAGTCCCTCACCACCTTCACAGTAAAGAATTTGTACTTAAAATCCAACCTAAACCTGCCCTGTTTCAGTTTGAAGCCATTACCTTGAGCTATCAGTGCACACCCTCAGACCTGCAGCTGCCTCCTTCTGCAGCAGGGCTGTTGCTGCTGCTGTCTGATGCCCTTCGAGTGTGCAGAGCTGGTGATGCAGCCTTAGCTCAGCCCTCGTCATGACTGCTTTATGGCACAATCTTTAATTGCATGATCAAATATTTCTCTGCCCTGGCAGCTTTCATATGGGCTGTGGGAAAGTCACTGTTCAGGGACTGAGGTGTCTCTCTGTCGTTTTTCTCCTTCTCATTCTGTTAGCAGCAGCGGCTGTTATTTATTACTCACCGTCTAATGCCCTCAGTGCATATGGAAGCATTTGTTTCCTTTGCAGTCTTTTCAAGGGTCTTTGCTATCCACTGGGGTATTTGAGTGCCAAGTTGTTTTCTGTAAGTGGAGACTTCTGATCTGTGCAGTGCAGCTGCAGGAAAAGGTGTGTGAGAAGACAATTTGGGGCAGGTTAGCTCCCAAAGACAAGAGGCAGGAGTTGGCTGATAATGTTTTTCTCTCCCCTTCATTCCACGTCTGTCCCTCCCTGGCGCAGGCAGGAGTGTGTGGCCACAGAAGAAAACCCTCAGGTGTTTTTCTGCTGCTGCGAGGGCAACTATTGCAATGAGAAATTTACCCATTTGCCTGAAGTCACCGGCCCAGAAGGTGAGTGACTGCGAGGATGGGGACTTGGGGTCTCTTCCTCTAGACCCAGGATCCAAGGACTTTAATAGAAACCATAGAATGACCTGAGCTGGGAAGGACTCACAAGGATCGAGTCCAACTCCTGGCCCCGCACAGGGAACCCCCACATTCACACCATGTGCCTGGGAGGGTTGTTCAAATGCTCCTTGAGCTCTGAGCTTGGTGCTGTCACCACTTAGTGGGGAACCTGTTTCAGTGCCCAACTGCCCTCTGGGTGAAGAACCTTTTCCTAATATTTGTCCTAAACCTCCTCTGATTTGGCTTCATGTCAACATTGAGTTGTTGGATGATTTGGTCACGAAGTCAGAAATTCTTTTGCTACAGTTCTTTAAGAATAGTTTTTTTTAAGGTTGTTTTGCTCTATGGCTAAAGCTGTACCAACACTTTGGATACCACCAGTAAGGATTAGGTTTTCTTTATGGTGGACAGTTCACTGTAGGATGTTACAAAACAAAATCCCACACAAAGGGAAGAGAACAGAGTGATTTATATAGCATGAATTAAGCCTCAAACTCTTAAAAGGTGTTTGACTCCTTCCTCATTAAATTCATAAGTCATGAGTCTCCAGATACCTTGAGTATCTGGGATTTTTGCATTTGATTGTTTTGTTGGTCTGGGGGTTGAAAGGGAAAGGATGCATGTCAGCTTTCAGAGTCTGTGGATATGCATTAAAGAAGAAAAGTAAAAGCAGGACCTTCTTCAGAGGCTAATAGAAAAACAATGACTCTTTTAGGTGCATACTTTTTAAAGTATCATTCAATAAAAACCATTAAAAAAGGTGAATCTTTTCCTTAGGTTGGTTTGAACTAGCTGCATTTACTGAGATGTTCAAATAGACCTTTATCAGATTTTCCTGGGCTGTCCTGATAGGTTTTTAATTGTTTACATGGGTTATATTATCTCCTGTTATTAACGTACCCGTAGCAACCTAGTAGCAAATATTCTTTCTCTCACAGTTTTTTGTTTAATTTGGCAAGTCTTGCTATTTTTTCCTTCCCTGTCTCCAACATAGCAACATGGCTCCATTTAATATTCCCATTGTTTGTGTCTCAACTGCACTGATGTAATTTGGAACAAGAACTACTGTGGGAATAGTGCATTTGATTGTGGCTCCGGCAGCATTGTACTAAAACTGACAACTTGTCAATCACTGTGAAAGGTAAAGCAACGCTGCAAGGGATTTCGTGCTCTCTTAATGCATTTGGAAGGGTTAAGAGGAGGAAATGTTCTGCTTTTATGTATCCCAACAAGAAATACCTATCTTAAATAAAGGTCAGATGGAGGCTCAGCTTGCAAAGTGTGGTGTGGGCCATTGTTACTCCATTACTAACATTATGTCTAAGGAGAAGAGAAAACATGGAGCGTTATGAATGCTGTTGGGTGTGACTGCCAGCCAGTATTGCCAGCTTTGGAGTGGAGGGACAGAAAGGGTTTGGTTGCCTCTGGATGTGCAGCTGACAGTGCTGCTGCATTCCTGAAGGTGCTTTTCCCCGGCTCTTTTCTCACAGTCATATACGAGCCGCCGCCGCCGCCGCCCTCCCTGCTGAACATCCTGGTGTATTCGCTGCTGCCCATCGCCGTGCTGTCCATGGCCATCCTGCTGGCCTTCTGGATGTACCGGCACCGCAAGCCTCCCTACGGCCATGTGGACATCATCGAGGTGAGGGACTCGCTCCCCTTTCTAGGGGGCTGCTCCGTGTGTGTTCACACCCACTTGTGCTTCAATCTTCTCAGGTGGCCTGACTCTTCGTCACTGCTTTTTGAAGCTGGTGGCACAGCTGGCCTCCATGTGATGCCTAGAGGAGCTGGAACAGAGGCTAGACAGAGTTAAGAGGAACAAAATGGATATTTATTGAGAGGCCTTCAAAAGCCACACCCTGGCAGTATCAGTGCCACAGTGATGGCCCTGCCCGGAAGGCTCCAAGATGGAAGCAAAAGAGAGCTTGGTTATGAGATCTCACATCTTTATAGGTTTTAGTCCATTTGCATGCAGGAGTCAACCGTCCAATTAATAGCTTCAAATAGTGAAGTTTCATCCTCCTTGCCTGCTTGCTTGCCTGCCCTCCTCTTTTCACATTGTTTATGCTTAGGGCCTGAAGTTTGAAGAAATTGTCCTTGAGTCCCCAGCTGGAATAGGACTGTCTTGTCTTCACCACCCAAGCACAACAGAAAAGCACACTCAAGCAGAACAGAAAAACTTAAAACTTAAGGCATCGCATGGAAGTGTCAGACTGATGGGTTTAGGTGGGGTTACCACCATGTCTGAGATATCCAAGGGAGGGAATTAGACAGCCCTGCTTGGCAGCTGCCCTTCCTCCCAAACTCTCAAACCCATCAGCCAATTTTGTCGAGAGAGCATTAGAGATCTGAGAGATGATAAAGTTCCTGCCAGCTTTGTGGGAAGAGGGAAGATGCTTTCTCTGATGAAGCTCAGGTTTTATGAGCCCTCCGAGAATGGGTGCATGATGCTTTGGGGTGATGTACTTGCAGCCTTCCAGTACCTGAAGGGAGCCCACAAGAAAGATGGAGAAGGACTTTTTACAAGAGTACGTGGTGACAGGAAAAGTGGGAATGGGTTTAAAGTGAAAGACAACAGGTTTAGATTAGATAGTAGGAAAAAATTCTTCCCTGTCAGGATGGGGAGGCCCTGGCACAGGTTGCCCAGGGAAGTTGTGACTGCCCCATCCCTGGAGGTGTTCAGGTCCAGGCTGGATGGGGCTCTGAGCAGCCTGGGGTAGTGAAAGGTGTCCCTGCCCATGGCAGGGGGGCTGGAACTGGATAATCTTTAAGGCTCCCTTCCAGCCCAAACCACTCTATGATACTGTGAACCTTTCCCATCTGGAAGCAGGTAGGACAGAGCTCCAACCCCACACGTCGTACAAGGTCACATTGTTCTGGACAAATGCAGAGTTTAAACAGATGTGATCTGTATGATGCTGACAGACCTGTTCACTGGCCATGGCTGGGGTGACATGGAGCATGCTAATGTACTGGAGAGCAGTCGGAGGTTTTAGATGTAGTTAGCTGTCTGGTCACAAAGATCAAAAGGTTCCCACTTTTGGCAGGAGGTAGCCTTGAGGACATCGGTGCTTTACAGCCCAAAATAACTTTTGCTTTGAAAACACAGGAGAATCCAGGTTTTGCCCAGAGCATGGCAGGCAGTAGTGTCACTAAGTGACACTTGGAGGTGTAGATTGTTATATGTGCTCTATACCAATACCCTACAGAGCAAGCAAGACAGGGAATTTCATGCTGTTCTTGCTGCAAACAGTGCACCTAAATAATTTGTATTAAATAAAATGTCACTTCTTCACGCTTCTTTCCTCACATGCAGCCTGTCAATTCCTCCCCTCCCTTTATTTTACAGTCCAGCTTCAGCTGGTGACAGTGTTTTTTTCTCTGGTGCAGGATCCTGGCCCACCACCCCCTTCTCCCCTGGTTGGCCTAAAGCCCTTGCAGCTCTTGGAGATCAAGGCGAGGGGACGCTTTGGCTGCGTGTGGAAGGCTCAGCTGATGAACGACTACGTAGCAGTGAAAATCTTCCCTATCCAGGTGAGAGGAACATTGCATTAGGTTCTTACTTGCCAGGGGCTTCCTCACCAGGGCTGAGATGCTCTAAGTGCCCATGGAGATTATGGTTTTTGAGACCATAACAAAAAGGCATTTAGGCTCTTCTGCTGGGGGAAAAAGTTCAAGGACCCTTCCTTCCTACACTTCTCCCTGTGTTATCTCATTACCAAATGCTTCCTGTAGTAGTACTTGTTGCAAGAAGGGCAAAACCAAGCACATTCTGAAACCTACAGGATCTGTTAACTTCCCTGCAAATGTCTGTGTTGTTTAAATCCAGCAAGGCAGGGTGCAGCTGTGGTGCCCAGAGTGCACACAAAGGGCCCTGGCTCTGTGTGTCCTGCCTGGGTGGGTTGTAAATCTGGATCCAAACCTAGTGAGCAGTTTACAGCCTCCAAAGGCAGAGCTGTGAAAGCAAATTGCACTGCAGCATTTCTGTCAGCTCCTGTCTTCTGCTCTAGGAAACCTCTGAATGCTCCTGCCTCGATTCTCTAGGAATTGCAGATGAAAAGAGTAAAGCAATCAAAAGCCAAGTGAAAGAAAAATTACTAAAACATCTTTGTGCTCCTCTGCTGTCTCCTTCATTACTTTTTCACCTCATATTTGTTGTCATAGCATTGCTAAAGAGATCTGCACATCTTCTGTCCAAGCCAGCTGTAGTAAATATTCAATAGAGCCTAGATTAGATTTTGCAATTGCAACAATTACACTACAAGGCTGATCCTGGGTGCTGCATGCACAGGCTTTCTTCTTTGTAAGTATCCTTAGGAAATCTTGAAAAATCTTATTTCTCAGTAAGGTTGAGTTTGGCTTCCTCTCCGCTCCCCACACATGTCCTTTAGGAACAGCTGAGGATAATTTTGGAGGGGGGAGACTGAGGACAGCAACTTGTCTTTCTTCTTTAGGGAAAACAGCCTCCTTTTGAAGGGATGCATCACATCCTAACACTGGAGCATGATTTTTAGAGTAGTGTGAGCAGCTCTGACTGAACTGAAGGAGCTGTTTCCTTTAAAGGGAAGCGTGATCTTTGATGGTGCATTTCTCCCTGCTTCAGGATAAGCAATCTTGGCAGAGTGAGAGGGAGATTTTCAACACTCCTGGCATGAAGCATGAAAACCTTTTGCAATTTATCGCAGCAGAGAAAAGGGGGACAAACCTGGAGACAGAGCTCTGGCTGATCACAGCTTTCCATGACAAGGTAATGTATCACTGCATGTATATTTTGGGAAGGCAGAGAAGGAGCTGGTTGTGATAGAGCAGGATTATAACCCCTGTAATCTATCCAGTCTGTTCCTGGTGGGCCATGACTCTGTGGTAGCAAAGTGCTTCTGTTCCCCTGCTTCAAAGGCCCTTCCTTTAGCTTTCATGGTTTTCCTATACAAACAAAGGATTAATAAAAGTGGGATTTAGGAAGGGAGAGAGGCACAAAAGGCCACAGCTCACATCTGTGCTGGTCACCACCTCTTGATGTGCATAGATGAGCATCATGGGAACAGATCTCACAGACCCAATTGCCTCTTGCAGATGGGCTCCATGTTTGCTTTTGAGGCTTGGGGCAACATCTCCCACTTCATGGATTGCTTTAGTTATAAAGTGTGACTAACACTAAAAACAAATGTGCAAATCTGGGGTTGAGCCAGCAGTGTTATCCCCCTGTTAAACCCAAGGTCTACTTGAGTCAATCATTGCCACAACCAGCTGATACAACGCTTCATCTTGCAGGGAAGGCTTTCCCCTTGCTGAGGATAGATGGATTGCTCTGGTTAAAGATGATTTTTACCATTTCTCACCTCCTTCCCCTTCCCTGGCAAATAAAGAGACATCAGGAGGTCTGGGCTGCCAAGGGCTGAAAACTCATGGACACTTCTGATTTTTATTTCTTTCTTTTACTTTCATCAGTGATTCCTCCCCTGCCTCTGCCCCCCGCCCCCCCCCAATTAAATGAAAGCTCAGATTTTTCAAGCACTCTCTAAACCATTCTCTAAACGGATGAGTTGGCACATCTGTCACACAGAGGGATCTAGGATTGAGAACTGACAATGTCCTGTTCTGCAGGGTTCTCTGACAGATTACCTGAAGGGCAACATTATCAGCTGGAATGAGCTCTGCCATGTTGCAGAAACAATGGCCCGTGGCTTGTCCTACCTTCATGAAGATGTCCCCTGGTGCAAAGGTGAAGGACACAAACCTGCCATAGCACACAGGTAAAGCCTCTTTTGTTGACACTTTGTTGTCTTTGAAATGATGCTGTTGAATGGAGGAGGAAGTTGTGCTTTTAGGAAGTAAAGGCCTTTTAACCCAGCAAATCCTGTGCTAAGACAAGACTTTTTTTAACCACATATAAAACGGTGAGGGGCAAGTGTTTTGCCTGTGGAGTAGCACAGTTGGTAGTGGCTGATAGGGAATGTACAAAGAGTAGGGGCTTCCTTCTTCCATCAGCTCTTCCTTTGTGGTGGGAAGGGAATTCTGGTTGCTGCAGAACCACCCTTTGAAAGGACTTGGCTTGATAATATTATCACATTATGATCTGTGTATTTCTATGGCTGTACCAGGAGTTGGGCTCTATTTTTTCCTGATTTAGACTAACTCCACTGCGTGTCTTCCCACAGAGCCTTTGATCATCAGGTAAAAAATGGAGAAACTGTGGAAATGCAGGAAATGGCTGCTAGTTACTTTTCCCTGTAGTTTTATAACGCCCAAATCGTGCCAGAGTGCTCATGAGAGACCCCATAGCAGGTGCCACCCTGCCCCTGAGACCTCCTGGCACACGCTTCAACCCACCTGGGTGGCAGTGCAGAGGAGACAGCAAGAAACCATTGGGTTAAACCATCCTCATGCTTTAGCCCTTCTCCAAAGTCCCACACTGCTTGCCCTAGACTAAAGCATCTCTTCTGAGTGGTTTGCTTGTGGCAGGGCAGGATGGGGGAGATTTCCAGAAGGGATTTACAGGCTGTAATCCGTGGCCATACTCCCCCACCACACACCACATCTCATCTAGAAGGGATTTAAACCCCACATCCAGCTGCAGCAATCTGTACTCGATCTAGCAGCCTGGCTTCATGTATGGCAAGATAATCCCTGTTTTTGCAAGGGTATCCCTGCCTCCAAAACACTCCACCTCCCCAAACCCCAAAGTTTTGGAGAGCTGGGGGCTTTTGAAAGAACCTGCAGCTGCCTTTGTGCTTCTCCTGGAGCTGACCCCTGTGTCCCTGACATTTGTCCCTGTAGAATAAAGGCAGTGGTTTATAGATGAAAATTCCTGAGGGTGGGGAACAGAGGAAGGCTATAGAAAGACTTTAAAGCAACAGATCGTGCTCATTAGTGTCCCTGTCCATTTAGCGAGTGATAAAAGCTGGAGAATGCAGCATTTGTGTGAATTTAGCACATACCTAGTGGAGGAGGAGTTCCAGGGCACAAGGGATTTCCCTCGGATTACCCCACTCCTTTTAATTTTATTTTTGAAAGAAAACACTAAGTGCATTTTAAATCTCGGGAGGGTGGCATGGGGGGGTGTTTTTGAATGGCTTCCCACAGTGCACATGGATGGAGATGTTGGGGTTGCCAGGTGGAACTCCCTAGTCACTGCTGGGCAGGGGTTCAGCCAACTCCTCTCTGGCCCCCGGCACTACAAGGAGGATTAAGGTTATGGAATCACTTGTTGGTGCAAAAGTGCCCCCACGTGGAAGCTGCAAATAAAATCTCCAGTGTCTCAATCGAATTAACTCACCCATTACTCATAGTCTGCTTGTTCTGTGTTCCCTAGTTTGAAGTGCTATATGGAAAAAAATATTTTCTTCTTTTTGTGCCACTTTTCTTTGTTACTGACCATTTTAGGATGGTCTAATGCATATGACGTTATGGGAATTCTCCTTGGAACAGCCTGGATTAAGTCCTTCTCCCTGGCCTGGATACATTTGCATTGCAGCTCAGACTTGCCAATTTAAGTGATTTGTGAAAGGAAGGAAGGAAAATGTGGAAAAAATGGCGAAATGTATGGAAATGGGGGGGAAAATGGAATTGCAAAGAAAAATCCCTGCATTGGGTATCAAGATGTAGGAGTTAACTGTTGCATGCCCAAAGGGCAGTGTAGGTCAGCAACAGCAGCACATGACCCTACAGTAATGCTGCTTTAAATCTTGTTTCACCTTGGAACCACATAGTTCAGGCAGATTGTCTGATAATTTCTGTGTGCCACTGCTTTGCAAAAATCTCGTACATGATCTGTACCATCCTGAGGGCATAATCCCCTAAAGTTGAGCGAGCAAAGGCGTTTATCCATGTCATTAGATGATGGCTGTTTCCTAAGCCTGTGGGGAAACTGCTGTAGCATGGAAGCAGGCAGTCTTTAGGATAACAGATAGTGGGAAATGAAGTTTTTCTGTGAAGTGGAGGGGTACCAATGTTCATGAGGCTCTACAAAGCTGTCCTGAGTCCCTAGGGGTGATGGAGCATGGTTTCTGCTGGGGTTCACTGGCTGCACACTGCCCTCCAACTTCACACCCACTTCCCCCATCTTAATCCTCAAGCCAGAAATGCCCAGCATGCTGTGTTTAGCTTAGAAAGGATAAATCCTCTCTTCTGATATTTTAAGCTCAGAATCAGGGGCTGGGTGGCACAGGATGGTTTTTGCTTGCAGGGCTTTGAGCTGATGCTCTGGCATCTGAGGCTGCAGGGAGCAGCCCCTTCTCCATGGTCCAGCAGTTTCTCTCTTCACAAAGAATTTTGACAGGTCTCTCTAGTGCAGAACAATCGTATCTGCCCTCATTAATTATTTTGTGCAGGCCTGCAATGTCCTGCAATCAGCAGGGTCACCAAGTGAATTGATGATAGGGAAGTTATAATGCTGAGCATACAGGACAATTGCCATCTGCTGTCTAAGGTCTGTAATTTAATTAGATTGCCAAACATTCCTTTTCAGATGAAAATGCAGGAAGCCCAGGGAACAGGGCTCGACTGGTTAGGCATCTCAGTGTGATCTTCCTCCAACCCCCACCCTTCCCAGCCCCTGCAGGTTTACCTGAGCTGCCCTGAAATGATCCTGCTGCAGTACAGGACTGACACAAATGTTCCCTTCAAGCACAGACCCACAATCTCTACTGCAAATTCTTACACCTGCCTGTCAGCTGCCTACTCTGACCCTGACAGCATGTCTGAGTGGGGCCTTACCCCCTTCCCTGCTTGCTTGCCAACCCTCTGAATTCTCCAGGGAAGATCAATCCAGCAATTACAACAGAAAGCTGATAGATGACTATGGCAAAAGTCTGTTGAAGCATGTAGCCAGAGTGGAGAGAGTCTCACCAGCATCTGCTGATTTCCAGAAAGATCTAATTTTGTAGACAGGAGCAAACATCCTTACTAGGATAAAGAGTAATGTATTCCCTTAACCTGCCTTGGTTTTGCTCTTGGGAATGAGAAGGGCCCAGAAGATGGGGGTTCCAGAGCTGGTGCTTAGAGCAAGAAATGGTGCCTTATATACAGCTTGCTCTAATTAAAAGAGCCCCTTCAGATCAGATTTTATTTTGAGATTAATTCACTGTGGATCTTGGCTGACTCTGTGCTGGTCAGCTCAGGTCTGCTGTGTTTTAGGGACAAGGGCAGTGAGGAGCAGCCAAGTTTGCAGCACTGGCCATGCTGGGAATCTGGGGAAAAAAAAGGAAGAAAGGAGCTGATTTACTGGGAGCTGCTAAGCCTATAGACAATGTGTGTGCTGCAGTGTGATTTAGACACATGCCATGATAAACCCTTCCCTTACTTCTTGGCTTGTCCATAGGGACTTCAAGAGTAAAAATGTTTTGCTGAAGAACGACTTGACGGCTGTGCTAGCTGATTTTGGACTGGCTGTACGGTTTGAACCTGGGAAACCTCCAGGAGACACTCATGGACAGGTAATCATTACCTTTAACTTTTTTAAAAGTTGGCCTTGCCATAGGTCCTCTGGAGTGGGGTCTAGTTTGTGTAGATGCATTTAATTCTCTTTGAGATATGCATTTTTTTCCATAAAAACTTGTGCTCAATCATAAATTCTGGGAGCTTCTTTAATCTGAGTGAGTGGGGAGGGTGCTCAAAGCCTTCTGATTTCTGTGCAGATGAGGTCCCCCCAGTCCTGGGGTCTGGTGGCTTCCTCCTTCAGACACAGGGCCCATTGTCTCTTTATTGTTTCAGAAATAAATATCCACAGAATCATAGAATCACAGAATACCATGTTGGGAGGGACCTCAAGGATCATCTGGTCCAACCTTTCTTGACCAAAACAAGGCAAGACAGTCCAGCTGAATTTTAGAAGTGTTCAGTTTTGGAGTCCACTGCACATGCCACTTCTCTAGGCCATAACAGAAATATTAAAATTCCTAAATATTAATACTGATACCACAATGCAAATATTAATAATCCTAAAATTGTTGATTTAATTTTAATAATTCAGCCAGGCTGGCTGCTTGGGTGACCTTTGGCACAGCTGGCTGTGCACTGTGTAAACAATATACTACAATTTTATGGGTTCTTAATTTTCTGCCTTTATGTTTCAGCAAGCAGCCCCTCATTCTGCTCTCATGCCAGGACAGCAAGTCCATCACCCCCTCCTTGTGCCTCCAGTGCTTTCTGAATTCCCATCTCCAATGTAATCTCCCTTTTTTACCTTTATCTCAGAAGGAATGAACACCCTTCTGGGTTAGCCTTACTCAGTTTTCCTCACTTTTGTCACCTTTTTTTTGACTTTTCCAGTATTTTGCACATCTTTCCATATCCTGGCTTCACTCTGTCCCCACTGCCTCAGCCAACAGCAAGAAGAGATGAGAATTTCCCTAAAGGAAGTTATTAAAGTGTTTCAATTACCAAGAAAGATGTTTTTTCCCTTGCTGTCCTGTCTATTCTCCTACATTATGAGTATACTAAACATAACAATGGAGGAACGATAATGAGGACTGAATTGACTCAAAACAAGAGGAGGTCTTTTCCAAACCATGGAAAGCCAGGGTTCATGTTTTACTACTTCTGTGGATGCAGGAGACTTGTTTTATCTAGGGCTGTCAAACCAACACCTTTTCCTACCATTTCAGGAGATATAATCTTTTCTCTGTTTTTTTGATTGTGTTTCTGTTTATCGGGGGGTTGTTTGTTTGGGTTTGGAGTATTTCGTTGGTGGGGGTTTTTTTTTGAGTGAAAGAGGATTGAACTTTCAACAATTAGGATAACCAAGTCAGACTTGGCCTCAGGGTGTTCTGTGTGCCTCCAAGGACAGCATTTTCTCATGCAGGGTGTGCTGCTGGAGCATCATGCAGCAGGATGCAGATCTGCAGTGTGAACTGAATGAGTATCACACATGTAGCCTTGCACTTTGGCTTCCTGCTTCATGTAGCTTATCTGGACTCGAGTGATCTTAATGAGAATCGGTGTCAGAAGAAGCAGCTTCCCTTTGCTCGTTTTTTGAGCGAGGTGCACCTTCAGCAGCAATAACCTCCAGGCTAATGAAAGCAGCTGTCACTCACCTCCAGACAGCAGAGGCTGAGGGGCACAAATACAATGTAACTTGAGCTGTGTTTTTCCTCTGTAGGTGGGAACAAGGAGGTACATGGCTCCCGAAGTATTGGAGGGAGCAATCAACTTCCAACGAGACGCCTTCCTGAGAATAGACATGTATGCAATGGGGCTGGTGTTGTGGGAGCTAGTCTCCAGATGTAGAGCAGTTGATGGTAAGAAAAAATATCCTCTCTTCCCTGGGGGGGGTTCTGTTTCAATGTGGTTTAGTGGTCCAGAGAATGGATGTATCTCTGTTTAAAAAAAAAAATAATGACCAATTGCATATTTTTATTAAAAGCAGCTAGACTGTTTTTCATTTGTTTTTTAACATAAGGTGTTACTCTCTGTATATAATAACCTTTGTAAATGCTCAAGCCTCAAAGTACTTTTTACTATGTTGGTTACCTGGCAAATTGCTGAGAATTCAGAGGGACAAGGTGATTCCTGTAGGATGGGTGTCCTTTACTCCTAAGCCTGCTCTGTGCTGCTTTCAGTGCACTCTACATTCCTGCCTGCGCCTTGGGCTTCTGAGAAGAGCCACAGAGCCAGCTTGGCTGTCACCCCACTTATGCAGGGCAGTGGGGTAGCCTGAATGGAAAGTGAAATAGTGAAATAGGAACATGGGGCTCAAGGATCTTCCTGGGTCAGGAATTTCCCTGCTATCATAAGTCATTAGTTATTGATCTTTGATTTTTACTGATTGTGAGAAACGATGCTCACTTTTTGAAATTGCAAAGGTTTATTAAAAACCTTAACAAAATACAACAAAGGACTGAATAAGGAAAAAGGACAGCATGCTGGGAGTTGGGGACCCAGCAGCCACAACTCATCTATAAAATTGGTTCTCCACCTTTTATACCCCTGGGGGTTGAATCAGGCAACCCTGGCCCCTCCCAAAGTCTTGTCAGTCAACTTCCATCCTTTGGTGGAGATCACTTTCTTGCAACTTGACTGGAGGTGAGGTGTTGCCATGCCTTGCCCCCCTAATAACAAGCCTGCCCTTTCCCCAAATGCCCCATGCAAGGGGCCCAGGTACACACCCTCCCTCCACATGTCCCAACTACCAAGGCTGTCCCTTGGCAATCATGCAGGGGGGAGAGGGGACTATGGGGAGAGCAGAGGACAACAAATCACAATAGGATAACTATATATCAATAAAACTTCCCTTAACATACACATAACATTCATCCTTTAATTGTGAAAGCCAGCCATTGCATTACCCATCTAAAACACTGATCAAGCCCTCTCTCAGCAGTGGGCTAGGTTTGTTGTTTCATTTACAGCTTTGGAGGATCTCACTTTCTCCTGAAGGATCTACAAGTATGAACTTCATGGTGTCTTCTTTCTCTTTTTTTTCATCCTAAAATGATGCTGCAAAGTGGGGCATCTTTTCACTCCAATCAGCACATCTGTCCCTTAGTGACCCTTGCCACGTGCAGGACAGGGAAGCAGTCACATCATTGTAGTAGCTCCAAGGCTGCTCCATCCAACTTTTTTCTTCTTGTATAGATATGGGTGCTCTGAATGAATATCAAGTTCATAAAATAACAGCACCTCACCTAGACTTGAAATGTTTTTGTTAGCATTACAGTAGGACTGAGGAGCATGATTATAATTAAAATGCCTCCCATAAGTGTGTGGTAACAGAAGATCTCATCTTCAGAAATGTGCAGTCTAACAAGACAAAATGCTGGAGGAGCAGGGAGCAGTAGGATCACAGTAGGGTAAAATAGTGGTACACAGATCACTCATGTAGGAATTGCCCTTCTCTGTTGAGATGCCTCAAGTATCCACTTTCATTTTTCCTGTCATGTTTGTGATCTCCTGCCAATTCAGCAGCTGAGATACTCCAGGTGCCACACACAGCACCATTGAGTCAGAGGGAAGGCTTCCTTTGGGAGTTACCCTGAGCCTCATCTGCACTTCCAGCTCAGAAGTGATGTTGTGTAAACTGCACATTTAGCTTGCAGATCACCAGTGCAGCTCTTCACAGCCTGGGTTCCTCTTGGAGGAAAAGGAAAGTCATAAGTGACCGTGTGCCATACATTGGTGCAAGTGTTTCTGTTTGGTTTAGTGACTGCTGCTGAGTAAACAAAAATAATGATAAGCTACTTTAGTGATTTCATTCTTTAGAGTACCTAAACATTGTGCTGTTGGTGTCACAATTCACGACCAGATGAAGTGCTCAGCTCTTTTATTTTAGTCTGGAAAGACTGTCTTGAAGTATCTCTGCTCAGGACAGAGGTCATTTTTTGCTACTGAGAAACCGTAAGTGATGCCATGGAGCACCCTGAGAAGCCCATCAGTTAAGCTGGGCTGATCTTTCTGAGAGAGCATCTACACATTGCCAAAAGCCAAATGATGTTTCAATAAGCAGAAGTTACTGCTATCATCCAGCATCTGATACTCATAACAGCTGTCTCATTCCCATGGCCCTGGGCAGTTCACAGCCATAACTGGTATAACTAAGCATTCAGAAATCATTTTACACTTAGGAGCTGGTACTTGGGACAAGTGTGTCTGGCTCCAGTGTGTCAGGGCTGACTCAAACCTATGAACAAACCAGATCACAAAGCAAGAAATTACAAGTGTTGTATATGTTTGACCTTGCTCGCCAGTGCTAAAATGAAATTATGCTCATGCTGAAATCTTTCTCTAGGTTATTGTGTGTTGAATTGTCGGGTTAAAATGTGGGGAGGATGGATTGATTTGCTCTTTATATTAAAATAAATCATAGATTACCTGGCAAACTTCCTCAAGGAAATGGAGTGATCCAGAGGCCCAGCTGAGAGTTTGGATTTGTAACTCAACGAGGGGGAAAATGCATGGCCAGACAAGCAGGAGGGACAGCAAAGACCATTGTGCAGGAGGAATGTAAATCACATTTGTCTGCAGTGACATGTGAACGTCAGGCTTTGTTGCAGTGGGTTGAGGTTGCTCTGGAGCTGCAGCTCAGTCATGCATGGGGACACCATGGCTCTGCAGAGGCCATTTCTACCCTAACCTAATTCTCTGTGCTCACTGTAGGTCCGGTGGATGAATACATGCTGCCTTTTGAAGAAGAAATAGGTCAGCACCCATCCCTTGAGGACCTGCAAGAAGTGGTGGTTCACAAGAAGATGCGCCCTGTGTTCAAGGATCACTGGCTAAAACATCCCGTACGTCCCTCCTGGTTAACAGTGGAAAATATTTTCCTGTGTGGTGGGAATGAGGAATGTGGTTATGCATTCCCAGTGTTAGACAGAGTCAGCTCTGGGGAATGAGGGGCTGCTCAACACCTTTGTGCTCCATTTTCTTTTTATCTCTTGTTTTTAGAGACTAAACAAGCTGAATAATCAGCTAGTGCTGAATGTGGAGCGTGCGGTGCTTTAGTAGAACTCTTTTAATATGGTGAAAGAATGGAAAATACAGTCCTTTCATTAAGAAAAAGAAAACGATCCATACCATTGGAGACACACTCCTCACAAACTAGATACCATGCAAGACTTGGAACAGTTTGTAGAGGAAAAATTAATTAGATGTGAAAGCAAGCAGACAATGAAGCAAAATGCAGTGTGGGTTTCCCAGAGGTAGTTCATTTCAGGCTCGTGTTTTTAATAAAAGAGCTGATTTTTCTTAGCTCAGGAAGATGAGAGATGATGACATCTCACTGGGCTCCAGTAAGAAGTCAAATGCCTCTATTTTGCCTAAACTGCTGCAGATTTGGCTAGACTCAGGTATACTAACTCATTTCCCAGAAGTTAGGGAGAGCTGTGGATTGTAAAAAAAGATGAGTTTTCCACTTCAAATGAGGGCTCAAATAAGAGATGCGTTCTTCAAGCACTGTTGAATTCAGGTTTTTGGGGGATATCGGAGAAGTATTGCAAACAAAGCAAATGGTTTCATAGTAACTGACACATTGCTGCCAGCTCTCACAGTTTCATCATGGGAATCTTAATACTTGTTGTCTTTTAAAGCTTCAACAGCTGAATCTTGGGATTTATTTTGATATTTAAAAAAGTACTTTTGGGGCTGAATGCAACCAAGCTTTAGAAAGCAGATGCTTAAAAAGACACATGAAAACCCATATTTAAAGTAATTTTTGAAGCTTTTCCCGTGGTAATTGGCATACTGTGGAAGAAATACTTGTAGGGTTTTTTGGAGCATTGGCTGTGTTGAATGGACCTCTCCACCCTCTGACAAGGTGGTGACCATGATGCCTTAAAGATGCAGAAATAAAATAACACACTTTTGAGACAATATTAGTATAGGAGGTAATATAAAAACTGGTCTCTAACTGGAGGCCTCCAGGGGCAGATATGGAAAAATGCCCACCCCACATCGGGGGAATACAGCTCTATAAATTTAGCAGATTAGCATAATTGACAAGAATCCCCAATTAGAAACACAGCTGATTCCCCCTCTTGGTTCAACCTCTTCTGGCGCCCCCTATTGGTAATATCTGTACTTCGTTTATGAGAAAGTGTCTTGGGAGGGTGGTGCCCAGAGGAGCTGGAACAGAGGCTACACAGAGTCAAGAGGAACAAAATGGATATTTATTGAGAGGCCTTCAAAGGCCACACCCTGGCAGTGCCAGTGCCACAGTTGTGGCCCCTGCCTGGATGGCTCCAGGATGGAAGCAAAAGAGAGCTTGGTGACGAGATCTCACATCTTTATAGGTTTTAGTCCATTTGCATGCCGGAGTCAACTGTCCAATTAATAGTCACAAATCATGAAGTTTCATCCTCCTTGCTTGCTTGCTTGCTTGCCCACCCTCCTCTTTTCAGGTTGTTTATGCTTAGGGCCTGAAATTTGAAGAAATTGTCCTTGAGTCCTTAGCTGGAATAGGACTGGTTTGTCTTCACCACCCAAGCACAATAGAAAAGCACACTCAAGCAGAACAGAAAAACTTACAACTCGAGGCATCAAGGATAGCTTGCCCTCAATTCCCATGAAAATGCAAGATAGGATAGGAGCCTTTGGAATATGTTTTGTCTTTCTGCCTATCAGGGCAGGAAAAGTCCTAGAGCTAGCTAGGAACTATATAACTATACAACAATAGTCTACAGTGATTACATATGAAGGAAATACAAAAGCACCAATCATTTTGGCGCCCCCCGGAGCAGGTGAGGTTGCTGAAGGCGGTTTCTCCCCGTTGCTGTCCGCAGGGCCTGGCGCAGCTGTGCGTGACCATCGAAGAGTGCTGGGACCACGACGCGGAGGCGCGGCTCTCGGCGGGCTGCGTCGAGGAGCGCATCGCGCAGATCCGCAAATCCGTCAACGGCACTACCTCGGACTGCCTCGTCTCCATCGTGACGTCTGTCACCAACGTGGACTTGCCACCCAAAGAGTCTAGTATCTGAGTCCCGGGTCCTGGTTCACTTTTGTCTTTCCAGACTCAGCGGATTTCAAACAAACAAACAAACAAAAAAACAACAAGGAAAAGAGTTTAAAAAAAAAAAGTACAAAAAAAAATCACAAAAATTCAACAAACCCATGAATGCAGCTGCTATTTTATCTTGACTTTTTATTATTATTGTTATTATTATTATTATTATTATTTTGGATTGGATCAATTTTACCAGCACATTGCTCTACTGTATTAAAAAAATGGACATTTCAGCAAGCATTCAGGTGCCGACTAATGAATGCAGAAAAGGTGCAGGTACCTCAGAACCTCAACAAACTCACTTCAGTTGTTATTATTTTACTCAGTTTTCTGGGTTTCTCTTTATCAGTCTGTCTTCTGAGCGGAGCATCTGTGACATAAAGCTTATGTGACGTAAAGGAAAACCACCTACCACCTTCGAAAACGCAATGCTGCAAACTGTGGAGGAAACTTAAGACTGTTATGTAAAAAATACACCTTCCTCAAAAGCATTTCCCCCCATTTTGGTTTTGGGTTCAGTTTCTTTTTTATTTTTTCTTAATTTTTTTTTTGGAAGTGAGCTTCAGAAAAAAACAGCAGATGTGTCTTTTACGGATCTAACGGGTGTCATTGTAACATGGGAAAAAAAAGTAACTGGGCAGAGAATGTTAATTCTTGATGGTATAATTGAAGGGGGGAGCATAGAATAGGGGTGGGGAGAGTGACGTTGGACTTGGCAGCATTTGGGGAAACATCATTTGCTATGGAGCTACTTCTCAGGTAACCATTAGAGGAGGGGAAGGACATTTCTGGGCAGAGTACCTACGGCTGCAGCGTAGGGAGAAAGCAGAATTAAAGAAGTGGTTGGAAGACAGGCACTTGTTTCTTCCTTCAGAGTCTGGGTTTGGGCGGTAAAAGAACAAAGCAGGACTATAATTTTTATTTTTCAATTCCAGGTAGTAGTAGGAAGGATGCTTTTAAGCACTGTCATGAGGACAAGTGGGGAAGTGTGATTTCAGAAGCACTTTGGTAAAATACTGGAAGATGAGAAAACTTTTGCATCATGTTTTAAGTGTGAGTCAGTTGAGAAAATTTGGCCTTGGGTTGATTATCTCTCAGCCCAAGCTAATGGTGCAGATGGTGGAAAGAGGAAAAGGGTAAAAACTGGGTATATAAATTTTTTTTTCTTTATTAATTTGGGACTGGGGGAGTGAATGGTGGCAGCTGGCTCCTGTAGCCTCTGAGAAGCCTGAGAGCTGCCTGGCTGCAGCGAGCTGAGGCAGCTCAGCAGCAGCAGTGATTTCCACAGCACCTCTCCCACTGGTTTCTTTGACTCTGCTTTCTCCTTACCCTGTGATGAAACTCTTTTGTCTTAAAGTGGTGCATATTCAAAAATACCGTTACTCTTATTATGCCATAAACTCGCTCTAGTCAGTGAATGTTCCTAATGCTGCTGATTCAACATTGAAATATTTTTTTAATTTGCAAAACATGCAATGTTTAAAAAAAGAAAAAACTTAAAAAAAAAAAACAACCAAACACAAAACATACACACACACACGTTACGTGGCTTCCGAGGTTTAAACTGAAAAAAAATTAAAAACTTCATGACCACAGACCACCTCAAACCAGAAATACCTCAGAATTTTCTACTTGTATGAGTTTTATTATATATTTTGTTAGTTGTGTTGTCTTGTAGTAAGTATATTTTAATGTAAGTTGGCTTTTATGACAAGGGAGTTTTAAAAAAATTAAAAAAAGAAAAAAAGTTCCAAAATCTTTTAGGAAGTGCTACCATTTTTTTGTTGTTTTGTTTAATAAAGCACCATTGTAAATAACTGTATACAGTTGTAGAATAACTGCCTATATAAGGTACCTGGGCATTATTCACTCTTATTTGTGAAGGCTGTTTCCATTCTGGTTCTTTTTTTTTTTTTTGGTCTGTTTTTGGGGAAAGGAAAGTAA